>CM060430.1:106150403-106608271 GCA_030545235.1 Helianthus tuberosus | reverse complement strand
GAATGTTCAAATGAAAACCACTTTTAACGTGAAAACTCGAAAACTAACTAAAAAAAGCCTAAAAAAACATACCAATTTTTTTTCACTTTTTTTTTTTTATAAAAATCGCATGTTTTTTATATGAAAAAAAAAAATTAAAAAAAAATTGTAGTACACATGTGTAGAATAACACATATGCAATTCAAATTTTTTTTGAATTTTTTTTATATATATAAAATGGCGAAAATTAGTATGCAAAAAAAAAAAAAATTGGTATGTTTTTTTGGGCTTTTTTTAATTAGTTTTCGCGATAACTAGTGGTTTTCATTTGAACCTAAGACTTCCCCTTCCCAAGGTGTTTAAAGACTTTGCCCTTGGTAATATTTTTTTATTATTTAATATATAAAATTATATTTAATCAACCCGTGTAATAAATGAGTTTTTAAAGATATATTGTTTTATTATTTAGTATATAAATTAGTTTTTTTACCATTATTAGCATTTCTATTATTTATCCAATATATTGATTACTTAAAATTTATATATATAAGACTTTATCCAAAATTATATTTATTTAATATACTATTAATTTAAATTACATCTATTCAACTCGTGTAATACACAGAGTTTTTAAAGATTTAACTTTTTATTATTTGGTATATAAATTACATTTATTCAACCTATATAAAACACGAGGTTTTTAAAGATATAATATTTTTTTATTATTTAATATATAAAATTACATTTATTCAACCGGTGTAATAAATGAGATTTTAAAGATATATTGTTTTATTTTTTTAGTATGTAACATTACATTTTTTAACCCGTGTAATACACGGGGTTATAACCTAGCCGTATTATTATATACTAAATAATAAAACAATATATCTTTAAAAACCTCCTTTATTGCACATGTTGAATAAATATAATTTTATATATTAAATAATAAAAAAGTTATATCTATAAGAACCATATTGTATGGGTTGAATAAATGTAATTTTATATACCAAATAAAAAAGTTATATCTTTAAAATCACGTGTATTACATGGGTTGAATAAATGTAATATTTTTTACTAAATAATAAAATAATACATCTTTAAAAAACCTCATTTATTACACGGGTTGAATAAATGTGATTTTACATACCAAATAATAAAAAAATTACATCTTTAAAAATATGTGTATTACACGGTTTTAATAAATGTAATTTTCTATGCTAAATAATAAAAAAAATATTTATCCTTAAAAAACCCCGTGTATTGTACGAATTGAATAAATCTAATTTTATATATCAAATAATAAAAAGTTATATCTTAAAAAATCTCATGTATTACATGGGTCGAGTAAATGTAATTTTGTATAGTGAAAATAAAAATATTTAATATATTAATACAAAGTTTGGTTTTCGTGATAAAAATAAATTATTCTGTTGTTGCAAAATTTGTTAACGAAGTCTCAATAAATGTAACCCTTTATTTAAAACTCCACAAATATATAAATGATAAATAATATTAGTTAATTTAATTTCAAGTTTCGTAAAATCTATTTGATACCAAACTAAACAAAACGTTCAAAGATATAGTTAAGATCAAATAGATAACTAAGTTTGAATTTGAAGTAAATAAATAAATATAAAAGTAATAATTAATTGAGTTAATTACTGTTTTCGTCCATGTGGTTTGTCAAAAATCACTATTTCAGTCAATTAGTTTAAAAATTACGATTTCAGTCCCCGTGGTTTCACTTTCGTAACCATTTCTATCCCTGTGGTTTCACTTTCGTAACAATTTCAATCCATTATTCTGTTAAGTATAGGGACTGAAATGGTTATGATGTGGACTGAAATAGTTACGAAAGTGAAACAATAGGGACTGAAATCGCAATTTTTAAGCTAATTGACTGAAATAGTGATTTTTGACAAACCACAGGGACGAAAACAATAATTAACTCTAATTAATTCAAATAAATAATATTATAAATGAGAAGGAGATTAAACTAAATAATAATTATCCATAAGTTATTAAACGAAATAATATTTAATAGGAGGGTTATCTATAATTAGTTAGAAGAGATTAAACTAAAATAATAATTATCTATAAAAGAAGGCCTAATATGATGACAAGTGTCCACAAAGTAATTTCTTTTATTATATAGTATAGATAATAACAAATGATGAAAGCTCTTGGGAACTGTCCCGGTTTTCCTGTTCTCCACACCTACATCTGCCGGTCAGTGTCTTTATCATCAGGCAGTCTTCCTCAATTCGCTATAGGGTGAGAAAAAAAGAGATGGGGATTGTCTTCTCCGACGAAACGTCGACGGCCCACCTCTCCGGAGGTGATGGGTTTAAAGGTGGTCTGTAGCAAGACGATGGTGGTTGACGATGGTGGTTGATAGTATATAACATCACCCGTTCATCGTCTTCCAATCGCTCCGTTTTACATTATTCTACCGGAGATTCCGCTCACACTTCGCCGGCAGTCCTTCTCCGACGACAACTTTCGTATCGGTGAAAGATAATCTACTGGTATCTTCTCTCTCACTTATTCTTCCCCTTTTGAATACTCCGATTAGGGTTCTTTTTTCTCTCTCTATGTATTTTTTTAAATTAAATTAGGGCTTTTTTCTATATCGTATAGTATCGGCAGGAATTATGCTACTTGAGGTTCTCAACAACTGTTATGTAAACGTAACACTTTTATATTGCAGTGGAAATGTCGGAATACGAGAATGTTGTTGGAGGAAAGCTGAAATTAAAGGGTAAAGCTCTTGATGTGAAAGCTGGTGGTAGCAAGAAAAAGAAGAAGAAGAAGACCAGAAGTTTGTCTGATCAAGCTATTCAAACAATTGAGAATGAAATTTCTGAAGGTATTGTGATATGTTGCTTTTATGCCTGCAACTTATTATGTTTATCTTAATTGTTGTTTGAAGCTTGTATAATAACAATTCATGTTTTACTCTTGAATTTGAATTGCTGTTGTGAAGTGATTTGAATGCTGTTGAGTTGAGTAAACATGTATGTATGTAGGGTTTGGAAGAATCGGTCGATTAGTTGCTAGAGTAGCTTTACAGAGAGATGATGTTGAACTGGTTGCTGTTAACGATCCCTTTATCTCCGTCGACTACATGGTTTCTTTCTAATTTCTAATTATTTATATTGATAGTATATCCCTAGGTTGTTTGCTTTGTGGATATGTGAATTGATTTTTGTATGTGTGTGTAGACGTATATGTTTAAGTATGACAGTGTTCATGGTGCATGGAAGCACCATGAGCTCAAAGTTAAGGACGAGAAAACTCTTCTTTTCGGTGAGAAGTCCGTGACTGTTTTCGGTTCAAGGTACATGCCCCTCCCATTTTAGTAAACTTGATTTAATTTAGTATGTTTTTTTATTTTTACCAAATTGTCGAATAATTTTGTTTGAAGGAACCCAGAAGAGATCCCATGGGCTTAAACTGGAGCTGAATACGTCGTTGAATCCACCGGAGTTTTTACTGACAAGGACAAAGCCGCTGCTCATCTCAAGGTATCCATCCGACTACGATACAATTTGATTGTGTGTTTTTTATACGTGATTGAACTGAATTGATTATCTTTAGCTCCATTCATGAAATAAAGTGTTTTTTTGACTTGTGTGTTTAGGGTGGTGCTAAGAAGGTCATCATCTCTGCCCCGAGTAAGGATGCCCCCATGTTTGTTGTGGGTGTGAACGAGAAGGAATACACCTCAGACCTTCACATCGTTTCAAACGCCAGCTGTACCACCAACTGCCTTGCCCCTCTTGCCAAGGTTTTCTTTAATTTTCTCACAAGTCACAACACAAACAATAATCAAGTCAGTCAATGTTTTCTTTCTTTTACTAATTTGATGTCTGCACTCTGCAGGTTATAAATGATAGGTTCGGTATTGTTGAGGG
This sequence comes from Helianthus tuberosus, assembly GCA_030545235.1. NCBI lineage: Eukaryota > Viridiplantae > Streptophyta > Magnoliopsida > Asterales > Asteraceae > Helianthus > Helianthus tuberosus. The sequence continues at coordinate 106,604,375 of CM060430.1, read as the reverse complement.
TCTTATGACCACTGTGCATTCCATCACTGGTATGTATGTTTTCAATTTCTAATTTAAACCCTCATCCATGGATCAAATTTGCATTATGTACGTACTATTTCCAACAGATTATATATAAGTTTTGCACATTAAAATTTGAAAAGCCAAAAAAGCATTTTGAGGGTCGATGACACCTCACTTGTAATATAACAATTCATGAAAGCTCTTAGGAATAGTATATTAATAGGACAATAACATGATAGTAATTACAACTATGCCATCTCTCTTGTATTGTTACATGTTATATATTATTCAAGACTTAAGAGTAAAGTTTTTCTCATTTATCTCATGGGGTTTCTTAGTGGTTGCATTAGTTCAATAGATTGGGGCTAATTTGTACGTATTAGCCTTCACACTTTTCCTTACGTTGCTTTGTTAACATGTCTTTAGGTTTTTATCATAGGGTTTAAATTTAATAAATCTCAAGCTTCATGCTTTCATATCTTGTAATAAATAACTAAGGATATATTGACTAATGGATAATGGTTAAGAGTTAAATTGGTTTATTTCTTCACTGCCGGTGCTACCGAAACGCTTAAGTATATTCGTCTTTATAGTTTTCGATCGATGTAAAACACGTATAAACATTTTTACTATATAACGACATTTTCGTCTAGGATTTTCTCAATCGATACCGCTCGAGTTCCCGCCGCGTAGCGCGCCATCATTTCTTTTTGCTCTTTGGTCTAATAGAAAGGACCAGAGAATCGGTTAGAGAGAGAAGTAAGAGAGAGAGAAAGAGTGAACAGGGGGATCCGGCCTTCACTCAGATTTTCTTTTCCAGAGATTAATAGGCACACACCACACTGTTATAAATTAAGCACTGCAAGCTCATGTCTGCGGCTGCCGTTTTCTTCACCGATCCACCGACGACTGTGGAACGATGCCCGATGGTGTTCCGTGACGATGTTCAAACTCTGTCGAACGGATCTGTGGACGGGGAAATGGATTCGTCGATTGATGAAGACTGACGGTGGTGGGATTCGACAATACAGAGGTGGCAGTGGACTTTAGGCCTAGATACGCGAAGGGCAGGACAAGAAACCGGCGAATTTCTGAGGTTTGAGTTTGGTGGCGGCAGGACGGATGAGCAATCTTTTTTATTATAAATTTCACCGGTGTTGGGTGGTGTTAATGAAGCCGTATATTTTTGTCAATTGGTTTCTTTCTGTTGTTTTTGGTTAAGTTCTGAAAACAAGTCTTATTGCCCAAATGTTCATTTTCTATCTCATGTTGTTGCTTATACATGTTAGAATAATATATAAATGTGAATGAATTTTGTGAAAAAGAAGCTAATAATGATCAAACTGGAAGCCTTTCAATAGGTTTTGACTAAACACCATGTGGTTGACCTCCCTCGACATTGGAAGCTGATCCAGCCAAACTAGGTACGTATTGTTACGAACGAAGTTAGACTTGACATCCATTGCTCTATTTCTTTCGTTGAGTGTAGCTTATTGGGTTGATTTGATGTATGGTGGTCTTTGATGTGATCTTCTACGATGATGATCAGGTGGTGACGAATAACAGAAGAAGGTGACAATATCCGGCAATGGTTGTGACCAGTGGTGGTTCGTGATCGTGTTCACGGTGGTGTTCGGGTCAGCATCAACCATGGTCAAACAAAGTCCGACAACAGTAGGTCAAGCATGGTAAACAGAGAGGTATAATCGAACCCGGCAACTTAATTAATTATTTAGTTTGATGTTATTAATGTAACATGTATATGTGTGGGATAAACGAACATAAGATGACACCACCCGAATAGCCATTACTAACACATTAGAAGCGATCGAATGAATTATACCTACCGAACCGGTACCGTATTGTATTGTATAATACCAATAGTTAAATTTAGTTAAAACTAAAAATGAATACCATATCATATATGTTCGATTGGTACCGGTTTGGTATGGTACCGTTAAAAGTCTCAAACCAGTACCATACACAATTAAAAAAAGATGATTTAAAATAAGTTCAAAACTGAGTACCATATTGTCTTCGGTTTCTGATTATAATAATTTCCATTTCTTCAGTGATAATATAATAATGATGGTGATGCTGATTCTTTAACCAAAAATAAGTGATTTAGTTTTCACAATTGTTGATTGGTTTGCTGTTAGATGTGGTCGAGTGTGCTGATTAGTTGAAGGATTACATTAATATTCAAAGAATGTAGAAAATATCAACAAAAAGGTTAGAGCAAAGAGCTGCACATCTATATACAACTTATAACATTCGCGTTTTTGTTACTGAATGCTTGCATTTACAGAACAGGTTTAAGTTACATTATTTTCGTATTTTTTAAATTACAAATTTCTAAAACATAACATTATACTTGCATTTAAAACTAAAAAAGACGTGACAATTAGAATAGCATGGTCAGTGAAAACCACGCCCTCGCCAATTGAGGATATTTGACCCAACGTAGTGCTGATTTGACAGTGAAAAATGTAATCATGATCATGCTTTTCACTGCTCTCGCTCACACCTCAGCGTAGTGTTCTACTGAGCGCGAGTCCTACGAGGCAAGCTCCCCCAGCGATGAGTTCGATACCAATAAGATACCTATCCACAAGTTCGTCAAATGTGGGTATCGATACAGGTATGGTATGGTATTTGAAGGTAAAAATCGGTAAAATACCAAACCGAAAATATCAATTCCGAACACACCAGATAATTGGTCGAAATTTAATCAGTACATACCAGTATTTTTCGATAATAGTAACACAGAAATACTTGACCCCTAAATTTTACATCCTAGGGTGCTAACATGGGCAAATGAAAACTTGAAATTTAGATAAAAATCAAACTCCATATTTCTTTTGTTTGTTAACATACGTGAAGAGGTAGGGATCCCCCATTGTTGCAGTGAATCCAAATGGTGTTTACAAATTTCAATGGAAACGGTATTGGATTCGGTAATATTAATAAACTTTTGCATCTTTTTCCTTAATAATTTTGCCTCTTTGTTAATATTCATCCTGCACTTTTCAGGTTTTGGTGCTGGCTGTGGCTTCGACGTTGGATGGGGTTTCGGAGGTCTCTCTCTCACACAATTCTTGTACCAAATTACTTGTCAAAACTGTTGGAATATATATACACACACACACATTGATCTCTGTTTATAAGTTGTAAATGACATTTTTGTAATTGTGTGTGTGTGTGTGGGGGGGGGGGGGGGTTCAGAAGTTAGTGTTTAGATTTACTGGATGTTTTCATAAGTTGTGTTTTTTCATAACCAACTAATCATTAACATTGTATCTGATTTAGGTATGCCTTTGAACTTCCTAGGCCTCGGTGCAGGTAAGCTGTTTAATTCAATAGAAAATGCACTTCATTCATGAGTTTTGTAAGTTGTAACTTGCAATGGGATGGGTCTCGGGTTTAAATAATAGATACAACTTGCACTTATTTCAATTCACTAATCCTTTTAACTTTCACATGCCTAGCGTAAGTTGCGTGCTACCTAATCTCATCGGACATCATGTCATTTTACAAGTGGCTGCTGATAGGGTTTCTTTTCCTCTTATGTTAACTTCAGCCAATGATGTCAATTGATAGTATTATAAGTATGTTACTGTTTCCCATAAGGCTAAGAAGCCTGTTCAGAGGGTGTTTGGGATCGCCTATTAGAAATGTTATCTATCTGCTTGTCATGTTTTAATACAGCAATAAGTTGTTTGGAAGTTGCTTATGAGTGCTTATCTGATTATCCTTGATCTGTAATATTTCTACTACTGTAAAGCTTAACATTTTGTCCATGTTTTGGCGCAAGTTTTGTTCAGAAACGAGTCTGGATTAGAAACGAGTCAGGATTTGACGGTTCAAAGTCGAGTCACTTTAAGTTTCGACGCCGCCGCAACGCGCGGCAGGACAAAATTCTAGTTAAAAACATTTGAAGAAGAATGTCTATACTGAGTAGCGAGTACTGACTCTACAATCCGCCGCCCACCTTCCAGCACCGCCATCCACCTCACACCGCCCTTGTTCCACCACCGCCATCAATCACTTTCAAGGTGATGAATCCTTATGCCACCGATTCCTCCGGGGATGAAGAAGAATGAGCCGTTAAGCGTGTGAAGAAGCACGTTTCAGTGATTAATTTCACCACTCCGGCCAGTGGATTCGACGATCAAGAAGTTTAGAGACGTTTGCCGAAGGCCATGGGGCCGGTGAGTGGCAGAGGTCTATGATCCGCATTAGAAAAAGCTGGTTTAGCTGGGAACGTTTGATATTGGACAACCCATCATGACCTGTTGGGTAAAATATCACAACCCATCCTGACCCATGTGTTGGTACACTTTATGTGGACGCGACTCGGTTCGACTCGGTTCGGTTCGACCCGGTTAGGTTCGGCTCAAGCCCGACGTCACGACATTCCTCCGTCGTGCGCCCCAGAGTTCGACACGCGAAGCACGAAGCGCCGCGAGCCGGTTCCTGTCGCCACATCATCATGACATCATCATGATGATGTCATAGATGTCATATGTTGACTAATGTCTAAAATCTGCATATTTGGAATTCATTTACGTATGCTGATTGGGCCGTACATGTGCACAAGGGCCAATCATATGTTTATCAAATTGTAGTTGGGCTTGCACTTGGGCCGTAACTAAACCTGGGCCAGACAACGTGTTGGTCGACGAAACATAACTTGTTTCGTCGACTTTGAAGATATTTTATTGTGTTTCGTCGACTAAACTTCTGTTTCGTCGACCTTGATGTGTTTCGTCGATGCTGTGTGTCTGTGACTATATAAACAGATCTGTAAGAACACAAGTGTGAGAGAACACACACACGAGAGAACTAGAGAGAGAGTTTACAGAGAGCATTTGTAAACATTGTGCTGTAACCGTTTTCAAGTATTAATACATTGGTGTTAATCATTGAGTCTCGTGTCTATCATTTACGTGTTCGATCTCGGTTTGCTATCTCGGTTGGATTCCGCACAACCGGGTTGGTTTGTACACAAGGATTAGGCGACTAGATCCTCCCCTAGCCGGACCTACAAGTGGTATCAGAGCCTTGGCTCTTCTCCTTGTTAAAACCGAGGTGTTTTCGGGTTTCAAAAGTTCATATTTTCTGAAAAACATTTTAAATCGGGATTAAATCTTGTTGTTTTGCTATGTGTTTTGTTAAAAACCTTGTTAAATTCATGTCCACATGTTAAATATTGGTTTTTATTAAACATTTCTAGCAAAATCGCGTTTTCGGAAAATTTGTCGTGACCGGAAAACTCATATAGTTTGTCGGAAATTCATCCAGTTCATATCATCTTCAAAGTGTTCTTGGTGTTTTTCCACTTTTTGATTTTGGTAAAATATTTGTCAAAGGTGTTTGTGTATTGAAAATTGTGATTTTATTAAAATATTACATCACCTTACTGGTTGGTAGAATAGAGCGTGGTGTAGCCGAAAGCATGCTTGTGTGTCAGTAAAAGAGATAAAGTTTTGAAAAAGTTTACCTGCCATCACCTACTTGTCTTGTCTGAATCAGATCTCGACGAAACAAGTTTTTGTTTCGCCAAGAGTAAATCAGTTTCGTCATACATTGGGCCTTAAAGTGATTTGGGCCATTTCGTCGTTCAAAGCCCAAAAGAAAATTTTCAGTTTCGTCGTACAATAACCCAACCTGTTTCGTCGAACTAGAAGTGGGCCTGTTTCGTCGATTTTAAATTTATAAATCTGTTTCGTCACTAAGGGCTTTGGGCTTCACACTATTGGGCTTCACTTTAACTTTCTGTTTCGTCGACTAAGAGCCCAAAAGGGAATATGTGTTTCGTCAAACATTAGAAAATTCTGTTTCGTAGCCAAATCTGTTTCGTCGACAGTTGTTCAACAATCAAGGGTTTCTGTTTCGTCTCAAGTGTTTCGTCGTGATTGGTGACATTTTTTTAACAGAGGAGTTGTAAAAGTGTGTTAACTGGTTGTTTCAAGTGTGTTGTTCAGGTACTCATTCTTACGTATCAAATATGAATCCGAGTTGGTGGGGTACTCCGTCTATAGATGAAGGAAAATATAGAAGTACGGGTTTGTCTCCTTCGTGGGCCGAGTCTTCTGCACCGGTATCTTCGCAAGCTAGTGCAATTTCTACCGGTCAATGGGCATTCGTATCAAACCAAACCCCAAGTATTCAAAGCATTCTATTAAGCGAGAGCGAAACCGGAAGTTTGAATCAACCTCCAAAGTTGATGCACTTAAACGAATATCCGGGATGGGTTGATAGATTTCATACATACGTCCTTGGTCAAAATACAGAATTGTGGTTACGTTTTACCACAGATTTCGATCAAGCTATAGAGGTTGCCGCTTCAACTGCTGCTACATTTGCCGATCTTCCAGAAGATCAGAAAAAGGCATATGATTTGGAAAAGAAAGCATATGCCATTCTCACTCAGGCATTGAGCAAGGATATTTATCATCAATTTGTCAGCTTCAAAACGACAAAGAAATTATGGGATGCGTTGAAGACGAGAGGTGTAGGAAACGAAGCGACTCGCCAATTGAGACACGATCTACTCAAGAAAGAGTTTGATGGGTTTACATGCATGGATAAAGAATCTTTGGGAGATTTGACGAGTCGATTTTATCACTTGTTGACTGAATTGGGAAATTTTGGAGTGGTAACGACTCCAATCGAAGTTGTCACCAAGTTTGCTGATGCTTTGCCACCACAATGGAGTAATTTCTTGGAAATCCTGAAGTATAATGGCACTTTGGCTACAACAAACCTCAATGACTTTGTTCAACTCCTGGAGAATAAAAATCAGGAAGAAACCCTTAAGGCGAAAAGGGTTCCAGTGCCACAGAATCCTGAAATGTATTATGGAACATCTAGCACCCCTGCAAGACCAATCTCACATGCTCCAATTCAGACGGCGTTTGTGTCTAGCACAGATCTATATGGCAATCCTATCCAAGTTCCTGTTAAGCCAGCTCCAACAACAGACTTGTACGGAAATCCGCTACAACCAGTTCCTCAACCAGTGCCTCAGCAGCAAACCCAAAGGCCTCCTGTGACAACTGATCTCTATGGGAATCCACTTCCTGTTCAACAAGAAGCTTGTTATGGAAGCACATCATCTGCTGGTCAGCCATCAAAGTCAAATACAGTACGGCTCGACACTTCAAGCTTTTCAAAAGTAAGTGTTGAAGTAGCTAAAGAACATATGGAGCTACTGAACACCTTGGTGAGCGCGTATTGTGGGTTAGTAGAAGGTCAGATCGGAAACATCAATCTGATACAGGAAGATTATCAGCAGATTGATAAAGAGGAGATGGATTTGATGGACATCAAATGGGCGTTCGCAAGTGCTGTAAGGCGAGCAAAGGATTTCATGGAGAGAACGGGCAGAACCAGCTTGGAAAGCAAGAAAGACACCAAGTATAGGTTCGATAAACAAGCTGTCAAGTGCTTCAACTGTGGTGAACGGGGTCACTTCAAGAGAGAATGTACAAGGCCAGCTCAGCATGGGAATCAGAATCCGTTCAGGAATCAAGGCAACCAACAGAATCAGAACAGGAATAATGAGCGTACGTTGATACCTGTTAACAACCCAAGTCTAGCAGGACCATCAAATGCCAACCAAGCACTTGTGGTTCAAGTAGATAGGGGTGTTCATGATCCGATCCGATCCGATCGAGGGTATGCTCATGCTCGTATTGAATTACAACCGATCCGATCCGAGCGGATCAAATTTGTAAAACCGATCGCAAAAGTGATGCTCATGCTCGGATTGAATTTTTCGAGCGATCTTCGATCGATCTTCGAGGCGACGAGGCCTGAAACAAGTCCGACGAGGCGACGAATAAAGACATACCGATTGAAGCCTGAAACAAGTCCGATGATTAATTAACAAAAAAACATACCAATTGAAGCCTGAAACGATTAATTAACAAAAAAACATACCGATTGAAGCCTGAAAGAAGTCCGACGAGGCGACGAATAAAGACTGGAGCGAACAGAAACAGATATTTAACGATTATTGAAGAATGAACGGATACATATATTTAACGATATGTTGCAGGAACTGAAACAGGGGCGACTAACCTTTTAGGAGACACTTGAGCCGATGATTGTCCGATGAATTGAGTCGGAGACACTTGAGCCGATGATGAATTGAGTTGGAAAGGGAGACTGAGAGTCGACGGAGACACTGAGCAGTTGAGACTTGAGAGCGGCGACTGAATGAGTGAATTGTTATAGGAAATAGATTTAGGGTTAGATTTTTATACTAAATATGGGCTAATATTATTTGGGCTTTTAATTATTTTGGGCTATTCTATTTTTTTGGGTTTTCAATCTATAAAATATATAATATATATATATATATGTATGTATATATATATTAATTATTAATAAAAATAATTCGAGCGAAACCGAGCGATCGTCGAGCGAGCGGAGCCTTGCTCATGCTCGGATTGAATTTGAATCGAACCGATCCGATCGGCTCATTTACAAACTGAGCGGGAATCGAACGAGCATTTTTCGATCATTTTTCGAGCGATCGTCGAGCGATCTTCGATCGTCGAGCAGTTTGGACAGCCCTACTCACAACACAAACAATAATCAAGTCAGTCAATGTTTTCTTTCTTTTACTAATTGGATGTCTGCACTCTGCAGGTTATAAATGATAGGTTCGGTATTGTTGAGGGTCTTATGACCACTGTGCATTCCATCACTGGTATGTATGTTTTCAATTTCTAATTTAAACCCTCATCCATGGATCAAATTTGCATTATGTACTATTTCCAACAGATTATATATAAGTTTTGCACATTAAAATTTGAAAAGCCAAAAAAGCATTTTGAGGGTCGATGACACCTCACTTGTAATATAACAATTCATGAAAGCTCTTAGGAATAGTATATTAATAGGACAATAACATGATAGTAATTACAACTATGCCATCTCTCTTGTATTGTTACATGTTATATATTATTCAAGACTTAAGAGTAAAGTTTTTCTCATTTATCTCATGGGGTTTCTTAGTGGTTGCATTAGTTCAATAGATTGGGGCTAATTTGTACGTATTAGCCTTCACACTTTTCCTTACGTTGCTTTGTTAACATGTCTTTAGGTTTTTATCATAGGGTTTAAATTTAATAAATCTCAAGCTTCATGCTTTCATATCTTGTAATAAATAACTAAGGATATATTGACTAATGGATAATGGTTAAGAGTTAAATTGGTTTATTTCTTCACTGCCGGTGCTACCGAAACGCTTAAGTATATTCGTCTTTATAGTTTTCGATCGATGTAAAACACGTATAAACATTTTTACTATATAACGACATTTTCGTCTAGGATTTTCTCAATCGATACCGATCGAGTTCCCGCCGCGTAGCGCGCCATCATTTCTTTTTGCTCTTTGGTCTAATAGAAAGGACCAGAGAATCGGTTAGAGAGAGAAGTAAGAGAGAGAGAAAGAGTGAACAGGGGGATCCGGCCTTCACTCAGATTTTCTTTTCCAGAGATTAATAGGCACACACCACACTGTTATAAATTAAGCACTGCAAGCTCATGTCTGCGGCTGCCGTTTTCTTCACCGATCCACCGACGACTGTGGAACGATGCCCGATGGTGTTCCGTGACGATGTTCAAACTCTGTCGAACGGATCTGTGGACGGGGAAATGGATTCGTCGACTGATGAAGACTGACGGTGGTGGGATTCGACAATACAGAGGTGGCAGTGGACTTTAGGCCTAGATACGCGAAGGGCAGGACAAGAAACCGGCGAATTTCTGAGGTTTGAGTTTGGTGGCGGCAGGACGGATGAGCAATCTTTTTTATTATAAATTTCACCGGTGTTGGGTGGTGTTAATGAAGCCGTATATTTTTGTCAATTGGTTTCTTTCTGTTGTTTTTGGTTAAGTTCTGAAAACAAGTCTTATTGCCCAAATGTTCATTTTCTATCTCATGTTGTTGCTTATACATGTTAGAATAATATATAAATGTGAATGAATTTTGTGAAAAAGAAGCTAATAATGATCAAACTGGAAGCCTTTCAATAGGTTTTGACTAAACACCATGTGGTTGACCTCCCTCGACATTGGAAGCTGATCCAGCCAAACTAGGTACGTATTGTTACGAACGAAGTTAGACTTGACATCCATTGCTCTATTTCTTTCGTTGAGTGTAGCTTATTGGGTTGATTTGATGTATGGTGGTCTTTGATGTGATCTTCTACGATGATGATCAGGTGGTGACGAATAACAGAAGAAGGTGACAATATCCGGCAATGGTTGTGACCAGTGGTGGTTCGTGATCGTGTTCACGGTGGTGTTCGGGTCAGCATCAACCATGGTCAAACAAAGTCCGACAACAGTAGGTCAAGCATGGTAAACAGAGAGGTATAATCGAACCCGGCAACTTAATTAATTATTTAGTTTGATGTTATTAATGTAACATGTATATGTGTGGGATAAACGAACATAAGATGACACCACCCGAATAGCCATTACTAACACATTAGAAGCGATCGAATGAATTATACCTACCGAACCGGTACCGTATTGTATTGTATAATACCAATAGTTAAATTTAGTTAAAACTAAAAATGAATACCATATCATATATGTTCGATTGGTACCGGTTTGGTATGGTACCGTTAAAAGTCTCAAACCAGTACCATACACAATTAAAAAAAGATGATTTAAAATAAGTTCAAAACTGAGTACCATATTGTCTTCGGTTTCTGATTATAATAATTTCCATTTCTTCAGTGATAATATAATAATGATGGTGATGCTGATTCTTTAACCAAAAATAAGTGATTTAGTTTTCACAATTGTTGATTGGTTTGCTGTTAGATGTGGTCGAGTGTGCTGATTAGTTGAAGGATTACATTAATATTCAAAGAATGTAGAAAATATCAACAAAAAGGTTAGAGCAAAGAGCTGCACATCTATATACAACTTATAACATTCGCGTTTTTGTTACTGAATGCTTGCATTTACAGAACAGGTTTAAGTTACATTATTTTCGTATTTTTTAAATTACAAATTTCTAAAACATAACATTATACTTGCATTTAAAACTAAAAAAGACGTGACAATTAGAATAGCATGGTCAGTGAAAACCACGCCCTCGCCAATTGAGGATATTTGACCCAACGTAGTGCTGATTTGACAGTGAAAAATGTAATCATGATCATGCTTTTCACTGCTCTCGCTCACACCTCAGCGTAGTGTTCTACTGAGCGCGAGTCCTACGAGGCAAGCTCCCCCAGCGATGAGTTCGATACCAATAAGATACCTATCCACAAGTTCGTCAAATGTGGGTATCGATACAGGTATGGTATGGTATTTGAAGGTAAAAATCGGTAAAATACCAAACCGAAAATATCAATTCCGAACACACCAGATAATTGGTCGAAATTTAATCAGTACATACCAGTATTTTTCGATAATAGTAACACAGAAATACTTGACCCCTAAATTTTACATCCTAGGGTGCTAACATGGGCAAATGAAAACTTGAAATTTAGATAAAAATCAAACTCCATATTTCTTTTGTTTGTTAACATACGTGAAGAGGTAGGGATCCCCCATTGTTGCAGTGAATCCAAATGGTGTTTACAAATTTCAATGGAAACGGTATTGGATTCGGTAATATTAATAAACTTTTGCATCTTTTTCCTTAATAATTTTGCCTCTTTGTTAATATTCATCCTGCACTTTTTAGGTTTTGGTGCTGGCTGTGGCTTCGACGTTGGATGGGGTTTCGGAGGTCTCTCTCTCACACAATTCTTGTACCAAATTACTTGTCAAAACTGTTGGAATATATATACACACACACACATTGATCTCTGTTTATAAGTTGTAAATGACATTTTTGTAATTGTGTGTGTGTGTGTGGGGGGGGGGGGGGGGTTCAGAAGTTAGTGTTTAGATTTACTGGATGTTTTCATAAGTTGTGTTTTTTCATAACCAACTAATCATTAACATTGTATCTGATTTAGGTATGCCTTTGAACTTCCTAGGCCTCGGTGCAGGTAAGCTGTTTAATTCAATAGAAAATGCACTTCATTCATGAGTTTTGTAAGTTGTAACTTGCAATGGGATGGGTCTCGGGTTTAAATAATAGATACAACTTGCACTTATTTCAATTCACTAATCCTTTTAACTTTCACATGCCTAGCGTAAGTTGCGTGCTACCTAATCTCATCGGACATCATGTCATTTTACAAGTGGCTGCTGATAGGGTTTCTTTTCCTCTTATGTTAACTTCAGCCAATGATGTCAATTGATAGTATTATAAGTATGTTACTGTTTCCCATAAGGCTAAGAAGCCTGTTCAGAGGGTGTTTGGGATCGCCTATTAGAAATGTTATCTATCTGCTTGTCATGTTTTAATACAGCAATAAGTTGTTTGGAAGTTGCTTATGAGTGCTTATCTGATTATCCTTGATCTGTAATATTTCTACTACTGTAAAGCTTAACATTTTGTCCATGTTTTGGCGCAAGTTTTGTTCAGAAACGAGTCTGGATTAGAAACGAGTCAGGATTTGACGGTTCAAAGTCGAGTCACTTTAAGTTTCGACGCCGCCGCAACGCGCGGCAGGACAAAATTCTAGTTAAAAACATTTGAAGAAGAATGTCTATACTGAGTAGCGAGTACTGACTCTACAATCCGCCGCCCACCTTCCAGCACCGCCATCCACCTCACACCGCCCTTGTTCCACCACCGCCATCAATCACTTTCAAGGTGATGAATCCTTATGCCACCGATTCCTCCGGGGATGAAGAAGAATGAGCCGTTAAGCGTGTGAAGAAGCACGTTTCAGTGATTAATTTCACCACTCCGGCCAGTGGATTCGACGATCAAGAAGTTTAGAGACGTTTGCCGAAGGCCATGGGGCCGGTGAGTGGCAGAGGTCTATGATCCGCATTAGAAAAAGCTGGTTTAGCTGGGAACGTTTGATATTGGACAACCCATCATGACCTGTTGGGTAAAATATCACAACCCATCCTGACCCATGTGTTGGTACACTTTATGTGGACGCGACTCGGTTCGACTCGGTTCGGTTCGACCCGGTTAGGTTCGGCTCAAGCCCGACGTCACGACATTCCTCCGTCGTGCGCCCCAGAGTTCGACACGCGAAGCACGAAGCGCCGCGAGCCGGTTCCTGTCGCCACATCATCATGACATCATCATGATGATGTCATAGATGTCATATGTTGACTAATGTCTAAAATCTGCATATTTGGAATTCATTTACGTATGCTGATTGGGCCGTACATGTGCACAAGGGCCAATCATATGTTTATCAAATTGTAGTTGGGCTTGCACTTGGGCCGTAACTAAACCTGGGCCAGACAACGTGTTGGTCGACGAAACATAACTTGTTTCGTCGACTTTGAAGATATTTTATTGTGTTTCGTCGACTAAACTTCTGTTTCGTCGACCTTGATGTGTTTCGTCGATGCTGTGTGTCTGTGACTATATAAACAGATCTGTAAGAACACAAGTGTGAGAGAACACACACACGAGAGAACTAGAGAGAGAGTTTACAGAGAGCATTTGTAAACATTGTGCTGTAACCGTTTTCAAGTATTAATACAGTGGTGTTAATCATTGAGTCTCGTGTCTATCATTTACGTGTTCGATCTCGGTTTGCTATCTCGGTTGGATTCCGCACAACCGGGTTGGTTTGTACACAAGGATTAGGCGACTAGATCCTCCCCTAGCCGGACCTACAAGTGGTATCAGAGCCTTGGCTCTTCTCCTTGTTAAAACCGAGGTGTTTTCGGGTTTCAAAAGTTCATATTTTCTGAAAAACATTTTAAATCGGGATTAAATCTTGTTGTTTTGCTATGTGTTTTGTTAAAAACCTTGTTAAATTCATGTCCACATGTTAAATATTGGTTTTTATTAAACATTTCTAGCAAAATCGCGTTTTCGGAAAATTTGTCGTGACCGGAAAACTCATATAGTTTGTCGGAAATTCATCCAGTTCATATCATCTTCAAAGTGTTCTTGGTGTTTTTCCACTTTTTGATTTTGGTAAAATATTTGTCAAAGGTGTTTGTGTATTGAAAATTGTGATTTTATTAAAATATTACATCACCTTACTGGTTGGTAGAATAGAGCGTGGTGTAGCCGAAAGCATGCTTGTGTGTCAGTAAAAGAGATAAAGTTTTGAAAAAGTTTACCTGCCATCACCTACTTGTCTTGTCTGAATCAGATCTCGACGAAACAAGTTTTTGTTTCGCCAAGAGTAAATCAGTTTCGTCATACATTGGGCCTTAAAGTGATTTGGGCCATTTCGTCGTTCAAAGCCCAAAAGAAAATTTTCAGTTTCGTCGTACAATAACCCAACCTGTTTCGTCGAACTAGAAGTGGGCCTGTTTCGTCGATTTTAAATTTATAAATCTGTTTCGTCACTAAGGGCTTTGGGCTTCACACTATTGGGCTTCACTTTAACTTTCTGTTTCGTCGACTAAGAGCCCAAAAGGGAATATGTGTTTCGTCAAACATTAGAAAATTCTGTTTCGTAGCCAAATCTGTTTCGTCGACAGTTGTTCAACAATCAAGGGTTTCTGTTTCGTCTCAAGTGTTTCGTCGTGATTGGTGACATTTTTTTAACAGAGGAGTTGTAAAAGTGTGTTAACTGGTTGTTTCAAGTGTGTTGTTCAGGTACTCATTCTTACGTATCAAATATGAATCCGAGTTGGTGGGGTACTCCGTCTATAGATGAAGGAAAATATAGAAGTACGGGTTTGTCTCCTTCGTGGGCCGAGTCTTCTGCACCGGTATCTTCGCAAGCTAGTGCAATTTCTACCGGTCAATGGGCATTCGTATCAAACCAAACCCCAAGTATTCAAAGCATTCTATTAAGCGAGAGCGAAACCGGAAGTTTGAATCAACCTCCAAAGTTGATGCACTTAAACGAATATCCGGGATGGGTTGATAGATTTCATACATACGTCCTTGGTCAAAATACAGAATTGTGGTTACGTTTTACCACAGATTTCGATCAAGCTATAGAGGTTGCCGCTTCAACTGCTGCTACATTTGCCGATCTTCCAGAAGATCAGAAAAAGGCATATGATTTGGAAAAGAAAGCATATGCCATTCTCACTCAGGCATTGAGCAAGGATATTTATCATCAATTTGTCAGCTTCAAAACGACAAAGAAATTATGGGATGCGTTGAAGACGAGAGGTGTAGGAAACGAAGCGACTCGCCAATTGAGACACGATCTACTCAAGAAAGAGTTTGATGGGTTTACATGCATGGATAAAGAATCTTTGGGAGATTTGACGAGTCGATTTTATCACTTGTTGACTGAATTGGGAAATTTTGGAGTGGTAACGACTCCAATCGAAGTTGTCACCAAGTTTGCTGATGCTTTGCCACCATAATGGAGTAATTTCTTGGAAATCCTGAAGTATAATGGCACTTTGGCTACAACAAACCTCAATGACTTTGTTCAACTCCTGGAGAATAAAAATCAGGAAGAAACCCTTAAGGCGAAAAGGGTTCCAGTGCCACAGAATCCTGAAATGTATTATGGAACATCTAGCACCCCTGCAAGACCAATCTCACATGCTCCAATTCAGACGGCGTTTGTGTCTAGCACAGATCTATATGGCAATCCTATCCAAGTTCCTGTTAAGCCAGCTCCAACAACAGACTTGTACGGAAATCCGCTACAACCAGTCCCTCAACCAGTGCCTCAGCAGCAAACCCAAAGGCCTCCTGTGACAACTGATCTCTATGGGAATCCACTTCCTGTTCAACAACAAGCTTGTTATGGAAGCACATCATCTGCTGGTCAGCCATCAAAGTCAAATACAGTACGGCTCGACACTTCAAGCTTTTCAAAAGTAAGTGTTGAAGTAGCTAAAGAACATATGGAGCTACTGAACACCTTGGTGAGCGCGTATTGTGGGTTAGTAGAAGGTCAGATCGGAAACATCAATCTGACACAGGAAGATTATCAGCAGATTGATAAAGAGGAGATGGATTTGATGGACATCAAATGGGCGTTCGCAAGTGCTGTAAGGCGAGCAAAGGATTTCATGGAGAGAACGGGCAGAACCAGCTTGGAAAGCAAGAAAGACACCAAGTATGGGTTCGATAAACAAGCTGTCAAGTGCTTCAACTGTGGTGAACGGGGTCACTTCAAGAGAGAATGTACAAGGCCAGCTCAGCATGGGAATCAGAATCCGTTCAGGAATCAAGGCAACCAACAGAATCAGAACAGGAATAATGAGCGTACGTTGATACCTGTTAACAACCCAAGTCTGGCAGGACCATCAAATGCCAACCAAGCACTTGTGGTTCAAGTAGATAGGGGTGTTCATGATCCGATCCGATCCGATCGAGGGTATGCTCATGCTCGGATTGAATTACAACCGATCCGATCCGAGCGGATCAAATTTGTAAAACCGATCGCAAAAGTGATGCTCATGCTCGGATTGAATTTTTCGAGCGATCTTCGATCGATCTTCGAGGCGACGAGGCCTGAAACAAGTCCGACGAGGCGACGAATAAAGACATACCGATTGAAGCCTGAAACAAGTCCGATGATTAATTAACAAAAAAACATACCAATTGAAGCCTGAAACGATTAATTAACAAAAAAACATACCGATTGAAGCCTGAAAGAAGTCCGACGAGGCGACGAATAAAGACTGGAGCGAACAGAAACAGATATTTAACGATTATTGAAGAATGAACGGATACATATATTTAACGATATGTTGCAGGAACTGAAACAGGGGCGACTAACCTTTTAGGAGACACTTGAGCCGATGATTGTCCGATGAATTGAGTCGGAGACACTTGAGCCGATGATGAATTGAGTTGGAAAGGGAGACTGAGAGTCGACGGAGACACTGAGCAGTTGAGACTTGAGAGCGGCGACTGAATGAGTGAATTGTTATAGGAAATAGATTTAGGGTTAGATTTTTATACTAAATATGGGCTAATATTATTTGGGCTTTTAATTATTTTGGGCTATTCTATTTTTTTGGGTTTTCAATCTATAAAATATAATATATATATATATATATGTATATATATATTAATTATTAATAAAAATAATTCGAGCGAAACCGAGCGATCGTCGAGCGAGCGGAGCCTTGCTCATGCTCGGATTGAATTTGAATCGAACCGATCCGATCGGCTCATTTACAAACTGAGCGGGAATCGAACGAGCATTTTTCGATCATTTTTCGAGCGATCGTCGAGCGATCTTCGATCGTCGAGCAGTTTGGACAGCCCTACTCACAACACAAACAATAATCAAGTCAGTCAATGTTTTCTTTCTTTTACTAATTTGATGTCTGCACTCTGCAGGTTATAAATGATAGGTTCGGTATTGTTGAGGGTCTTATGACCACTGTGCATTCCATCACTGGTATGTATGTTTTCAATTTCTAATTTAAACCCTCATCCATGGATCAAATTTGCATTATGTACTATTTCCAACAGATTATATATAAGTTTTGCACATTAAAATTTGAAAAGCCAAAAAAGCATTTTGAGGGTCGATGACACCTCACTTGTAATATAACAATTCATGAAAGCTCTTAGGAATAGTATATTAATAGGACAATAACATGATAGTAATTACAACTATGCCATCTCTCTTGTATTGTTACATGTTATATATTATTCAAGACTTAAGAGTAAAGTTTTTCTCATTTATCTCATGGGGTTTCTTAGTGGTTGCATTAGTTCAATAGATTGGGGCTAATTTGTACGTATTAGCCTTCACACTTTTCCTTACGTTGCTTTGTTAACATGTCTTTAGGTTTTTATCATAGGGTTTAAATTTAATAAATCTCAAGCTTCATGCTTTCATATCTTGTAATAAATAACAACTAAGGATATATTGACTAATGGATAATGGTTAAGAGTTAAATTGGTTTATTTCTTCACTGCCGATGCTACCGAAACGCTTAAGTATATTCGTCTTTATAGTTTTCGATCGATGTAAAACACGTATAAACATTTTTACTATATAACGACATTTTCGTCTAGGATTTTCTCAATCGATACCGATCGAGTTCCCGCCGCGTAGCGCGCCATCATTTCTTTTTGCTCTTTGGTCTAATAGAAAGGACCAGAGAATCGGTTAGAGAGAGAAGTAAGAGAGAGAGAAAGAGTGAACAGGGGGATCCGGCCTTCACTCAGATTTTCTTTTCCAGAGATTAATAGGCACACACCACACTGTTATAAATTAAGCACTGCAACCAAAAGTTGACCGTGGATCTTTCTAAGTTGACCGTGGATCTTTCTAAGTGCACAGAAGCCAACATGTTTTATGAAAACCATGAAAAGGAATTTAAATCGGTGATTGAAAAATTAAAGAAAGATAAAACCGAGCTGACAAAAATGGTTTCAAGAAAACAAACTGACATAAATTTGTATATCAGTCGCCTTGAGATAATGCAAAAAGAGATGGCTTGTGTTAAAACTGAAAGTGAGGCGATCCAGCTCAAGTTAGACAGTTATTTAAGCTCTAGCTATGTGTTGGATCACATCATTGATGTTCAGAAATTGAAACGGGATGTCACATGCATTGGATATAAGAAATGTCCACCCGTGAGACACAATTATGATGCCATGCCTGATGAGGAGGATAGAACTTACTTTGAACCATCTGTTCCTTTGGACATTGAGGAATTTGCAACAGGACTCGGATACAAGAAGGAAGTATCATCAGAATTGGATGTGTCAGCAGATACATGTGTGTCTTCTGCTGAACCGAATCAGGATCCTCCAGTTGTGATTGAGGATGCTGATTCTTCTGATGATGAATCTGATGATACTGATTCAGCAAAGTCTGATGCGGTAATCAAAGAAGAGGACATACCTCTTGAGAATCATATTCTATGTGATCCTCCCGCAAAACCTGCTAAGACTGTTCCGACCGAGTCCACGTCTGCAAAAGAGTCTGAAAGTGTGGATTTGTTGTACACTCTTGTTGGTGATGATAAAATTTATTCTGACAAAGATTTTCCAATTAAGAATGTAAATCAATCTTTAATCAGTAAAGTTTTTGAAAATTCGACAAGTAAGTTCTTGGGAAAGACAGGATCACACGTTGTGGTAACACAGTGCCCTCCTATCCCAAAGCTGAAGTTCGAAAACAATATGGCAATCAGAAATTACCAACAATGAAAACGCAGCAAAATCATACCAAACCAAAAGGTAAATCAACGACTCAAGGTCAAAAGAAACAGAATCAGAAAAAGGACAAGAAGATAAACTTTGTGAAATCAAAGGGAACGGATAAAATTGAAACATTTGAAAACAAATCTAACTTAGATTTTGTTAAGCAAGCAAAAATGTTGAAAAGAAATGAACCAAACAGTTCAAAACCAAGTACCTCAGGATCACAAAGTTCATCATCGACAAGACAATCACATGTTACTTCGGGGTTTGTTGAACGAAGATCATGTTTTGAATGTGGTGAAATTGGACATATAATTCGAAATTATCCGTATCTTCATAAGTTGAAAGCTAAAATTGATGATCCCCGTGAACAAAATTACCAAAAGCGATCTGTTTCCCTAAAACAAGATCCTCGCCTTGTAAGAGAAAGGGAAAAGAAACAGAAACGCCAACAAGTCAAGGTAGTTGAGAAAGCACTTAAAACCGAAGTGGTTCAAAAACAATCTGTTTCAGTTAAACCAGAAAGTTCAAAGTTTTCAAAAACTTCAAACAATCACGAAGTTAAATTTTCAAACAATCAAACTGGTAAAACTCAACAGACATGGAAACCTAAAATGACCAAAAATTCAGGGGGACAATCACAATTTCCTAATCATCCAAAGTTGGAAGTTATTGTTGTTGATGAAAATGGAAGACCCAAGACCACAATGGCTTGGGTCCCCATCTCTAACTAATCAAGTGAGTTCATGTGCAGGGTGTTCCAGGAGGAACTATCAGTAGTCATTGGATTGTTGATAGTGGGGCATCCAGACACATGACAGGCGACATGAAGCTTCTCTACGACGTCAAATCTATTAGAGGAGGTTATGTTGCTTTTGCTGGAGATAAGGGCGGATATATTACTGGTGAAGGAATGATATCCAACGGGGTTGTAAGCTTTGACAAGATCAACTTTGTGCAACAACTTGATCACAATCTTCTCAGCGTTTCACAAATCTGTGATAAGAAGTTTTTAGTACACTTTGATGCAAATGGATGTTATGTGCTGAAACCCGGCTTCAAAATTCCAAAAGAATGGATTCTCTTATCTGCTCCAAGGATAAATGATTTGTATGTCCTTGATATAAGCCAAGCTATTACAACGTCTGCACAAGCAACTTGTTTCGTTTCCAAAGCCACAGAAAAAGACTCAATCTCTTGGCACAGACGAATGGGTCACATTCACTTACGGAAAATGAATCATTTGGTGTCAAATGAATTGGTGAATGGTGTTCCTCTTAAAAACTTCCATCTTCAAGACGTTTGTGTTTCGTGCCAGAAAGGAAAACAAACGAAGAAGCGACACCCGACAAAGAAAATCAACACGGTGGCCGTTCCGCTTGAACGTTTGCACATGGATTTGTTTGGTCCTGTCAAGCATAAAAGCATCCGAAATGATCAATATTGCCTCGTGATAACTGATGATTATTCAAGATTTTCTTGGGTGGCGTTCATGGCACACAAGAGTGAAACTTTCGGTATTATCAAAAACTTGATCATTCAGATTGAGAATTTGTATAAGTTGAAGGTTAGACGGATACGCAGCGACAATGGAACTGAATTTAAAAATCACTCTATGGCGGAGTTTTGCACTTCAAAAGGTATTCTTCACGAATTTAGTGCGGCTTACACTCCTCAACAGAATGGCGTCGCTGAACGTAAAAACCGTACATTGATTGAGACTGCTAGGACGATGTTAGTAGAGTCACAATTGCCGATTCCCTTCTGGACTGAAGCTGTGGCCTCTGCATGTTACACGTTGAACCGAGTCCTTACAGTAAAAAGGCACAACAAGACCTGCTTTGAGCTTCTTAACAAACGGAAACCAGATTTGTCATATCTTGAACCGTTTGGAGCTCCGTGCACAATAATCGATCCTAATGGAAAGTTTGGGGCAAAAGCAATTGAAGGATACTTTCTTGGGTATGCCACCCCGAACTTAAGAGTCTGGAATCTAGAGACTAAAAGGGTCGAGGAATGGTCTGAAGTCAGAGTACAAAGGCACACATTGCCAGTCAAATGTCCTGGTCAGCCTTGGATGTTTGAGTACGATGACTTTTTCAATTCGATCAATGTTGAAGCAGTTGAAGAAAATGCTGCGGCAAGGATGTTTTTCGAGAGTGACAATGCAACAGATTCACCCTTGGTTCGTCCAATTATTGTCAATCAAGAATCATCTTCAGTGAACAATAATGCTCTCGACAATGAGGATTTTCATGATGCTACCGAATTGAACGAATCTTCAGAGGATGATGAATTTCTCGATGCAGATCAAGAAGTTCCAACAACAGCAGTCCATGGTACCTCAGAGGGTACACCTCCAGTGGATGTCCCTAGAACAGCTGAAGCTACTGCATCATCCTCTTCGTTCATTCTGGGTATTGAATTGGTTGTTGATCTCAATCTCAACAATCTGGGTACAAATATTCCAGTTCAAGATAATCCAGTAACAGGGATTCACAATACCCATCCTCAACAAAACATCATCGGAAATATACAAAGTGGCATTCAAACAAGAAACATGTTGCGAAACAACAACAATGCAGGCTTGTATGTAGCAATTCGAGAATCTGGTCAACAAAACGATTGGTCTTTCGCGTGTTATGTCTCACAGGAAGAGCCAAGAACTTGGAAAGAAGCTTTGAAAGATAACTCTTGGGTTGAAGCGATGCAGGAAGAACTACAACAATTCCAGAAGCTTGGTGTCTGGAAACTCGTAGAGAAACCTGCTGGTTATAAGAAGATTGGTACCCGTTGGGTGTTTAAATGCAAAAAGGATGACCGTGGAGTCGTTATTCGAAACAAAGCAAGATTAGTCGTTCAAGGTTTTCGTCAGATTGAAGGGATTGACTACAACGAAGTTTATGCACCTGTTGCACGTCTGGAAGCAATTCGGATCTTTCTGGCTTATGCCTCATTCAAAGGATTCAAGGTTTACCAGATGGATGTCAAAAGTGCATTCTTACATGGTGTGGTGGAAGAAGAGATGTACGTCGAACAGCCTCCAGGTTTTGAAGATCCTATCCATCCCGATCGGGTTTGGTTGCTCAACAAAGCTCTCTATGGTCTACATCAAGCACCGCGAGCTTGGTACGTAACCTTATCTAATTATCTGCTGGAGAATGGTTTTCGCAGAGGTCTTATCGATTGTAATCTTTTTATCAAAGAACAAGATGGAGATCTTCTACTGGTACAGGTATACGTTGATGATATTATATTTGGTTCTATTATATTTGGTACAGGTACGCAACGCCCATCGATACCCCATTGCAGCAAAATCACGGAATTAATCCAGACTTGAAGGGTGAAGTTGTTAGCCCCTCATACTACCGCGCGATGATCGGATCTCTTATGTACCTCACAGCATCAAGACCAGATATAATGTACCCAACGTGCCTGCTTGCCAGATATCAAGTGAACCCGAAGGCCTCACATCTTGCAGCTGTAAAAAGGATTTTTCGTTATTTGAAGGGTTGCCCTGACACCGGTCTATGGTACCCTAGGGATAATAACTTTGACTTAATCGCTTTCAGTGATTCTGATTTTGGCGGATGCAAAATCGACGGCAAATCCACAATGGCTGGATGTCAGTTTTTGGGAAATCGCCTAGTCACATGGCAGTGCAAGAAGCAGACTTGTGTCGCTACATCAACATGCGAAGCTGAATACATTGCCGCCTCAAGTTGTTGCTCCCAAGTCCTATGGATCCAACAACAATTGCTCGACTACGGTTTTGAATTCATAACTACTCCTATTTACGTTGATAATTCTGCTGCCTTACAGATCACTAGAAATCCTGTGCAGCATTCAAAGACCAAACACATCGAAATCAAATATCACTTCATACGTGATTGCTTTGATAAAAGGCTTATCGATGTTGTTAAGGTCCACACCGATGACCAACGTGCCGACCTTTTTACCAAAGCATTTGATAAATCAAGATTTGACTTTTTATTATTGGTAAACGGCATTAAGGTCAAGCAAGAGTAATCCGCATCAGAAAATCGTTTTTGTAAATATCTTTGTGTTTTTAAAATTATTGCAAGTTTGTTGATTTTAGGGGGAGTAAATCCAAAATTTGAAAATTCAAAAACATCGAAAAATTTCAAAACACAAAAACAATAGAAAAACAAAAATGAGTTTCCTGGCGAGCAAAAGAGAAAATGATAGTACATCAGTGGTCTGTCTAAACCTCTTTAAACTGAAATGC
The DNA here is from genome assembly GCA_030545235.1 of Helianthus tuberosus. Taxonomy (NCBI): domain Eukaryota; kingdom Viridiplantae; phylum Streptophyta; class Magnoliopsida; order Asterales; family Asteraceae; genus Helianthus; species Helianthus tuberosus. Next base: position 106,580,949 of record CM060430.1, on the reverse strand, counting down.
AAAATGAAAAATGTTAAGCAGCTCTATATAAGATGTATCGGTAGGCTCACAATCATCTTAAAGTGTGCAGGGTGATATAAACTTAAATCGACTGAAGACTGTGTGGGAACCACTCATTGGCATATGGTCTTAGTACCGAAATTTCGTTTGAGAGATTGCCGAGGTTCTGAGATATGTGGTCTTTATGCTGTTTATCATCTGGGTATCATGGTTGCTTCTTTTACCGAAACAAACGGAGACGAAGTCTAGATCTTCCATGATATCATACATACGTGTACATACTGCATACGACCTCAATAAGTGATCAACAATCACATGTCCACAAAAATAAGTGATTATATATCACAATCATCCGGGAGTCAAGTTCGTCTCTTTGCTGTACGAAAGTACTGACCTGTTCACGGACTTGCTCTTGTGCCCTTCATGCATCTGAAAATCAAGTTCCTCATCAATAAGTGATTCTATCACATAGGGCTTGTTTTCAATCAAAATAAGTGAGTATCTCACATTTTCATATACGTCAAAACAGATGATAAATGGTATACTCACCAGTAAGATGAAATCCTCGTGCATACCTTGATACAGGAATGTGTCGTGATGTGGATGAACACCGGTCGGTAAGTATAAATCATACCTTAACATATCCCCTCGCCATGATTACATCTGTAAGTTGAGCTTATGTGGATAACAATACCGATAATTGTTATAGGATGCTTATCTAAAATGTTAACAAAAAGAACAACAAGAGCGTTTTGGCATGACCGTACACTGATATGATTCTCTTACCCTCGAAACTCGCAAAAAGAATGTTTGTATTTATTTACTTTTCTTAGTTTCTGCAACTCTGTATATATTTATTTATGCTTTCAGTCTTTAAGTTTGAAATATTCAAAATACCAAAAAGATTTTAGGTGTGTTTTAATTTAAACTTTATAAAAGTCAAAAAGATTTTATTTCTTCTTTAGTTTTGATTAACCGATGTTGGAACTCAAGGCTTCGTTTTACATGAAATCTGATGAAAACCAAAACGACTGAATCTTCATAAACGGTCAGAGTTTGCAAGTTTTGAAAGTTAATAATCAAAATTGAAAAATCTGTTAACTTTTCAAACTAAACTGTCGGACGGTAGTTGAATAAGAATTGGTTACATGTGTGTCATTTGTTTAATGTTAACTATATTCCAAGCGTTTGTTCTCATTACGCGTTTAGCTTTCTTGCATGTGCAGATGCTAAAGGCAAGGAGAACATGTTCGATGACAGGCTTTGGAATGAAGACACGACGTGAAGGCACTCAAATGATAAAGATGATCGAGTTGCCGCTGATCAATCACCAACACCTCAAGGATCTCAAGCATTGAAGATCAAAAGATTCACAAGCATAATCAACGGGGGAGTTTATTAACACCCTACCTAAATGAAAAGGGAGTTTGTTGATACACTTTCTACTTACGACGTGTGAAGACCTTGAAGATCCTCCGACATGGAAGAAATGGAAGATGAACCTCACGAGTAGCGTCCAAGGGGGAGTTTGTTGGTACACTTTATGTGGACGCGACTCGGTTCGACTCGGTTCGGTTCGACCCGGTTAGGTTCGGCTCAAGCCCGACGTCACGACATTCCTCCGTCGTGCGCCCCAGAGTTCGACACGTGAAGCACGAAGCGCCGCGAGCCGGTTCCCGCCGCCACATCATCATGACATCATCATGATGATGTCATGATGATGTCATATGTTGACTAATGTCTAAAATCTGCATATTTGGAATTCATTTACGTATGCTGATTGGGCCGTACATGTGCACAAGGGCCAATCATATGTTTATCAAATTGTAGTTGGGCTTGCACTTGGGCCGTAACTAAACCTGGGCCAGACAACATGTTGGTCGACGAAACATAACTTGTTTCGTCGACTTTGAAGATATTTTATTGTGTTTCGTCGACTAAACTTCTGTTTCGTCGACCTTGATGTGTTTCGTCGATGCTGTGTGTCTGTGACTATATAAACAGATCTGTAAGAACACAAGTGTGAGAGAACACACACACGAGAGAACTAGAGAGAGAGTTTACAGAGAGCATTTGTAAACATTGTGCTGTAACCGTTTTCAAGTATTAATACATTGGTGTTAATCGTTGAGTCTCGTGTCTATCATTTACGTGTTCGATCTCGGTTTGCTATCTCGGTTGGATTCCGCACAACCGGGTTGGTTTGTACACAAGGATTAGGCGACTAGATCCTCCCCTAGCCGGACCTACACCATGTACTTCTTCTCTAACTAGGATCTCTTAACCCTAACCCCTAAATCATAACCCCTAAACCCTAAATATATTAGGGTTTGGTTTTTAGGGTTTAGATTTAGGGTTTAGCTTTTGGGTTTAGTTTTAGGGTTTATGGTTTAGCTTTAGGGTTTAAGGTTTAGCTTTAGGGTTTAGCATTAGGATTTAGCTTTAGGTTTAGCATTTTGGGTTTAGCTTTTAGGGTTTATAGTTTAGATTTTACGGTTTAGCTTAGGTTTTAGCCTTATTTTTTAGCTTTGGGGTTTAGAGTTTAGGAGTTAGGGTTTAGGGTTAAGAGATCTTAGTTAGGGTTTGACGAGCCGGTTCCAACGCCGTTGGAATGAGTCCAATAGGAGTTCGTTTCAGTCGATTCCCCGCTGTTCCCCACTTTTTTAGTGTTACCCAATGAACCTTCCGCTAGTTCTCTAAATGTATTGAATACGAAGACTATAACACTAATCAACTACTTTACAAATAATGACAAAATGACACTTGTTAGTTGTTATCCTGTAAGTGCAGTTCCTGCAGGGTAATTGTCGCTTATCAGTTCTGGTCAACCAAAGCAGAAGTCCAAGTTAAAGTCAACGATAATGAATAATTCAAGACCACATGAAGACCATGCACTGATCAATGGGGAGTTTGTTAGTGCACGTTGGGTGATAAGCGCATGCCTTCCAATTGTTAGGGTCTTTATTGTACATGTCTTGAAACTTAGTCCAAGGTTTATCCTTGGACAATTTGTCCAAGTTTTTGCCGAGGACTTTTGTCAGGGGTTTGGTTTTGGTGTAGATTGTATTGTCCGAGTTTTGTTCCCTAGTCTATATATATGTGTTGTATAGGATTAGGGCAACAAGAGAGTAAGAAAGAAAGCTGTGTGCACCTCTCAAAAGATCCCATCTATTCTCCATCACTCTCCATCACTGTGTGTATTCTAGAGAGAGAGGGAGACTATGTGTTAGTGAGAGAAAGCTAGGGTTTAGATCTTTGTGATCTAAACCAGCTTGTAGATGATGTATACTCCTTTGGTTTGTATAATCTGTGATGATTGATTCAATAATAAAGGGTTCATCTTCTACATATTTCTATCTTGTTCATATTTTGTTCTTCATGTCTTGAATCAAGTGCAATGTTTGATGTTCGTCATCGATCCGGTGCTTTAACATATCCCTATTATGACCGAAGGGCCTATTTATGGGCCCCGAAGGTCCCAATCTACTACAAAAGTCTGTGGTTCAACATGCCATGGAAAATGAGCTATTTAAGGTTTCTACGTATAAGATATTTTTATTTTCGTGACACTCACATTGAAGTAAAACTAATCAACTACTTCACAAATATTGGCAAAATGGTACTTGTTAGTTGTTATCATCACCATGACTATGTTACCGTAAATTATTATTAAATAATTTATGGTGTCCTTATTGATCATTTATCTAATAACTAGATTAATATTTATCTTAATATCCCTATAAAATTAACTGTGCTTTATTTGATGGACATAAAGGCACGTACTAATTGATTAGGGTTTCCCCTTAGGTGAAGCATATAAATACAGGTTATTGGGAACCCTAAAAACACACCATAAAGTTTACGGCCCCCCTCACTACAATCTGTTATTATCCCTCTCCATCCTAACTGCACACCCTAAACGGGAACTGATCAAGATGGCTTCTTCTTCATCTCTAACCGCTACTGGATTGTCAGGTATATCAAGATCCCTAAAGTGTTTTCCATTAGATATTAAAAGAACTGATTAACATGTGGTATCAGAGCAATGTAACTCAGTTCTTTAATTCCCTTATGATCTGGAATTGAAAAAATTATATATATAATAATGATAAGAATTTCGAATACTCATGTTGCCTATCATGTCAGTTTTTTTTTTTCTAAAGCCATAACTGATTGAATGAATTCCTTTTTGTATAACAACTAGATGAGTACCCCGCCGCGATGCGGCGGGGGCACGCATTGCAATGGGTTCTGTTAAACCGTACCAAATAGCATAACCATGAATTATTTAATTTATCGATATTCATTCTTAACTGTAAATCAATATATTTACATTATGCTAACTGTAACACTCTCCGTCTCAACCTCCTTGGGCAAACATTAACTTCTCCTGTAGACATGATTGAGCAAACATTTTACCGCAAGAAAAAACTCATTGACGTGTTCCAGCTACTCATACGCGACTCACGTACTGCCCTGTTCGTGTATCGACGATAATTTCTTGATCTCTGTTGTCTACAAACAAAGGAACATAAACAATAGCACTGGTTTCACAGTTGGTGGTTTTGATCCACCTGCCCAAAACATCAATCGATTAAAACCACCAAACCATTGTTTCTTATCTGTAAAACTCCCACTTGATGTTTTCACTAATCTTTGTTTTAAAAAGCGCAAGGCACTTTGAGGCGTTTAGGTCCTTAAACCCAAAGCAAAGAGCTTCACATATAAGCTTTATGTACAACATGATAAGTTTTAGTTTCAACCAGAAGCTCCACCTCTCTCATCTCTTTTACATATTAGTCTTTTTATCAAGTAACCATTTACGTATATACATATTTGACCAATTTCCGGATCACATCGTGCCATAGACGCACTGTTTAAAACCAAACTTGAAGGTTACTCTACTACTCTAGACATTATTAATAGGATGAATTCATGGTAATCAGTAATATTTAAATTACCTGATGTCGTGTCACCTTTCGTACGAGAATTAACATCAACTATTTTCACTTTAACCTGTAATGGGACTTCAAAATCGATAACCTTTTCCCTTCCAAAATAGCAAACTGCAATCCATGCCTTCTTTTAGCTATTTCTTCTTATCTCCCATGTCTGGCTCATTAAGACGAACTTCCTTATATGAACACTGCGATACAACAGGCCAATATTAGATAAACATAAAACGATACATTTCGTATGATATCTCTGGTAGACTTTGCAATTTTTCCTTTCATCAATATTGTCAAGTTGAATTATGCTTTTTCATAAGGATATAATTAAAAAAAATTCATTAATATAATAACTTAAAGATACCAGATCTCCTTAGAAATCTCAGCTTGTTCGTTCAATCTGACAAGGTCATCCAAAGATAAATCAGGGTAAGAATGTGCATTACTTTTGAGGTCGAACAAACCAATTTTTGACCTCAAAATGACATATTCTTTTAAGTTTTGGATGAATTCTTAAATAAGTCATTCAACCCTTATAACATATATGGCACAAAGATTGGTTTGTTGTAGCATTTATCCATCCATACCTTACTTCCAGCCAGCGAAAACATAATTGAATATAACACGGTGCTTAGTGCCAGTTATGCAACCAGTCGCTTCACCATATAAATACGTCGGTAAGCTAATTAATGTACCAAAAACGTTGAGAAATTCACATGAGTACATGACGTTTGAAAGGTTTAAAAGGTTAGTGTGATTAAAGTATTTAGATTTAGGTCCAATAAATGCATGTTTCAAATCAATATCAATTCTAAGCAACTAAACTTGGACACTGACCATTAACAAACACGTTAAATCTGGGTCCAATAAATACAGTAATCAAACTTGTAACTTAAACTTGTACACTGACCTTTAATTCTTCAGCCATCAGGTCACTGTTGGTATTCTATACTCCCTTTTTAACAGCAATCTTTGCAATCTCACATTTCTCCCAAAGCTTTAATATGGCTGCAGCCAACCCTTGTAGTTTCCTATTTCTACCTGATACAAGGAAAAGTCAAACGGGAAATGAAAATAGATAATGACAAATGGTATCTGTGGCAAAATGGGCGGATCAGGTTTGACAACAGATCAAAATGATTTGGGTCGGGTTGACCCACCAATACTTTCCTTTCTTTTTTATATTTCAAAAACAGGAATATATTGAATATGGTTACATTTACTATTTAGAAAAATGATGATGTGTCCCGATTTAAGAGGATGTGAACACTTGATTATCACAATATATTATAGCCGAGATTATAAGTGCAAAATTTGGCTCATTTATTTATGAATGGGTTGATTCAGGTCATCAACATCTCTCTTAACAGGTCAGTCGAGTTGAATAACAAAAGTAGCTAAAATTAAAATGGGCCAAATGAGTGGACCAATTCAATCGAGTTGAAATGTATCTTCAATGCAAACAACCTCTAAAATGATATATCAAGAAATTAGATTATTATTGCAACATGTACTTTTATTAGGGGTGCTAAGCGTGTCGCGACTGAGGGTTGGCGGGTCCAACCCAGCCCGAACACGACCCGAATATTCGCGGGTTGACCCAAACACCACCCTTTTAACCCAAAATTTTGTATTTTAATTTTCTTTTCTCAAATTAATATGTTAAATTTAAAATTTCACGACAAAAAACACACATGTATATAATAAAATTACATTTCTAATTATAAAATCTTATTTACAGTTTTCACTATGAACCCGACCCGTTTAGCTAAACGGGTCACGGGTTCAACCTGAAACTGACCCAAACCCATTTAGACTAAACCCAAACCCCCAAATTTCGTGTTAGGTTCGTATCAGAAATTCACACCCCTAAGTTTTATTATAATAATCTTTAACACTAAGTATCGAGCCGGGGTCTCACTAGAAGCAGCCTCTCTATTCCTACGGGGCAGAGGTAAGGCTGTCTACATCTCCTCATACCCTACCTTAGCTTTGCTATTGGTGGGATTAACTGAGTATGATGATGAATCTTTAACACTAAGAGTTCAATAAAACTAAAATTCTATACAAAAAAGTGTTTTAGGCCACCAGTAATTAACAATAACAAATCGAATTATAGTTCAAGAGTCACTGACCTAAAGCAAAATGACATGGTAGAGGTCTCCCAAGTCTTCTTAGCGTTGTCATGTCGTCGTTTGTTAATTTTGGTTTAACTCCAAAAGGAAGGAGCCGAAACAGCTTCCTGTATCCAGGAACAACTACCGGTAAAAGGTCAGCATCAACCGGTAACGGTTCATATCCATACCAATCAGTGAACCGTGGACCAAGTCCATCCAAAAGCTGGTCGGCTTCTTCTGCGAGTTGGGCCTCCCCTGGCAGCTGAAACCGGACCCTGGGTCGAGAACGCACACCTTGAATCAAAGGTGGTTGCGTTTCTTTTGAGCTGATTGAGTCGCTTTCTTCACCACCACCCTCTTCAGAGTCTGTAGCTGGACTCGTTGGGTCATCAGCAGATGCATCATTTGGTTTTTGTTTATTAATAAAGAAATAAGGATACTTGTAATCAGCTCCTCTGTACAATATTATGATACTTCCAGCTCTCCAAATAATCAGACCCCCGGTTTTTCTCCGTGAAAAATGTTACAAAATGATTATAAGAGGATGTATAATTTCTCACATTGAAGTATGCTTGAAGCTCTTTATTCCCAACAATGATACACTACTAAAAACAACCCATATTAATCATCTAACCTCAAGCAAATTATGAGTCCTCTTCATATTCAACCTACACAAATCCTCACAAACAATCTTCACAAGCTCAGTCCTCCACCTCTCATGTATCCCATTAACAATCCCCTCAGTAATCCTAGCCTTCCCAATCTTCAACCTCGTCTTAATCGCAATGCCTAAACTCCTTAATCTCCTCAACTCGTCCGGTGCCAGCTTCATTTCCGCCATTGTTGGCACCTTATACTCGTTTGGACCTGTTAAAGCTCAAAACACCTCTAACAGAGCCGGCCCTAAAGGAGGGCGGGGAGGACAACCGAACAGGGCCCGTGATTTCGTAGGGCACGTAATTTTTAAAAAAAATCCAATATTATATATGTAAATTTTTTTTAATAGGGTATAACCAAAAAAATATTAACATAGCCCCACTTAAAAAAAATCATATTGTTTAAACTATTTAGCCCATTAGGTTAGTGAGCCCAATACCCAAATATTTTCTAAAAACTAATAAAAAAAAGAATTCTGGGCGGCAACTCTTTCATCCGGGACTGGGTAATGAAACCGTGATATTTAGTTAAGACCTAAGGGCACGTTTTTTCGAGCTCGAACAGGGTACATGAATACTCAGGGCCGGCCCTGACCTCTAACGTTGCGAACCAACGGCAATGGCCACTTTGTCACCACCATTACAAACAGCAAACAAACAACTTTCAACACAGAGCAGCCCTAGATCAAATCTACAACAAAATAAGAACTCTAATAGCCCCAAATCAACAACTCTACAAAACTTAAAATTGAAAGACCAAATACCAATACAACAAATATATCTTACCTAATACGCCGGAAGACTGAGGATCACCCGTTACCATCGCCGATCTACCCTAAGTTCGACTGCATGACACCGATCTACCTTTCTAAGACATCTTCATCAACATCAGAGTTCATAACCTTCGCCTATGATCGAAGTCAGAACCCTATGTCACCGTGACAAAAGCGGTCGCCACCCGCCGCTGCCTCTTTGTTCCTGTCCTTCGTCGAAAGAAGCTGTCTCTACCGCTGCAAGGTAACGCAGCTAGTGTTGCTGGAGGTCTTCAACGTCGGGTGATTTTTAGAGAGAGAGAAACCAGCAGACAACACGTCATCACATGCTTTTGAAGAATTGTTTTACAACCACACAATACACATACAATCAATTAAACATAAGTTACAACCACCTATTGCATATTTATGTTACAAATTAGAGTATATACTAGAAACGCAACCCACCGCGATGCGGCGGGGGCTATATTTATATTTATATTCAATCGGTTGCCATTGAGTCGCATCGATTGAGTTAATTACATAAGATAGTGTCTCAGCGGGAACACGCTTTCTTAAACACAAATGATTGTCCAAAACGATACCCACGCTCATCGGTGGGACTGAACTTGGTAAACCGTCATATTCCTAAATTAATAACAATTTATTGATGTCTCATGCTTGTATTCCTAATTGGTAAACACCAATTGATGTCTCATCGTATTCTCTTGTTGCAAAATAAGAGTTGCAAGACAAAAAATCCAAATCTACATTTACATACGAAAACAAAAACTACATTTATAGCATAAGGAGCGTTCCATTTTTTGGGTCTTTTGTTCTAGCTGGCTCTAGCACTGTTTTTGCAACCTCATTGGAGTGCATAGTCAACAAAGTGGGCAACAATTCTACAAAAAAAAATATGATGTATAAGTTGTTGAGGTTCCATTATTGTTCCTTGTATCTGCAAATGTAACCTGAAATTACCATTGCCAATTCTCAAATCTTGAATATAATTACTTACCCTCTAAGTTTTCTTTTATCCTCCAGTTGGCAACCAAAGCCCACCCAACTAAAGACAACCCGCTCCATTCTTAATTCTTATACATCAATTAAGCATTCAAAAGCTGTAAATTATCAAATCATTCTGATCTTATTGACCGACAAAAACATAGCGAATTTTCTCAAGAATTTCAATCGGACTATAAATCTATAATGATTACACCTAAGTAATCTAAAAGCAACATGGGCTACTAGTTCACAGTTGATAAAAAAATCTACAATGCAACATGGGTTACTAATTTACATTTGATAAAAAGATCTACAATCGTGCATAGATCTATTAAACAAACATGTTCACATGAAAGCAAAACTCACATTCTCATGATGCAAATGTCGAAGAAGCTTAATCTCATGAAGTGTCCGCTTCGCATCCACGCAATTATCGAAAGCATACGCAATCTTCTACAAAGCAACCATCTCATTCGTCTTTGAGTTCAGCAAAACTGATCACAGTCACAAAAATATACACATACCACACGATCCCATAAGCACTGTGGCCAATCGACATGATCGGAGGACGGTTAGCAAAGAGAGTTGCAAACTGTACCGAAAAAAGTTTACCTGCCCATAGTTAACAAAGAGAGTCGCAAACTGTTCTTGGGTTACCTAAATTTATAAAATAGTAAAAAAAATACATTATTTACCTGCTGGTCAAAATATTAAAAGGGTAAATTTGTTTGAAAACGAAAAAAAATCAGAATAACCATTTCTGTGATTACCTATTTTGCAAAATCAATATCAACTTTACGAAAAAGAACAATTCAAAGCATATCCTAGTTGATTTTTTTTTTTTTTTCATTCCAACAAACATACATTTTTGTAAATCAAACTTAGATACGAAACTGCTACGGATTTGTGGTCACTTATGCAAGCAATCGAACAATACAAAGCATCAAAAAGAAGTTATTAAAACACAAACAAATTAATACTAAAATCGAGGTTGACGAACTTTAGAAACTTGAGTAAAGAATTGATAATGAGGAATTTAGAAGACAAATAGGAGAAAGGAGAACACCACCGTCAAACCACCTGCGAATAATCAATCAAAAGTAGCAAAGGGTGAGATGAATAGAAAAGATTCAAAAGAAAAACCCAATATTGAAAGTTGAAGAAACCTAACTGTCGTCCAGGCTAAAGCGACGTCGCCGCGTACACCATCTATTTATCAGCCAACACAAAGTAGTGACCATTCCAAGTTCCAACAGGTTTATAATGAAGAAGTGTTACTCCTAAACCTGTTGGTCAACATCAATGAAGATACAAGTTCTACTATGTCGAAACTTGTAAGGGTCTAGTATAAATAACAGTCTTGGTGAATGTTTATGACCAGTTTCTAGTTTAATTACTAATAATTGTGAACTTTTGAGTTCTATCTAAAGTCAAAAGCTAGACCACACCAATACAAAAAATCATTTGTGTCCGAATCGAAAACCAGAAACTACTGCTACACCTGAGCTTAACTAAACTAACTAATTGCAGCAATTACAACACACACATCATCGAAACTTTGCAAGCTATAAAACCTCATCATACAAAACAAAACATCCAAAAATATTATACCAGATCTTAATATAGTATCCAAAACTATAAACGCTTGTTCTTCAGTGAGCGGTTTAGTCTGAGTCGGTCCAGTACAAACCCTTGGCTGAGCTTCTAACATCGTCTGATTAGGTTTCCGACGCATCGGAACGCTAAACGAAGTCGATAAAGTCGGATTACGTGCATATGATTCCGTGAGTCCGAAATACTGATCGATTGAAGTTGAATCTAGCACCGATTTGTTCGTCAATCGGCACTTTTGTCGGTGAGATATTCGGAAACTGATCGATGATGGCCAGGTGGAGGCGTTGTTGAGGAGAGTGAAGGAGGCGCCGGAGCGGATATAGGATCGACGGGAAGACGAAGACGAGGGCGGTGGGAGATAGTTAGGGCTTCCATTGACGTTTTTGTCTCCCTCTCTCTCCTGCGACTTTGTGGGGATGAATTTACAACACCAAAAAGTTAATGTACAATTATCAATGCTCAGAATACAAAAACTAAAGCATGGAACACAATAGAAACACATGTTACAACAATCAGTGCACCTTTATGTTGTAAATCTATACTATATAATAAAAGAAACCAATTTAGGGACACTTGTCATCGTATTAGGCCATCTCTTATAGATAATTATTATTTTAGTTTAATCTCTTCTAAGTAATTATAGATAATCCTCCTATTAAATATTATTTAGTTTAATAACTTATGGATAATTATTATTTAGTTTAATCTATTTCTCATTTATAATATTATTTATTTGAATTAATTAGAGTTAATTACTGTTTTCGTCTCTGTGGTTTGTTAAAAATTACTATTTCAGTCAATTAGTTTAAAAATTGCGATTTCAGTCCCTATGGTTTCACTTTCGTAACTTTTTCAGTCCATCTCGTAACCATTTCAGTCCCTGTACTTAACAAAATAATGGATTGAAATTGTAAATGGTTACGAAAGTGAAACCACAAGGGCTGAAATCGTAATTTTTAAACTAATAGACTGAAATAGTGATTTTTGACAAACCACAGGGACGAAAACAGTAATTAACTCAATTAATTATTACTTTTAGAGTAAACTTCCATTTTGCTCCCTGTGGTTTGGTCACTTTAACGGTTTTGCCCCAAACCTTTAAAAATAGCCATTTTACTCCTTGATGTTTCGATTTTGTAGCAAGTTTGCTCCCCGGCTCTAACTCAATTAAAACTTTAAGTTAAAAATAGGGGTATTTCGGTAATTTTATATATAGGTATTCAATTTATTAATTCTTTAAATTTGTTTGTATTTTACTGATATTAAAAACATGAAATTTTAATTATATAATACTTTTATTAACATATACAATTATACCTATACCAATCTACCATCACCAGAACATCTCCTTCTTCTAACTTTAACCGAGCACCAGCACCATTCTGCCATCACCATCCTCCACTGCTTATACCATTTCTGGTGTAACAGGTTCTTCGAGTTCTAAACCGTTCTCGGTTTTACCCGTTTCAGATCTGCTTTCAGATATTGCTAAAAACAAGAAAAAGTAAAAGGAAACGAGGGGCTCATACGTTTTTGGATCTGGAAAAAATAGATCGCGATGTTCAGATTCGGTGAAGATGCAGCGTCTGATAACCAGATCTGGAAAAAATAGATCGGGAGAAAAACGTCGGTGATGTGTGGTGGCTGCTGGAGAGGCGGTGACAGATGGAAGGTGTGGTGGCGGTTGATGGTGGTGATGTTAAGTGTTGGTGAGACGGTGGCTTACGGTGATGATGTTTGGTGGTGGGTGAGGCGGTAACTGATTGTGGAGATGTCAAGTGGTGTTGAGGCGGTGGCTTATGGTGATGATATCGGGTGGTGGGTGAAGCAGTGATATTGGGTGTGGCTGATAGTGGTGAGGTGGTGGGTGGTGGATCAGGTTTGTGGAGGCAGCCAGTGTTGGTGGTGAGAGTTAACAATGGATCTGATAATGTGTACATATTCTTTATCATGGCAATAATCTAGAAAAGAAAATGCATTTGGATGTGAAACAAGAAGTGGGAACTCAGCATTTGTACGGTACAACCTCTAATTCATCATCATCAGTCAACTCAGAATCCATTCTTCTGTCCTTATTCTTTGGTGAGGTTTGTTGCAACCATTTTTTTTTTTTTTTTGAATTGCAGGAAATTGGGGAAGAAACTAAATGAAGTATTGAATGGATCAAGTTGTAGGTTCTAAAGAAAGGGTAGTGGCCGGAGAGTTATTGTCGCGTGAGGATGACGGAGTGGTGCGGATCTGGTGGTTGTGGTTGTTGTCTTCTGGATTGGAGATTCGTGGTGGTGATTTGTGGGTGGGGATGCGGTGGTTTTTGGGTAGCGGCAGGTTTGTGGGTGGTGGCAGGTTTGTGGGTGGTGATGATGGTTGTTTGTTGCAACGGTGGTGATGACGGTGGCCTGTTGCAGCGGTAGTGATGATGATGATGGTGGTTTGTGGGTGACATCTTAGGGTTTTATTTGACAGGGATGTTGACTTTGACCAGCAATATCATTATTTTAAATAAAAAACATGGGCCCCACCTTAATTTATTTTGGTTTATATTAAGGAGATTTAGGTAATTACCAAAATACCCTTATTTTATATTTGTAATTACTAAAATACCCTTTCAGTTAATAAATAATTTGGATGGAGTTAGAGGCGGGGAGTAAAATCATGAATGACTTGATAGATCAGGGAGTAAACTGACTATTTTTAAAGGTTTGGGGCAAAACCGTTAAAGTGACCAAACCACAGGGAGCAAAACGAAAGTTTACTCTTACTTTTATATTTATCTATTTACTTCAAATTCAAACTTAGTTATCTAATTTGATCTTAACTATATATTTGAACATTTTGTTTAGTTTGGTATCAAATAGATTTTACGAAACTTGAAATGAAGTTAACTAAGAGTTAATTACTGTTATCATCCCTATGGTTTGTCAAAAATCACTATTTCAGTCCATTAGTTTAAAAATTACGATTTCAGTCCCTGTGGTTTCACTTTCATAACCATTTCAGTCCACCTCGTAACCATTTCAGTCTCTGTACGTACATAATAAATGGATTAAAATGGTTACGAAAATGAAACCACAAGGACTGAAATGGTTACTAAAGTGAAACCACAGGGACTGAAATCGCAATTTTTAAACTAATGGACTGAAATAGTGATTTTTAACAAACCACAGGGACGAAAACAGTAATTAACTCAATTAACTAATATTATTTATCATTTATATATTTACGGAGTTTTAAATAAAGGGTTACATTTATTGAGACTTCGTTAACAAATTTTGCAATAACAGAATAATCTATTTTTATCACGAAAACCGAACTTTATATTAATATATTAAATATTTTTTATTATCACTATACAAAATTACATTTACTCGACCCATGTAATACATAAGGTTTTTTAAGATATAACTTTTTATTGTTTGATATATAAAATTAGATTTATTCAATTCGTACAATACACGGGGTTTTTTTTAAGGAAATATATATATTTTTTATTTAGTACAGAAAATTACATTTATTCAAACCGTGTAATATGTGTATTTTTAAAGATGTAATTTTTTTTATTATTTTGTATATAAAATCATATTTATTCAACCTGTGTAATAAATGGGGTTTTTTAAAGATGTATTATTTTATTATTTAGTAAAAAATATTACATTAATTCAACCCATGTAATACACGTGGTTTGAAAGATATAACTTTTTTATTTGGTATATGAAATTACATTTATTCAACCAGTACAATATAGTTCTTATAGATATAACTTTTTATTATTGAATATATAAAATTATATTTATTCAACCCGTGCAATAAAGGAGGTTTTTAAAGATATATTGTTTTATTATTTAGTATATAAAATTTATTTATTCAACCCGTGTAATACACGGGGTTATAACCTAGTTAGAGTATATATAAATAAGAATTCGGCTGTATTGATTGAATGAATTCTTTTTAATACAATAATAAGAATTCGGCTTGATAAGGTTATGAATATGAGTATTAATTGTCAGAAATTCGAATTTGCATGTTACAGATATAATTTTCTTTTCTTTGGAATTCATATGCTATTTTTTCCAAAAAACAAATCGTTGTTCCCAGTTAAATCTCATGCCCATTAGAGTTTATCAATTGGATGTCACAGTTAATTATTTATGAATTCTCATGTTATTAAACTTTTGAAATTCGCATGCTATTATTTTAGTATGCATATTATAATGTGAGATGAGATTTTAGGCCAACGATTTCAAATAATATTTTTTGTTAGTTGGTGATAGAATAATAATATTTAAGGAGATCCCCTTATTTTGGGATACCATTAGAATTTTGATTATGTTTCCTAAAGTTGTGTAACTTTATCTCCAAGTTTCATATAAACATTATTTTATTTTTAGTTTATAAACTAATAATTAACTTGGATAAACTTAACTTTTAAATAATCACTCAATTTTTTTTTTTTTTTGATTGATTTAAAAATTTGCTTAACTGAAATAACATTTTTTTCAAGTTCTCACTTCTGCCCAAAGGTGATGTGTTTACTTGTGGCGTTATTTAGTGAACTTAAGCATAGTCACTTATAGAGCTGTAAACGAACCAAACGAACACGAACAAGACCTTGTTCATGTTCGTTTGTTAAAAAATATATGTGTTCGCGAACCGTTCACGAACACTTATCGAACAGGATTTTATGTTTGTGTTCGTTTGTTAAGGAAATGAACTTGTTCATGTTCGTTTGTATTTGTTTGTTAATTTTAGGCAACGAACGTTGACGAACACAAATGAGCACAAACTAATGTTCATGAACACAAATGGAAATAAACGAACACAAACAATCGTTCATGAACATAATATATAATACACTGACACTTGTTAAATATTTAATTTGTTAGACTTTTGATATATTTAAATAAATATAAAAACTAAAAATACTAATGAATTATCAAACACAAGCGAACACGTTATCGAACGTTCACGAACATAAACGAACGAACGCGACCTCTGTTCATGTTTGTTTATTTAACTAAACGAACGAAATTTCTTGTTCGTGTTTGTTTGTTTGTTTAATAAACGAACAAACACAAACGAACTTCCCGCCGAACGGTTCACGAACTGTTCGCCGAACGTTTGGTTTGTTTACAGCCCTAGTCACTTAGGTGTATATCCTTATTATATGAACAAACATAGTGTAACACTTACCTTATTATTTTTGTTCATATGATATACACATGACTTCTGCCTAAGATGCATGAGTGTTTCATTTTCTGCCCAAAGGTGATGTGTTACACTCATGTCTCGCAAACTTTGACGTGTGTCTAGAATTATGGTGTCTCAACTTCTGCCCAAAGGTGATGTGTTACGCCTAATCTGCACAGTCCGACTGTTCATAATACTTGTATGATTGGTCATAGCCAAAGCGAAAACCGTCATTCAAGTAGAACCTTATTTAAAATTGGTGTGTATAAATAACGTTATCACAGCTTCCATAGTATAATGGTCTTGATTTCCGCCTACCTTAGTTTTAGGTTACCCATAAGTCACTCTAAATTCTTCTTTTGCAATGTATCTTATTCTTCTCGTTTTAATCCACTATCAGCTCCTGTTATGGCTATTGATACTTTGACTGGTGCGAACTATGCTTCGTGGACGGATTCTCTTAACCTTACTCTCGCACCATGGAGTTTGACTGTGCGCTAACTGAAAACGCTCCCGCTGCTCTTACTGATAAGAGTACTGAAGCTGAAAAACTACTCCATCAAAAGTGGGAGAGAGCTAATCGTCTGTCTCTTATCTTCATGAAAAACTCGATAAGTCCTGCTATCAGGGGAGCCATTCCTGACGCTGCTACAGCTAAGGAATATCTGACTAATGTGGAGGCTCAATTCCAAGGGATGTCTAAGGCGCAAGCCAGCACCCTCATTTTGAAATTGGTGACTACAAAGTATGATGGGATCAGCGGTATTCATGAGCACATCCTGGAAATGAATGACATGGCCCAAAAGCTCAAGGGATTA
Organism: Helianthus tuberosus; assembly: GCA_030545235.1. NCBI lineage: Eukaryota > Viridiplantae > Streptophyta > Magnoliopsida > Asterales > Asteraceae > Helianthus > Helianthus tuberosus. The sequence goes on along the minus strand of CM060430.1, from coordinate 106,563,851 downwards.
AGCATGGAGATTAGTGATGGCTTTCTGGTGCATTTTATCATGACGTCTCTGCCCACATCTTATGAAGCATTCAAAGTCAACTATAATCTTCAGAAGGACCAATGGAAGATGAACGAGTTGATTGCCATGTGCGTGCAAGAAGAAGAACGTCTGAAACTAGAGAAAGCAGATGTTGCTTACCTGATGACTGCTGACTCGAAGAAAAGGAAGGGGAACTACAATAAGAAGCCTAATGTAAAGGTCCAAAAGTGGGATACAGGTGCAAGTGATTCTGGCTCTAATGACTCCAAAGGGAAGATTCACTGCAAGTTCTGCCGTAAGGTGGGACATAAGCAGAAGGACTGCCCGGACTTTCAGGAGTGGCTAGCCAAGAAAGGTGATAATCTTTTCGTGATACTTGAGTCCTTTAATTTAAATGTTCCATCTAATTCTTGGTGGTTTGATTCTGGTTCTATGGTTCATGTAACCAATTCCTTACAGGGATTCCATATAATCCAGAAGCTGGAAAGAAACTAAAGAACGCTTAAGCTGGGAAATGGAAAGCCGCTAGTAATCGAGGCCGTGGGAACATTAGATTTAGTTATGAAAACTGGTTTAACTATTAGACTTTATGATACCTTATATATTCCTGAGATTACTCGGAATCTTGTATCAGGACCAAAGTTAGACGTAGACGGTTTTCTTGTTTCTCATGGTCATGGCAAACTTACTATCAGTTTTAATTCTCAGATATTTGGTTATGGCTTCTTGGATGGTGGTCTCTATTGATTAGAACTAGATGATGATTTTTTCAAGTCTTTGTTATCATATAATATTAATGAGAACTTAACAAAGAGAAAACGCAAATGAGACTTAGAAACTTCATCCATGTTGTGGCATCAACGTTTAGGCCACATTTCACGAGAACGCTTAACTCGACTCGTGAAGGATGAGGTCTTACCACCTCTCGATTTCAATGATTTTGTAACATGTGTCGAATGCCTTAAAGGTAAAATGACACCAGCGAATAAGAAAGGTACCACTAGGAGCTCTAATTTATTAGAACTCATTCTTACTGATATTAGTGGCCCTTATAACATCGCTGGCATAACTGGACATACTTCATTTATCACGTTTATTGATGATTATTCACATTGTATGCACTTGTATCTTATTAAAGAAAAATCTGAATCTCTCACAACTTTTAAAGACTATAAAGCTCAAGTTGAAAAACAATTAGATCGTCAAATAAAAGTTGTTAGATCAGATAGAGGAGGCGAATATTATGGTCGACATACTGACGTGGGTCAGGCTCCTAGTCCATTTTATGAGTTTTGTAAGGGCCAGGGGATCGTGAACCAATATACTATGCCCGGTACTCCTCGGCAGAATGGTGTTGCTGAGAGAAGAAATAGAACCCTAATGGAGATGGTACGTAGTATGTTAGCCAACTCAGGTTTGCCCTTATTCCTCTGGACCGAGGCCTTAAAAGCAGCTGTTCATATACTCAATAGAGTTCCTTCGAAGTCTGTCCCTGAAACTCCTTATGAACTTTGGACAGGAAGGAAACCGAGTCTTAGATATATGAAAGTATGGGGTTGCCTTGCCGAAGCTAAACTTTATAACCCTTTCTTAAAGAAACTGTATATGAAAACAACAAGTTGTTTCTTTATTGGATATCCAGATCACTCAAAGGGTTATAGATTCTATTGTCCCTCCCATGTAACTCGTATTGTAGAAACCAAGCGTGCCGCATTTCTTGAGGACTTTAAGGTCAGTGGGAGCAGTGAAAATCCTTACAATGATTTACAAGAAGTACAAGACGCGGGGGGGAGACACTCGTCCATTTCATTACCTCCTATTACTACTCCTCTTGTACTCGATGCTGAACCGCATGTCACTGCACCACCTCCAACTCATTCAGAATTAAATGTTGCTCTGCATGTACCTGAGAATGAAGGACCCTCAAATGTCAAAGTTGAGAATCAACCTAGGAGGTCATCTAGGGCGAGAAGGCCTACTAATTTTGATGATTATGAAACCTACCTAGCTGAAGCCGTATCTGATGATGGAAAGTTTACCGATCCTACCTCTTACAATGAAGCCATTAGTAGTGATCAGTCTTCTGAATGGAACAAAGCTATGATTGACGAGCTTGACTCCATGAAGACGTTTGGGATTTGGTTGAATTACCCGACGGTGTTAAACCCATAGGATGTAAATGGGTCTTCAAAACAAAACTAAATCCGGATGGAAGCGTTGAACGATATAAAGCAAGATTGGTTGCAAAGGGCTACACTCAGAAAAAGGGAATCGATTATCAAGAGACCTTTTCACCTGTCTCTCAAAAAGATTCCTTAAGGTTCGTCTTGGCCGTAGTAGCTCATTTTGATTTAGAGTTGCATCAGATGGATGTCAAGACTGCTTTCCTCAATGGATACTTGTATGAAGACGTGTTCATGAAGCAACCTGAAGGGTTCAAACCTGAAGGTCAAGAACATCTTGTCTGCAAGCTGAAGAAATCCATATACGGTTTGAAGCAAGCATCACGTCAATTGTAACAACTCTCATCAAAAGTCCTAATTATTATTTTATTTTTTCCAATAGGAAACCCTAATTAAGATCCCCAAGTGATTCTGCATAAACCCTGAAATATTCAGAATAATCGGAATCAGGATCAGGGCACCTAAAACTCAGGGGGGTAAACCCTAGTTGATATTATCTTGACAGTTTTACGTGTACAACGAATTTTAATGCGAGACCAACTCACCTGAGCTACCTGGACACGAGGCTACCCTATGGTAGTAGGGTGTCCCTCGCGCCACGCGAGGGCGCCATTTTTCATGTATAAATAGGGGAGTCTGGTACATGCAATTGTGCGTTCGTTCGACGTTCAAACTCAATACGTACATTGAAATATTGTCCAATTACTACAAAAACACACACAGACACGAAACGCTGCCGCTATAACAGGGTAATAACTCGATCGCTGCTACGATTCAATGCCCGATTGATTAAAACTATCCAATGGATGTTTAAGTGCTGCCCACATTAGGGTTATGCTTTGTCATTCGTCGTGAATTCGATGGATGTTTAAGTATCGCACTTTATCATTCGTCGTGAGGGTTTAATCTCGTGAGTTGTCGTAAATGCTGTATTAGTTACTAACCTAGTTTTGTGTGCATTGTTATTTAAATTAGGTTAACAAGGCTAATCTGTAGACTAGACTCTGCTCGTGTTAAATCTGCAATGTGAGTCATTCTATTTTTATCAAAGTGCTTTATAAATTCTTAAATATTTTCAAAAGTTATAATTACAGGGATTAAGTCTTTGTAGTCACCAAATTACAGCCGGTATGTGGGGTTTTGTATACAATACTTGATATTCGTCACCATTGGACAACGGGGTAGCCAAGGGGTGATATGACCATAGTTACAGACACCATTGGACAATGAGGTTACCAATGGATGGTCGAGTGACAAATACTGTGGGTAGTTGGTTGATATATGGAAACATTGTAATCGCTCTTAATACTGTAAATTATAACAACGTGTGGTTTTAGTGAAAAGAATGATTCACCAGTATTTCCCTGCTGACAAAACCTTTTTCAAACATGTTTCAGGTGATCTGTTGTGATCCAGGAAAAAGTGCCGCGAAGCACTACAAGCTTAAGGAAGTAGCTCAATATAAATAAAGAAACATGTTTTGTGAAATAAAGATTTCCCAGTGAAATCACCTTATTGTAAATTACCGGGGGTTTATTACAAATTATGAAATAAAACAATCAGACATTTTTAGTTTTAAAAAGATCCTGTTAAAATCTTCCGCTGTCAACTCAATTAAATAAATACCACGGGATTTTCTGTCCCACGGCTCCTAAACCGGGTTAAACCGGGGCTGGGGCCGTGACAGAAAAAGGTGGTATCAGAGCCACTGAGTTAAGCTAATTAAGTATTTAGAAATACTTAATTTTCCTGATTGCCATTTTGTGATTATATGTTTTATTAACTGACTATTTTTTAGTTACAGTATGGGTAAGCAAAAGCTTTCGAACATCTATCTTAAATTAGATAGTTCGCAGGGAAGTTCATCCCAATCAAAATCCTCAAGATACTCAGTAGATACTGATGAGGGAATATTTGTTCGTAAAGCTCATTATGAGGAACCACTTTCTCCTAATAAAAGAAGTTTGATTATTAGGAAAAGTTAAGAGAAAATAAAGAAATCTCAATCAAAAGAAATGAAAGTTAATCAGGAAATTCAGAAACTCGGTAGTAACCCACCATGGGAAGACAAGTTAGATGAAAAATGGGCAGATCTCTATATGCTAGCCACTGTCATAGTAAATGCTAATCTTTAAAATACCCTGACCCAGTATTAGCACCTTTATTACTTACAAGCCAGAAACTTTACCCAGTAAATAAATAAAGTTACAATAAACCCTAGTGTGTTTTACTTGTCAGTTGTTCTTTGTATTAAATTTAGTCACACGGTATGCAATAATGCTTGAATGTTATCTGTGAAATTTTTGTTATAAAATTTTAACTTAGCATTTTGTGTATTTTGCATATATGCTAAACAGCATGAATGAGTTATCTGAAGCCCTTCAGAATCTCAATCTTTATCCGGTAAAAATAGAAGTTTCCAGAGACTTTACTGGTTACATACCCGATATAGAAAAACCTATGGAATTCAACGCTCCACCTCTGGAGAAATCAAAGCCTAAGAAAAGGAGAAGATTTGTAAGTTGGAGGCGTGTACGCAGGAGGAAACCAGCAACTAGGAGAATTCCCAAAATAGAGAATCCCACAGATAAAGGAATTGAGATTGGGGAAGGGTCTAGGCAAGTAGAAAGGGAAGTTGGGGAAAGTTCGAGGTAAGTCGAGGAGTTGCCATTACAAGAAGAGTTGGATCGTATATTGGCAAGCTGTGATATCGTTAGACCTATCAATACCAACCTCTACCCTTATCCTGCCGAAATTCAGCTTCCAATAAATTTGGAACCAGCCATTCCAGAACCTTTGATCCATACCCAACCTCTAGGAATGGATGAGAGGTGGACTAATGACTGGCAGTTTCAAAACCTTCTCAATAATCCTTATACCTTTTTCCCTCAGTTCGACCCGGAACCTATATCAAACCCACCAATGAGTAATGAAAACTTAGCTGAACTCCGCCATTTTGGCGATGAGCTGATAAGTGCGGGGAATAGGATTCAGGAAGTAGGAGAGCAGATCTCCTGGAAGTACGACGAGAGGGAACGTCGCTTCTAAAATGCCGGGGATAGGATGGTGGTGAATCTATGATTGTATAATAGTAATAATAAAATAAGTCTGTAAAATAACCTACCAATAAAACCTTTGTAAGATAACGGTGTGTAATGATGCATAATATATATAAAATGGGAATCGAGAAATCGATAATTTTGGCTATATGTGTGTTATGAAAATTATATGATTGTCTTGTGTATAATTACTATTTATTCTATAATAATAAATTATATATATTAATTAACAGATGAAAAACGCTAATAATGAACCAGTTAATGAGGGTAACCAATCTGAGCAACATCAGGAAGAGCAATTTATGACTAAGCAAGATATAGAGAATATTGTTGCTCAAGGGATAGCCAATGCTATTCCAGCAATACTTGCTGCTGCTAGAAATCCAGTTGAACCTCAACAAATCATTCCTAGCAACCGTACTTCTGAAGATAACTTCAGTAATAGCGTAAATGGAGGCGGTAATCATACTAATAACAATAATGATCCACGGCAGGCCCCGCTCCCTAAGAAAATAAAAGCTGCAACGCCTGGTTGCACTTACAAGGAGTTTCTTGCTGTAAACCGGTTGAGTTTGCAGGAAACGAGGGAGCAACTGCTGCACTGCGTTGGTTAGAGAAAACCGAGGCAGTGATCATAATAAGTAAATATGCTGAAAATGACAAGGTCATGTACACGTCAAATCTTTTCAAAGAAGGGGCGCTAGAATGGTGGAATACAATACTTCAAGCCAAAGGAAGAAATATGGCCTATGCCATGAGTTGGGAGGAATTTAAGCAGTTAATAGAAAGAAAATTCTGTCCCGAGTATGAAAAGGAACAAATGGCAAATAAGTTTCTGAACCATCGGATGATGGGTGTAGACTGTTGAGGATATACTTTGACATTCTTTGAGTATGCGAGAGTGGTACCAACACTGGCTTCGCCAGAACCGGTGCTCATTTCTCACTATATTTGGGGATTGATTAGCGAAATCCGTAATATCGTTAAAGCTGCGAGACCTCGCACTATTGACGATACGGTAGAATTAGCTAACACCCTAACTGATGAGCTGGTACGTACAAGAGATGAAAATAGGAAAAAGGAACTGGCTCAGAAAATTACCCAAGGATTTTGTGTGGGTAATAATAGCAACTTCAAGAAAAGAGAAACAGGGCAATCCTCAACTCCGCTTTTCTGCAGGAATTGCAGAAAGAAACATTATGGAAGATGTAATATAACCTGCAACTTTTGCAAAATGGTAGGACATCGTGAAGAGGACTGCAGAAAGAAAACCAGAATCTGCTTTAACTGTGGAGAAGCTGGGCATTTCAAAACAGAATGTCCTAAATTGGCCAAACCAGCAGACAACAAAGCCAAGACGACTGACGGAGCTACTAAAAAGAATGCCAGAGCATTCCAGCTGACCACTCAAGAAGCAGAACTCATTCCAGATGTGATAGCTGGTACGTTCCTAGTTCACAACATGTATGCAAAAGGATTATTTGACTCTGGTGCAAACCAAAGTTTTATCAATACTTCATTCTGCCAAGCTCTTAATTTGCCTTTGACCAACCTTAGGCAAATTTTTACAGTCGAAACGGCAGATGGGAATTCAGTTAGCATAGATAAGGTTTTGCAAAAAGAAAATATAGAACTTTCAGGTCATAAATTTCATGCAAACCTATTACCAATGAATTTAGCTGGGTTCGATGTTGTGTTAGGAATGGATTGGTTAGTAGCCAACCATGCTTGAATCCTTTGTGATAAGAATTCCATAGAAATTCGTGCAACCACCGGAGAAGTAATCATGATTACAGGAGATAAGCCACGTAAACCCATGAAGTTCATTTCAGTAATGAAAATTGCTAGTTATGAACGAAAGCAAGGAATAGTATATATGATTTTAGTAATCATTAATACTAAGAATAAAGAACTTAAGGAGATTCCTGTAGTCTCAGAATACCTAGATGTATTTCCGGAAGAACTCCCGGGATTACCACCTGATAGGGAAGTAGAATTTAGAATTCATCTAATTCCTGGAACTATACCGATAGCCAAGGCACCTTATCGGTTAGCACCCACAGAAATGCTAGAACTAAAGAAACAATTAGATGAATTACTAAATAAAGGATTCATACAACCTAGTTCATCCCCTTGGGGAGCACCAGTGTTATTTGTAAAGAAAAAGGATGGTTCGATGCGAATGTGTATCGATTATAGGGAACTGAATAAGGTTACAATTAAGAATCGATACCCAATACCTAGGATTGATGATCTATTCGATCAACTTCAAGGAGCTAGATATTTTTCTAAGATAGACTTACGCTCCGGATATCATCAATTGAAGGTACAAGAAGAAGACATACCTAAAACTGCTTTCAGAACTAGGTATGGTCATTACGAGTTTACAGTCATGCCCTTCGGACTAACGAATGCACCTGCAGCATTCATGGACATGATGAATCGAATCTGTAAACCGTATTTGGATAAATTTATAATTGTCTTTATAGACGATATACTTATTTATTCCAAAAACCAGGACGAGCATTGTCAGCATTTGCATGCACTCTTAACTTTGTTAAGAAAAGAAAAGCTTTACGCCAAATTCTCAAAGTGTGAATTTTGGCTACAGGAAGTGCAATTTTTAGGACACATGGTGAATCACGAGGGTATTCACGTAGATCCTGCTAAGATAGAAGCAATCACCAAATGGAAGGTTCCACAATCAGCTATGGAAATTAGAAGTTTTCTAGGATTAGCCGGATATTATAGACGGTTTATTAAGGATTTTTCCAAGATAGCTGTACCCTTAACTAAGTTAACCTGTAAAGCAGCTAAGTTTGAATGGGGACCTAGGCAAGAAGAAGCTTTTAGGATTCTAAAGCAAAAGCTAACAAACGCTCCAATTCTAGCCTTACCAGAAGGAACTGAAAATTTTGAAGTATATTGTGATGCTTCTAAGTTAGGATTTGGGTGTGTGTTAATGCAACGTAAAAAGGTAATTGTGTATGCATCAAGACAATTGAAAAAGCACGAGGAAAATTATACAACTCATGATTTAGAGTTAGGAGCCATAATTTTTGCCCTTAAAATTTGGAGACATTATCTGTACGGAAGTAAGTTTACTGTCTATACAGATCATAAAAGTTTAAGGTACATATTTAGGCAAAAAGAGTTAAACATGAGACAAAGGAGATGGATGGAAATTCTAAGTGACTACGACTGTGATATTCAGTATCACGAAGGAAAGGCAAATGTAGTTGCAGATGCCTTAAGTTGTAAGTACCATGAGAAACAACGACGGGTTCGTGCTCTTAGATTAAATCTACAGTTAGATTTAATGGAACAACTAAAGAAAATTCAAGGAACAGCAATCAAGGATGATGCTGAAGGAATGAAAGGACGAATAAAGGAATTAGAGCAAGGAGCTGATGGAATTTGGAGATTTCATAAGAAAAGGATTTGGGTACCTAAGCAAGGAGAATTAAGAAATAAGATCTTAGAGGAAGCCCATAAATCTAGGTATACCATGCATCCTGATAACAATAAAATGTACCAAGATTTAAGAAATAATTTCTGGTGGATAGGAATGAAAACGGACATAGCTAGATATGTTTCTAAGTGTCTTACTAGTTCACAAGTTAAGGCAGAACACCAGAAACCTTCAGGGTTACTTCAACAACTAGAAATGCCTGTATGGAAATGGGAACTTATAACAATGGACTTTGTTACTAAGTTACCCAAAACCAGAAAAGGTAATGATGCGATTTGGGTAATTGTGGATCGATTAACTAAGTCAGCTCATTTTCTACCCATAAAGGAAACCTTTAGCATGGAAATGTTAGCCAAGTTGTATGTAGATGAAGTAGTATCCTTACATGGAGTTCCACTCTCCATTGTATCGGATAGAGATAGTCGTTTCACTTCCCATTTCTAGACTAGTTTTCAGGAAGCAATGGGAAATCGACTAAATCTGAGTACTGCGTATCATCCACAAACAGATGGGCAAAGTGAAAGGACGATCCAAACCGTGGAAGACATGCTCCGGGCATGTGTGATAGATTTTGGTGGAAATTGGGATGACCACTTACCTTTAATTGAATTTTACTATAACAATAGTTATCATGCAAGCATCGAAGCTGCCCCATTTGAAGCACTGTATGGAAGAAAGTGTAGAACTCCGGTTTGTTGGGCAGAAATAGGAGAAAGTCAATTATCAGGTCCTGAAATAGTACAAGAAACTACCGACAAGATCACTCAAATCAAGGAAAGGCTAAAGACGGCTCGAGATCGTCAGAAAAGTTATGCCGACAATCGACGCAAGCCGTTAGAATTCCAAGTTGGAGACATAGTACTGTTAAAAGTTTCTCCTTGGAAAGGAGTCGTTCGATTCGGTAAGAAAGGAAAGCTAAGTCCAAGGTACGTAGGACCATTTCCAGTTATCCAACGAATAGGACCAGTTGCCTATCGATTACAACTACCAGAAGAGTTAGCTGGAGTACATGACGTATTTCATATATCCAATCTCAAGAAATGCTTATCAGACGAGTCTCTGGTAGGACCTCTTCAAGATATAGAGGTCAATGACAAGTTAAAATTCGTAGAAAAACCACTTCAAATAGAAGATAGAAAGATCAAGTTTCTCAAGCACAAGCGACTAGTGCTAGTCAAAGTCAAGTGGGATTTAAAACGAGGACCCGAATACACTTGGGAGCTGGAATCGGAAATGAAGCGAAAGTATCCTCACTTGTTCCAATAAATCCAGAGGACGAGATTTTTATTAAGGTGGGGAGAATGTAACAACTCTCATCAAAAGTCCTAATTATTATTTTATTTTGTCCAATAGGAAACCCTAATTAAGATCCCCAAATGATTCTGCATAAACCCTGAAATTTTTAGAATAATCGGAATCAGGATCAGGGCCCCTAAAACTCGGGGGGGGGGGGGGGGGGGTAAACCCTAGTTGATATTATCTTGACAGTTTTACGTGTTCAACGAATTTTAACGCGAGACCAACTCACCTGAGCTACCTGGACACGAGGCTACCCTATGGTAGTAGGGTGTCCCTCGCGCCACGCGAGGGCGCCATTTTTCATGTATAAATAGGGGAGTCTGGTACATGCAATTGTGCATTCGTTCGACGTTCAAACTCAATACGTACGTTGAAATATTGTCCAATTACTACAAAAACACACACAGACACGAAACGCTGCCGCTATAACAGGGTAATAACTCGATCGCTGCTACGATTCAATGTCCGATCGACTAAAACTATCCAATGGATGTTTAAGTGCTGCCCACATTAGGGTTATGCTTTGTCATTCGTCGTGAATTCGATGGATGTTTAAGTATCGCACTTTGTCATTCGTTGTGAGGGTTTAATCTCGTGAGTTGTCGTAAATGCTGTATTAGTTACTAACCTAGTTTTGTGTGCATTGTTATTTAAATTAGGTTAACAAGGCTAATCTGTAGACTAGACTCTGCTCGTGTTAAATCTGCAATGTGAGTCATTCTATTTTTATCAAAGTGCTTTATAAATTCTTAAATATTTTCAAAAGTTATAATTACAGGGATTAAGTCTTTGTAGTCACCAAATTACAGCCGGTATGTGGGGTTTTGTATACAATACTTGATAACCGTCACCATTGGACAACGGGGTAGCCAAGGGGTGATATGACCATAGTCACAGACACCATTGGACAATGAGGTTACCAATGGATGGTCGAGTGACAAATACTGTGGGTAGTTGGTTGATATATGGAAACATTGTAATCGCTCTTAATACTGTAAATTATAACAACGTGTCGTTTTAGTGAAAAGAATGATTCACCAGTATTTCCCTGCTGACAAAACCTTTTTCAAACATGTTTCAGGTGATCTGTTGTGATCCAGGAAAAAGTGCCGCGAAGCACTACAAGCTTAAGCAAGTGGCTCAATATAAATAAAGAAACATGTTTTGTGAAATAAAGATTTCCCAGTGAAATCACCTTATTGTAAATTACCGGGAGTTTATTACAAATTATGAAATAAAACAATCAGGCATTTTCAGTTTTAAAAAGATCCTGTTAAAATCTTCCGCTGTCAACTCAATTAAATAAATACCATGGGATTTTCTGTCCCGCGGCTCCTAAACCGGGTTAAACCGGGGCTGGGGCCGTGACATCAATGGTATCTTAAGTTTGATGAAGTCATGAAAACGCAAGGCTTTATGAAGAACCAAGTGGATCAATGCACCTACCTCAAGATAAGTGGGAGCAATTTTGCTATACTTGTCCTTTACGTAGATGATATTCTATTGGCAAGTAATAGCTTAGATATGTTGCATTAATCGAAGCGCTTACTCTCGCATAACTTTGACATGAAAGATCATAGAGAGGCTTCTTACGTTATCGGCATCGAAATACACCGAGATAGGAGAAATAGAATTTTGGGCTTATTACAAAAGGCTTACATTGATCGTGTCCTTTGTCGATATAACATGCAACACAGCTCTCCCTCTGTAGCTCCAATAGTTAAAGGAGATGTTTTCGGTTCTTTTCAGTGTCCGAAAACTGAGGATGATAAGGCGCAAATGAGAATGATACCTTATGCCTCAGTAGTTGGGAGCCTCATGTATGCTCAAGTCTGCACTCGTCCAGATATCGCTTATGTTACAGGGATGCTAGGTCGTTATCTGTCTATTCCTGGCCTTGATCACTGGAAAGCAGCGAAGAAAGTACTTCGATATCTTCAGGGACCGAAAGACTATAAGCTGACTTATAAAAGAAGTGTGTTGGTGCATTTATGTCTATCGCCTCCATCAATTTAGTTCGTAGCAGAAACAGCTTAAGCTTAGTGCTTATATTGTAATAATTAGAGATAACTAGACAAAAGGCAAGGTGGCATTTCTGTAATTAATGAGACTTCTCATTAATTCCCCTTGGCCTATAAATAGAAGTCTGAGGTGGTGTTTGTTTTTTGGCCAGAAGCACTTCTTGCCACTTATGTCTGCGCCGCACAGACGCGCGCAGATGTTTGAAGTCTGCAGCTTGTTTGTTTTCCGGAAGATCTGCAGACCAAAAACGTCTGCCTCACCTCTTCCCCACGCAGACATAGCCTTAAGTCTGCGGACCTCTTCTCACCTCTTCTCCTGCCCACAGACCTGCATCACCTCCACCACCACATCTCCGCCACCATCTCCGCCACCACCTCCACCACTACCACCACCACATGCACCCCCAGAAAACAAACACCACCTAAAACCCCCAAATCGAAACCACCACGTCTCCGCCACCACCTCCACCATCTCCGCCACCATGTCTCCGCCACCACCTCCACCTTTTTCCCTGCCACCGCCGCCGCTGCGGTTCCCAAAACCCCCAAATCGATCGCTAACAAAACCCCCAAATCAAATCGTCATCATCTGTTATCATCATCATCATCATCGATCGCTAACAAAACCCCCAAATCGACCCCTAAATCGAAACCATCATCTATTATCTTCATCGCATACCTGAGCTTAGTTCCAGTGGGTGTTCGGTGGAGGAGATGGAAGTGAGATGGTGGTGGTGGTGGTTGCGACGGGGGTGGTGCTGGTTGCGATGGTGGTAGATGATGGAGGAGGTGGAAGTGAGATGGTGGTGCTGAGTGTTAGGTGGTGGTGGTGGTTGCGACGGGGGTGATGGTGGGTGCGACGGTGGACGGTAGATGGTTGTGGTGGTGGTGGATGGTTGTGGTGGTAGTGGTGGTGGGGAGATGAAGGCAGAGAGAGAGAAGTTCTGTGGTGTGTGTTGTGTGTGTAGAAGTTGTTTTTGTAGAAGTAAAAAAAACAAACCATCTTCTCCTTGCAGACTGCAGACTTTTGGTCCACCTCTTTTCCTGCAGATGCCTGCAGATGTGGTCCGCAGACTGCAGACCTTTTCCCGCAGAAAAAACAAACACCACCTTAGTGTTAGACTTTGAGACTTTTACCACACTTTTAGACTTTTGCCATTTGGAGCTTTGGAGATCTAGAGGTTCGAGAGAGAAAGTCTAGAGTGAGAAAGTGCTCCAAGGTGATTCACGGTGCTTTGTAATTGTCGTACGATCAATAGAATCATAGTTTATAGTATGTTCTCGTGTGTTTGGTCATGTTCGTGTACGGATTCCGCACGTTACACGAGTCGGTTCGCAATCGTTACGGAGTCAAAAACCGGTCCTACAAGTGGTATCAGAGCAGGAGCTCGATTGCACGGATCAAACACACAATTTCGCTCGAGAAAACATCAGATTCAGATCAAAAATCGCATCAGATTCGCTTAATTTCTTCATCTTTTCATCTCTTAACGTTCTTGACTGAAAATTGCAAAATTAACATGGTTTTTACTGTTAAAATCGGCTAATTTTGGATATTATATGCGAAAACACTTGATCTACAAGCCTACAAATTTTCAGAACCTAATTCTAAGCCGTTTGTGAGAAATCTAAGATTTTTGGTTCGAAAAAGTTGTGAAAATGCTTGCTGTTACTGTTGGTGTTCTATTGGATGTCACCCGATCGGATTACCACCCGATCGGGCGGTAATCCGATTCAACAACGTCCCACTCGTTCCGCTGCTATTCATTTAAAATAGTTGACTTTGTTGACTGTCCCTCAATCGGATCACCACCCGATCGGGCGGCAATCCGAGTCATAGCATCCCACCCGATCGGGCCACTTAGTCAACCTTGTCAGCTTAAGTCAGTCAACTTTATCAGCAGTTCAACTAAATCATTAATTGCCATCGGTGTGCATGTGATTGCTATTATCTGTTGTCATAAAGGATCAAGATTTTGTGCATGTGAATAAGTTAGGCGGCTCAATGTCACGTGATTCTGGTGAATAGATAAATACATATTAAAGGTTCAATCAATTGTTTAATATCAGTTTTGTCAGCACCGTTTATCGTTACATGTGATAATTTGGGTTTAGTGTGAGCATGCATGTGACATTTATTTGAGATTTCGGTGTGCATGTGAATATATCCTCTTGTCGGCCATCTTAATTGAATATATCAAATTTTCACATGAATCAAAGATGTTGTCAGTTTGCATGTGAGAATGTTTTTGAAAGATTAAATTCATTGTTGAGGTCAAAAAGATAAAAAGCTACCCGATCGGACAACATAAATTTTGTCGTAGTGCCATCAATCGAGTGGTGGGTCGAGCGGATTGCCACCCTATTCACTGAATCTTTGAATATTATTGACTGTTACCTAATCGGATCACCACCTGATCGGGCGGTAATCCGATTCAAAGTCACCCGAGTCAAAGACATCTCACCCTATTCACTACATTTTCTTTAAAGTTTGATTTTGTTGACCCACCCAATCGTGTCACAATCCGATTCAACGGATTTTGTTTGTTCAAGTTTAAGGTGCAACGAATCGAGTGGCAATCCGAACGGATTACCACCCGATCCTAATCTTTTCATTTATTTGTGATTCAGGTGATTGTCAAAGTATCGCATCCCACCCGATCGGACAACATTCCACCCGATCGGACAGCATCCCCACCCGATCGGACAGCACTGTCACCCGATTATTATCACTGTTGACTTTTGTTGACTCACTCGATCGGATACTTGTCCGATCAAGTTGTTTGATAGTAATTGAACTAATCTTGTTTGTTTATATTCAGGTGATTTAAGGAGATAAAATCATGGCTGAAATGAAAGTGAGAATGAGAGAAGAGATTCTGAAAGAGAAAACTTACAGGGAAAGATGCATTGTTGGATACAAAATCAAAGATATGGAAAGAGAGTATGGAGAAGCAATAAGCAACAAAAGATGGGATAAGAAGAGAGAGTGTTATGTGAATAGGGATGGTGAACTGGTTGTTCATCCAAGTGAAATAGTTTTTGATGAAGTTCTTGCAGTAATTGCTCTATCCGGCGAGTATTACTCAAATGCTGAAAAAGACAAAACCTACAAGAAAAGGCTGGATAAAATCATCAGAGATGCTATGACATCAAGTCTGAGGAAGAGGGATGAAGCAAGAATGAAGAAAAATGTTGATGAATTGGTGAATGATTTGAAGAAAGTGGCTGAAGAAGTGAAGGAAGAGAAGATTGATGAAAAAGTTGTTGTGAATGAAAAAGTTATTGTGAAAGAAGCTGTTATTGAAAGACAGTAGATTGAAGAAATGAAGAAAGAAGAAGAAGATGTGAAGATTGAAAGTTCGATTGAAAAAGATAGTGCTGGTGTTGGTGAGGAACAGATGAAAGATGCTGATCTGACAGAGGCAGCAGAAAAAGCTGAAATGCCAATCACTGAGGTAAAATCTGATTCTGAAATCTTAAACAAAAATGTTGAACAGTGCAAGAAATGCATGGAAACATGCAGTGCCTGTACTGAATAAGATGAAAAATTCAGAACAAGAGATCTTGAATTCACTAAAATCGAAAAAGTTTTCAAAAATAAATGCAAAGAAATGCTAGAAAATGAAAAAGTTTTAAAAGATAATGATGAAAAACTTTCACAAAAATGTAAGAATTTAGAAAAAGAAAATGAGATTTTGAAAGAAAAGGTTTCGAAAATGACCAAAGAATGTGTTCAAAAAGAAAATGCATGTCAGGAAATGAAATAGGAGTATGATTCAATAAAATTGGCTTATCACATTACTAAAAAGTCATATGAAGATGTGAAAAGTTAAATGAAACTTGTTCAATCTAGATTGAGATACTGTTCTGAAACAACTGATACGCTTAAGTGACAGTATGAAATAAAGCAACAAGTTGTAAATTCCTACATTGAGGATGTTACTAAGCTAAAACGTCAAATAACTGATTTAGAACAGGATAACAACAAGTTAAAAAGCTATCATGCGTCATCATATGTGCTTGAAAGAATTTTCAACATAAAACCGGGTGATGATGATTCTGAGAAAAACAAAAAGGATATTGGTTCTGAATATCATTAAGTTCCTCCACCGGAAAAGTTTGCATTTTATGATGATGAGAAAGTCGAAAAAGCTTTCAACATGGTCGATCAATTGCCAGATAACATTGACGTAACCTATTCCAAATCTGATGATTCAAGTGATTCAGAAGTGGTAGGTAAGGTCGTTGAAAGTGTGTTGAAAGAAGAGTCGGTTGAAACAGGTAAATCTGAATCACAGGATGAAAATGAAGGTAGTTTTCATGAAGAATATCTGAAAAACTCAAAATTTGAGAAAAATTTGAATGATGATTCAAAAGGATTGGTTTATACCATGATTGGATCGGACAAATTATTCTTAGATATTGTATTCCCGATTCAGAATGTGATTTCAGAAAAGATTGATAAAGTTTTCAAAATGGTTGAAATTCAAAAATCTGAAATTCCAAAGTTTGTTGGTAAAGGTCACAAAACTTTTTATAACAAACCTGGTTTTAAAAAGAAAAACATAAAGGCTGGGTTGGGTTATAAAAGGAAACAGAATTGGAAGAAAAATGAAACTCCAAATTATCAACAAAAGATGAAATTTGTTCACGGAACAAGTTCCGAAGAAGAGAAAGAACTTCAATTTAGACGACAGTCTAATGAAGAGTTCTATGCTCATAAAAAGAAACAACAACAGGTCAAAGATGTTTCAAAAAGAACATGTTTCAAATGTGATCAAACAGGACATCTTGCACGCAAGTGTCCAAATCTGAAACCTGTTTGTGTTGAAACGGAAAAGAAGTCTGATGATGCTGAAAAACAGAAATCTGAGGATGTGAAACAAAGGTCAACCAGATTTGATTCAAAACAAACTTGGAGGTACAATACAAACAAGTTTGCTTCGAATCAAACTTGGAAATCAAACCCGAATAGGTTTGATTCAAGACAAACCTGGAATTCTCACATACCCAGATTTAGAACAACACAAAGTTGGAAAACAAATGTCGATGCAACAAAACCACAACAGTTTTGGAAACCAACTGTTGTTCAAAATCAAAATGTTCAAAAGGATTCACATTTTTACAAAAGAGGTACTCCAAAAGGTCAAACATGGACAGTTAAGAAACAAATGACTTCTGCGAATGACGAAAACGTTGAAGTCAAAAATGAAAAAGTTTGTTCTCAAAATGACAAGGATTTTCCAAGATTGAATGAAGCTTATTGTGTTGAAATGCCTAAGGTCAAACAAACCTAGGCTAACTTGTTCAAGTGATTGAATTAAGTTGAATGTGTAGGTGCTTCCGAAGAAAACTGAATGTCATCAAGAAGAATGTCGGAGCAGCCTGGCACGAGAGGAAGAGGCTGCTGGTCCCGGCGAAGGTTAATCAGGGAGTTTGTTTGATTTTTGTACATAAATAAACCATATTTCAAAACCCTAAAAAATTGAAAATTAAAAAAAATGTTTTTATTTGTCAAAAAATTGAAAAATAAAAAATATGTTTGTTTTGAATTTTGTCAAAAATAAAAAAAAATAAAAAATATGTTGAGTGAATATGCCGAAACCCTCACGGCTGAACAAACATGATTAATTTCACAAGATTGAAAAACGGTTTTCAAACTGTAAAATATCAATGTGTTGTAAATCATGGGGGTACATTATATTTTTTGCAAAAACAGAGCATGAGATGCAGAAAATGGATGGCGAGACAAAGCTATCTACATCGGTTATCAAATTTTCTTTAAATGGTTTTGCATTTTAGAGGGAGTAAGAAATTTGTCAGAAAATCCAAAAACATTAGAAAATTTAAAAAAGCCAAAAACATGATAAAATTCAAAAATTGAGTTTTTGTGTAAAAAGAGGAAATGATAGTACATCAGTAGACAATCACAGTACGCTAAAGAAATGGAATGTTAAAATGTGATAAACGGTCTCACTGATGATATGCCAGTAGGTTTTTACACGTTTAGTAGATTGTTTTCGAGATATAAACCTAAATATCAAATACTTACTTATATCGTGGGGAACATCTCTCGGATGTATGGGTAACCCCCGAAATCTTGTTTGAGAGATTGCCTGATTCTGAAATACTAGGTCTTTATACTGTTTGATATCTGGGGTATTATACCTGGTCTTCTGATATTGCGGAAGCACTGGCCTAGACCTCGTATAATACTTTACGCGCTTTAAAAGCTCACCCTCTACATAAAAATTGAAAAATATCAAAAGATATGAATCCATTGCAGTTAAAGAAAAGATTCCCTAAAGGGAACACACCTAAAGTCGAGCCTTCATCTCTTTGATTGAACGGAAGTTCATACCTGAGCTCTCAAGGTCTCGCACTAACCCAGATATAGATATCAGATTGGTATACTCACCTGTAAGACTGAATCTAGGGAATTTTGATACGGGTGTATATTCTGATGTGGGACACGCGAATAAGTTAAGTCCTTAAAACACTAATTCGTATCTCGAATCAATTGAACTTTGTGTGAAAATTTAAGTGGATCAGTATACTGACAATCTAAGTGAATCGTTTAGAACTTAAAGTGATTAAAGCTCAACGGTGCTAGTGATTTGTTATAAACTGATATGATCCTCTGACACGAACTCAAACAAAAATATTGTCTGTAAATATTTCTTTGTTGCTTTATGTTTCAGAAAAATACAAAAAGATTTTGATTTCTGCTTTATTTTCAACAACCGATGTCTGAATGCTGAGTTTCAAAATCTAAGTATGCTGATCGTGTTTCTGAAAATAAAACAAGTTCATTAATTTAAACTTGAAGTTTTAAAATCAAAAATCAAAAACAGTTTGTGATATCTCCAAGGTCATTAATTTGGACTTGGATGATTAATTGTGAGGGATTTGGATGCTTAAACGGTTAAAATGTAATGTAAAAGAGCCAGTTTCCGATCCTGTTTGCTAAAACTGCCAAATCTTTGAAGATTGTTGATAGGGGAGAGAATCAAGTTAATCCTGGATATATCCATATTATTATATCTTAGAGCCAGGATCTTGATTTAGGAAGTTTAATAGAGCCAGGTTACAATTCCTGGACAACTGAAAATGCTTTCACTGTTGAAATATTTTTAGCTTATGCTGAGAGAGCCAGGTTTTCAATCCTGGATGTTCAAAACATTTTCACTTATAAATGTTTGAGTCTTTGCAGATGTTGTACCAGATTACGATCCCGATAGCCGAGTCTAAGGGGGAGTATGAAGACGAGCTCAACGCAAGGGAAAGCGTGCATTCAAGGAGCCATGTAACTATCCTGAAAGAGATTGTAATCGGAAAGCCATGTGTCGATCCCAAAAGCACGGAAGCTTGACGAAAGGGGGAGCCTGAAGAGTCTACTGAAAGGGAGAGCTGAAGCTGTAGACAGATCCACGGGGATTCTATTCAAGAAAGAGGGAGTCTGTGTTTGCTAAAGACGTCAACTTTTCAAAGAAGACTCAAGAGAGAGAGAGAGAAAGACAAGACGCTACGAGATTGACTACCGCAATATCCAAGGGGGAGTTTGTTGGTGCATTTATGTCTATCGCCTCCGTCAATCCAGTTCGTAGCAGAAACAGCTTAAGTTTAGTTCTTATATTGTAATAATTAGAGATAACTAGACAAAAGGCAAGGTGGCATTTCTGTAATTAATGAGACTTCTCATTAATTCCCCTTGGCCTATAAATAAAAGTCTTAGTGTTAGACTTTGAGACTTTTGCCACACTTTTAGACTTTTGCCATTTGAAGCTTTGGAGATCTAGAGGTTAGAGAGAGAAATTCTAGAGAGAGAAAGTGCTCCAAGGTGATTCACGGTGCTTTGTAATTATCGTACGATCAATAGAATCACAGTTTATTGTACGTTCTCGTGTGTTCGGTCACGTTCGTGTACGGATTCCGCACGTTACACGAGTCGGTTCACAATCGTTACGGAGTCAAAAACCGGTCCTACAAAGTGACGTTTTGGAAGTGGTTGGTTATTCTAATTCTGACTTTGCTAAATGCAAAGATGACAAGAAATCCACTTCAGGGTATATCTTTATGTTAGCCGGTGGACCTATTTCATGGAGGATTCATAAACAACAGCTAACTTCAACATCCACTATGATGGCAGAATACATTGTTGTATATAATGCTACCTGTCATGGAATGTTGCTAAAGAATCTGATTACTGGACTCAAAGTTGTTAATTCCATATCTAGACCATTGAAGTTGTACTGTGATAACTCAGTTGTCGTTAACTTCTCAAACAGTAACAGTTCGACCGGAGCTGGATTATATCTTGATACAAAGTATTTGTTCGTACGTGAACGTGTTGTGGAAAATAAGCTTTGTATTGAGTATATAAGTACGAAAAAATATGCTTGCGGATCCGATGACTAAAGGTCTCCCACCTAAAATATTCGAAGAACATGTTTTGAAGACGGGCTTTTGTAAAGACCTTATTTAAATGCATATTGTACTTACTTAGGTTTTAATAAAATTTCCTCATTTGATTTGTTTGTCTCTAACTACGTTTCGCTAGCCTAATGACGTAAAGACTATTATTATACAAATCATCGTTTAAGGGCTTACTTGTAAATTGATCCTTATTTTGCTTAGGTTTTAAATTTGGTATTGTAGTATGATTAATGGGGGTCCTGAGTTGAATAACTGACTCAAAGACTGTATTTTTCTGCTACAATTTTGGTTTAAAACTAAAATGAGTATTAACTCCTGATCAGGCTTATCTAATACTCATAATAAATGATCACTCGGCCAAGTGGGATAATGTTAGCGTAAATTATTATTAAATAATTTATGGTGCCCTTATTGGTCATTTATCTAATAACTAGATCAATATTTACCTTAATATCCCTATAAAATTAACTGGGCTTTATTTGATGGACATAAAGGCCCGTACTAGTTAATTAGGGCTTCCCCTTGGGTGAAGCATATAAATACAGGTTATTGGGAACCCTAAAAACACACCATAAAGTTTACGGCCCCCCTCACTACAATCTGTTATTATCCCTCTCCATCCTAACTGCTCACCCTAAACGGGAACCGATCAAGATGGCTTCTTCTTCATCTCTAACCGCTACTAGATTGTCAGGTATATCAAGATCCCTAAAGTGTTTTCCATTAGATATTAAAATAATTGATTAACAGACTAGCGAAGGGTCTATTTATGGGCCCGATGGTCCCAATAGAAAAGTTGTTGGCATACAATGGTGGTGACGTGTACAAAGATGACGTGGCGTATTTAGCATTTTATTTAATTTCTGTTATTAGAGTTTGTTAGTGGTTAATAAGTTGGATAGGTTAGTTTATCTATATAT
The DNA here is from genome assembly GCA_030545235.1 of Helianthus tuberosus. Classification (NCBI taxonomy): domain Eukaryota; kingdom Viridiplantae; phylum Streptophyta; class Magnoliopsida; order Asterales; family Asteraceae; genus Helianthus; species Helianthus tuberosus. The sequence continues at coordinate 106,542,437 of CM060430.1, read as the reverse complement.
AATGACCTATTTACTTTTACGCACAGTAATGAAAATAGTTGCTCTTCATCTTCTTTCTCTCTGATCAAAATTTCATGGTATCAGAGCGGTGATTTCAATCGATCGCTCACCTCATTCATTCAATAAGTTTCAATCGTCAATTTCACACTAGTTGTTCAATCGATTCTCTTCTCAATCAGATTTAATCGATTAATTTCTTAATCGTTTTGCCCTAAATCATGTCTTCTTCTGCAAATTCAGAAAGTATCGTCAATAATCAAATTGATTCATCTAATCCTTTGTATCTTCATCCTTCAGATTATCCTATCCTGGTATGCTTTCAGTTTCAAAATTGTTTGACGGATCTGGATTTGGAGCTTGGAGGAGGTCGATTTCTATAGCGCTATCTGCAAAGAATAAGTTGTGCTTCGTTAATGGTGAAATTGAAGCTCCTACATCTCCGATTCAACGAAAAATTTGTCAACGATGCAACGATATGGTAATTTCTTGGATACTAAATGCTTTGTCAAAAGATATAAGTAATAGTATGTTGTATGCACAATCTGCTAACCAAATTTGGCAAGAACTTAATGATCGATATGGTCAAGTTAATGGAGCCAAGTTATATCAGTTACACAAGAATTTGTGTGAGATTTCACAAGGTAACAATGATATAGCTACGTATTTCACCAAAGTGAAATGTATTTGGGATGAATTGGATTCTTTGAATTGTATTCCTGTATGTTCTTTTGGTAATTCTCAACTCATAGCCAAAAGAGAAGAAGGTCAACATCTTGTACAATTTCTCATGGGGCTAAATCCTACATATGAAACTGTTAGAGGGAACATATTGATGATGCAACCTTTACCTTCTATTAATCAGACTTATTCTCTTCTTATTTAAGATGAGAAACAAAGAGAAATTAATGTTGCTGTTCGATTCAATCAAGATGCTATTGCAATGAATGCATATAATCAGTCTAAAGGATATCAAAATGTCAAGAATAATGAAAAAAAAGGAATCATATGTACCAACTGCAAGAAAAATGGCCACACGACAGATACATGTTATAGACTCGTCGGTTTTCCAAAAGAGTTCAAGTTCACGAAGCCTAAACGTTTTGCAGCAAATGTTTCATCTGAATATCATGACATCAATTCTGAATAAAGTGGTAGCAAATCAACAACAACAAATTGTGGGCTCACTACAGAGCAATACAATGGTCTTTTGCAATTGTTGAACAATGTTCAAATGGGATCAGCATCTTTTGCTAACAACAACAGCACCGCAGTCAATTCTGCAAACTTTGCAGGTATAATATCTTGCAATTTATCCTGTATATCATATGTTAAAGATAACACAACATTGATAGTTGATATCGGTGCTACAGATCATATGTGTTTTGATGAAAATTTACTTATAAACATTCAAACTCTTACAAAACCGATTTATATTACTCTCCCAAACGGGAATCTTACCATTGCTACCAAGTTTGGTACGGTTAATCTCACTTCAAATTTTTCCATATCTCATGTCCTTTTGGTTCCCCAATTCAAACATAACTTACTCTCCATTCTAAAACTTTGCAATGATACAAATGGTTTAGTATTTTTCAATAAAACATCATGTGTATTGCAGGCCCCTTCTATGAAGAGGCCTCTGGTTCTTGGTAAGCTGCTGAATGGACTCTATCTACTCAAGCAACAATCTGGTTTTATTTCTGATGTTGTTTCTGATTTGTTTCCAATAAAGTCCCTTTGTAATGTTGTTGTTTCTTGTAAAACTTGGCATACCAGACTTGGGCACTTACCTCTTTACAAATTGAAAACATTGGGAGTATTTTCAAAAACAAATGTTGATGAAATTGAAACTTGTGATATTTGTCCTAGAGCAAGACAACATAGAGTGCCATTTTCTCATATTCATATTAAAACTGCCAAAGCTTTTGATATGATTCATATTGATGTTTGGGGTCCATATAACACATCTACTTATAATGGTTATAATTATTTCTTAACCATTGTTGATGATTTTACTAGAGTCACCTGGACTTTTTTGCTTACTACTAAAAGTAATGCATTTCCAGTTCTTCCAAACTTTATTGAAATGGTCAAAGTTCAATTCAATGCACATGTTAAATGTGTTAGATCAGACAATGCTCTTGAACTTGGTTCTGGTACAAAACAAACAGAATATTTTTTGAATCATGGAATTCTTCATCAAACTAGTTGTGTTGGAACCCCACAACAGAACGGGGTGGTTGAAAGAAAACATAAACACCTACTAGAAACTACAAGAGCATTATTTTTTCAATCCAAATTACCTTTGAAATTTTGGGGTGATTGCATTCTTACTTCAACATATCTCATCAATCTGTTTCCTTCTGAAATTTTACATGGAAAAACCCCTTATGAATGTTTGTTTAACAAACCTCCAACTTACACTCACTTAAAAGTTTTGGATGTTTGTGTTATGCATCCACTCTTAAACAAGGAAGAGATAAATTTCAATCACGGGCTGTTCCTTGCATTTTCATTGGATATCCTTTTGGAAAAAAAGGCCTACAAGTTATATAATTTGCACAAAAATAGTGTTTCCATTTCTAGGGATGTAGTGTTCTTTGAATACTTATTTCCTTCCATTTCACAATCAATTTCTTCCATTTTTCCAACTGTTGACAAGCTTTCTTAATTTTTTAACTCTTTTGATTTTTCTGACCCTCTCTCAACTTCAGTTCCAAGCTCTGTCCATTCAGATCCTTCATCTTCTAATCACTCTATTCCTTCATCTTCCACTTCTTCTATTCCTGTTATTCTCCGTTCATCTAGATCACACAATCCACCTTCATATCTTGCTGATTATGTGTGTAATGTAGCATCTTCTTATCCTTGTTCTCATACAATCACTGCTTGTTCTGTTGTCAAAAATATTTCTGCTAATACCGTATCCTCAGCAAATCAAACTTTGTTACATTCTTTGGATTCTACAAAGGAACCTGACTCTTATCATGAAGCTGCTCGTAATCCTCATTGGCAAGAAGCAATACAAAAGGAGTTTAAGGCTTTAGAAGCTAATCGTACTTGGTTTATTGTTGATCTTCCTTTGGGATAGAAACCTATTAGATGTAAATGGGTTTACAAGGTTAAGTATAATGCCAATGGGAGTATTGAACGATATAAAGCACGTTTAGTAGTTCGTGGTGATACCCAAAAGGCTGGAAAAGATTACACTGAAACATTTTCTCTGGTTTTTAAGATGACTACCATTCGTAGTCTCATTGCTACTGCTGCTAAATTGAACTGGGATTTGCATCAGCTTGATGTAAATAATGCATTTCTTCATGGAGATTTGGATGAAGATATTTACATGTCGCCTCCTCCTGGTATGATCTTAGATATTCCTGGTCAAGTTTTGAAGCTACAAAAATCTTTATACGGTCTAAAACAGGCTTCTCGTCAATGGTATGGCAAACTTTCTGACGTTCTCAAATCTAAAGGATATGTTCGATCTCACAATAATCATTCCTTGTTTACCAAGACCATGGGTTCTTCAATTGTTCATTTGGCCATATATGTTGATGACATTTTACTCACGGGGAATAATAAAGATGAAATTCATGATATCAAGTCTTCTTTGCATTCTACATTTCAAATTAAGGATCTTGGATTTTTTTAATTACTTCTTAGGGATTAAGATTTTAAAAGATTCCAAAGGACTTGTTATAACTCAAAGGAAATTCGCTACTGACTTACTCAAAGAGTTTCATGTTTCAGATGCTCCTACTACAAGTTGTCCACTTCCTGTTAATTTAAAATTACTGGCAAATGAGGGTGATGTTTACTCAGATCCTTTATAGTTTTGAAGACTTGTTGGCAAACTCAATTATTTGACACATACTCGGCCTGATTTGGCATTTGCAGTTCAGTTCCTAAGCCAATTTATGCAAGACCCTCGAGTACATCATTGGCAGGCTGCATTACAAACTCTTAGCTATGTCAAAGGCACTGCTTCTTATGTCTCCTGATTTGAAAGTTGAAGCCTTTTGTGATTCAGACTGGGCTTCTTTCTTATCACGAACGCACAAAGCATATCGAAATGGATTGTCATTTCGTTCGCGAAAAATTACAAGATGGTCTTATCAATCTTTCTTATGTTCCTACTAAAACTCAACTGGTTGACATTTCTACTAAAAGTTTACCCGGGCCACATCACCATTCTTTGTAATCCAAGTTGGGGCTTTCTCTCCCTCCAACTTGAGAGGGGGGGGGGGGGGGGGGGCTGTTGGCATACAATGGTGGTGACGTGTACAAAGATGACATGTCGTATTTAGCATCTTATTTAATTTTTGTTATTAGATTTTGTTAGTGGTTAATGAGTTGGTTAGGTTAGTTTCTCTATATATAATGACCTGTTTACTTTTACACACAGTAATGAAAATAGTTGTTCTTCATCTTCTTTCTCTCTGATCAAAATTTCAAAAGTCTAGGGTTCAACATGCCATGGAAAATGGGCTAGAATCCAGGCTCTGTTTGAAGTTCTTATAAGATTCTTTTTTTTTGTATAGTTGTGACACCCACACTAGAAAATGGGCTAGAATCCAGGCTCTATTTGAAGGTTCTTCTTATAAGATTCTTTTATTTATTTTTTTTGTATTGTTGTGACACCCACACTAAGGTAAAAAAAGAAAATGCATCAAGCCTAAATAGCTTCAGATCAGTTATGGGCCAATTTTTAGCTAAAAGAATCATGTTCAGGTCGACTTGTGAGGCTTGCAGGCTGACCTATTTAAATTATTTAATTCTTCCCTTATTCTTTACAAAATGTGTTTGGTGTTATAGCATAATCAATTTCGGTAATTTATGCTAAAATTTAATAGATAAAAGATAAATAGACATCGAGTGTTATAGTTTAATCGTAATTATTTTATAAAAGAAGGTTATTATACAAGAGATGCTTATCTTACAAAATGTAGGAGACAATTTGGGTCGCCGATTTGCAAGATCAATGGATTAAAATGATGTGGTAACAGTATTGTAAATACAACAATTCTACAAATGGAACCACAAATCGAAAAAGGGTATTATAGTATTTTCTCACGTGACCTACTTCACCCTTGATTTTCAAACAGATATAATTTTTCATATGATAATATTTTTTTAAATTAAATTATATTAACGAACATTTCATTGTTTTTAATTTGAGTAGATTATTGCTATATATTTCTTAATTTAGTATGTTTTTACAAGATATAAAGTTAACGTGATTATGTTCTAGTATGTAATTACATACTGGAACATAGTCAATGAATACCTAAATCATTATCATATGAGTAAATAGTAACAAACTCTCAACGTAACACTACATCTATAATCACATACCAAAAGGTCAATGAATACCTATATCACATGCTAGATACGCAATGTAAACCTAAATCTAGAATCACGTACCGTGTGTGTAAAAGTAGTAACAAATGCTTAATGTAATAATCGCGTACTATGTGTGCAAATAGTAACACATGCTCAACGTAACACTACGGTTGTAATCATGTAACGACTTATATTACAGATCTAATCATGTAATAGCATAAAAACAATTAAGTTCTTATTAATTGAATGTATAATCACGTAATAAGCATAACTTAAGTAAAAAAAACATTATACAATAAAAAAACATTATACTATAAAAAAATATATAATAACGTAATTAAGTACTGATACATGATCACGTGACATTACACTTGTTACATATGGTACGTGATTATAGATGTAGGGTCAAACTGGGAATTTGTTAATGCTTGCATATATAGTACGTAATTACGTACTAGAACATAACCACTTAACATGTGTAACAACCCGACCTTTCGGATCGTTACCTAAACTGTCTTTTCATTTGTAACCGTTTGTACTCCCGAGATTCGGTTAACGCTAAAGGGTTAAACGATACTTTCAACGCATTATTTAACGCATATTACAACGTTTATCCAAAACGAAGTCATCACATTTAAACGCTATTTACAACGCATACTATTTAAACGCACTTTATCGCATTTTACATCGCTTATTTAGACTAAACGCTATTACAACGCTATCGCAACGCAAACTCGAAACGCAGATTTACTTATGTTATGTGTGTTATTTGTGGGGTTATTTGTTTAAATGTTATGTGGTATTCAACGCAACGCTTATACGCTCAACGCTCACTCGCAACTTGATTAAACGCAACGCAACGCAATGCTAAACAAACGAAACAAAAGTTGGAAAACTAACAAAACACAACACGGCAGTCCGAATGGACATCCGCCAGGATGACCATCCGCCCGGATGGCCATTTGACCCGGATGACCATCCGACCGGATGGCCATTCGACCGGATGGCCATTCGACCGGATGGCCATTCGACCAGGATGACCATCCAACCACTGCCATTTCGCGCACCGACTTAAACCCTCTCCCTATAAATACTGTCCGTACACCTCATTTCTCTGATTTGACACTTCCATCCGCTCACACGCTCTCAGTCACTCTCAATCGCGATTCAAGGCTATTTGTAAGCATTTTCTTCTCGAATCTCGTACAATTTTCATCTCTAATCACTTTTACATCATCTTCTTCATCAAAATCATACACAAACACTAACTTTTTCCCCTGAAATCACTGATTTGAGCCCCTTGAAGGTGTTCTTCACTCATTTTGCTTATGCAAACTGTTGTGGAGCACCATCTCATCAAGATTGGTTCAGATCTAAGAGATTTCCACAACTTTCAACTAAACTATGGAAGATTTCAACACCTTTTCATCTGCTTTCAACCTTTCTTCACTTTTCTACTCAAAATGGATGGAATCTGGACTCAATCAGACTCTCGACTCATTCCTTAGTCAAGAGCCGACTTGAAAACGGATTTCCACCGAAAAGATGGACCATTAACGGGTCAAACAAGAATCTTCATCAAGAACAGTAAATTTGACCGAATAGGCTGAGACCATCCGATCGAATGAGCTAGACTTGGGGTATTCCCGTTGTTGACACGACGTCACGCCGTCTCCGTTAAACTTCAAACTTTCTACTTGGAAAATTTTAAACGAAATTTCAAACACAGATCATCCCGCTCGAATGGCCATCCGTTCGGATGGCCATCCGTTCGGATGACCATCCGACCGGATGAACTGACCCTTATAAATTTCACTTTTCAACGTTTTAACTAAACTCTGAATTTTAACGATTTCACAAACGATCACATCTCATTCGAATGTCCATCCGTTCGGATGGCCAACCGGATGGCCATCCGGATGGCCATCCGTCCGGATGACCATCCGTTCGGATTGATTATACCCATTCGTTCGGACCACCATTCGAATATCTAATCCATTCGACACTCTGAGTCTCAACCGAACAACACTTATGTTTCTGTTTACATGCACAGGCTGACCCAACGCACTCCCTTCAATCCAATCCCGACTGTGTTTACTTGTTAAACACGCACTAAGTATACTCGAACCCATTTTCATTTAATACACTTTTGGGTGTTACATATGTTCTATATCAAAACACAACACACAACGCAAACACTTTATAACGCTAACCGCTCCCGCATGCTATACGTGATCTATGAATGCTTGTACTATGCTTATACAGTGTTACACTATACCGCCTCTAGCAACGATAGTACTATAGTTTGGACTCAGCACCTGTCGTAGATAGGGGTTGCTAGGGATCACATCTCTTTACTTCACGTGTTCGCTGAACATGTGTCACGCACACTCTACAACGCAGTCTCGTGGTTGTAATCATTGTTTGGTAGTTACATGCTTCGCCCGTTACGTGTTACATGTTGGTTATGCGTAAACGCTTTTCATTCTATATGCTATGCAAATTTGTGTACTCACCTTTACTTTATGTATTGACTTTATTTTAACGTATGTGACAGGTTAAGTGGATGCATGCTAAAATCAAGCTAGGAAGTCTAGGAACCCACTAAATAAATCTGAGTTGTCGGAATAGATTTGTTTTTGAGACTTATTATCTACAATGACTAGTTTTGCTTTATCTGTTAGTAGTATGGGATATTAACATTAAAGATATTGTCATTTAATAGTTGTTGTGGATTCTCTTGAACAATCTATTTCGCTTAGTGGCACACCCCGATGATTCCGCCATCGGTTGGGGTGTGACAACATGACACAATCACGTAACTTTATAGCTTGTAAAATATAAATATATAAATATAAAAATTAAGAAAACTATAGCAATAGCCTACTAAAATTAAAGAGAATGAAATCCTCATTAATATACGGTATAATTTTTAATATATATATATATATATATATATATAGAGAGAGAGAGAGAGAGAGAGGGAGAGAGAGTGTGTGTGTAAATACAATAGCCCTTAACGTGCGACCAGTATGCTACGAAAAGACAGCATTCGTGATTATTTGATATAACCTGCGTGATTAGTTTTCTTTTCAATTAGCCTGGGTTTGATCAATTTCGTCCAATTCGTTTCAATTTTCTTTTCGTTTCACTTCAAATTCGCCATTGTTCAGTCAATTTCATCGAATTGGTTTCAAATTTATCGTTGATTTTGAAAAGTTTCATCAAAATGTCGACCCTCGAAATCAAACCGTAGAACATAGGATGCAGGAACATGACCAAGCTTTGATTCAATTGGAGTCAGAGGTCAGTAACAATGGTTTCAGATTATAGAACAGGGGATGCGATTTTTGAACTGGGAGTTAGGGCATGCGTGATTAACGTGCGTGATTTATATTTCCAACATGCGTGATTAGGTTTTTTGAGTCTTATAACGTGCGTGATTTTCAAATGAGCGTGCGTAATTATATGTCGTACCGGTCGTACGTTAAGAGCTATTGTACGTTAACCTTCCTCTATATATATATATATATATAGGGTTAGGTTCATTTGTGAACCACCCCCTTAATTGTGAACACTAGTGAACTAATCCTAGCTCTTGATTATCAAGACACAAGTGTAAACACAAGTGTAAATCAATGGCCAATATTTGATGATGAAATACAAATACATTAGTGTATTTTACGATTTAATGATGTAAATTAATAACCGTTTGAAAATAGGGGTGAAGTAGGTCAGGCGATGAAAATACCATGATAACCTTCCACACTTAAATTAAAAATGACACATGTCACGCTGAGGTTGTCCCCTATATTTGTATGATAAACTTGTCTTGTAAATGATCCAACCCCTTATTTTATATACATTTGTGTTTTATTTTTGTTGTAAATTTATAATTAGAGTATTAATTTGTATAAAATAAAATAAAAACATATTATATACGGTTAAACGAGTCTTGTTTGTTTCAAACAGCAAAAATTCATGTGATTGTACTGGTTCATGTGTCAAACATAATTTGGAAGATGATAAGAAAATTAACGATACAATATAACAATGAATCTTAGTTACTATTCCATGTCAAGGGCCCTACTAGCCTAGAAAAAGTATCATGACAATTAACGATACAATACAACCGATTAATCTATGCCATTTCCTCTACTTTGACATCGGTGATCTGCTTGTGACATCACATACTCGGCCAGAAGTCTTATGTTACAAATGTGCATTGAGCCCTCTATGTACGCATCTCCAAACCCCTGCATGCATTATGTGATTACAAAATTGTTCTTATTCAGTTATTTGGTCAACACATTTTACAGATGTGTTTGATGATGAACCTTACAAGCATCCCCTTCCCATAATATGTTATACATACAATTACACTTTGTTGTCAACTCCATTCCTGTGAAAGTACAATCATTTTACAGAACACCGCAATTCCCAGGGTGGATAAATTGATCTTTATACTTTGGCTACCTTTGAAGATTCTATAGAAACAAAGTTGCACCCCGAAAGAACACGTTGAAATTGGAGCATGAGAGTTGATAAGATTATTATTTAGGGTCTTTTAACTAGATATCCGTACTTAATTTGGCTACCACAGCTAACACTGAACTATTGTTTGAAGAAACTTACTGGTTATACTATTATTTTTCCACCTGCCTGCATCATGACACCTGATGTAAGCACGGCTAAATAGTAGTACATCTATTGCTTGGCCATATGATATTATTAAGCATAAAAATAATAGTAATCTAAGTTTTTAACCAGCATGTCTAGCAACATTTGGGGATCTGCTGGACCCTAATTACTAGAAATTTACAACTTTTCACCAGAACAACTAACTGGAAATTTAAGTTGATCTATTGCAAATTTGACAGCAGTTATTGATGGTTTTGGTATTGTTGAAATCGTATTGTGGACAAGTTATATTCTAAAAATAAAAGAACTTAAGTTCAAGAAGGAAGAAAAATAAAATGAATGTAAAAAGATTGAGATGAATTGAAGAAAATGGTGCAATATACGTGTAAATTACACAGATGGAGCATGTGGTTTGGGAAAATCACGGATTTGGTTCCTAAAATGAACACAAAGTGTTCAATAACATATTAATTAACATGAAACCAGATAAGTTGCGGAATTGTTAATGATACAACTTAGTTAGATGATATTAGTAAGGGCCCGACCAAGGCTATTATGAAATCATTTGTCCACATGATTTAGAATTTTGGATTCGCCACTGATCGCTCACCGTCGGTGATAATTGACCAATGATAATGTATGTCCTCACATGGTCCTGAAGACCATCAGCAGTGGGTCAACAGCCTCAAGCCAGGAGGTAAAAGCCAAACCTTAATTAACACACAAAAGAATGGCCACTTTTAGTAATACATGTAACATTTATAGTTGAAAACAGAGCTGAAATGTTAACCACAGAATGGCAGAGAAGAATATAGATATATCCTTTAGCCTTTGCATACAACTTATTTATATATAAAAAAAAAACATAACACTTGGAGAAATCAAGACTTAATTAAACACTAACAAAAAACATAATGTGTCCAGTTACTCACTGATGTTGTCTTTGAAACTCACTGTTGTTAGTGTTGACTCGTCATCTGTAAACATCGGTATATCTTCACTATGATTAATGTGTCCAAAACTAGTTTGAACTGTAGCAGGCACTTGTGACATTCTCATGCCTTCCAACTCCATGGCTACTTCTTTCATTGTTGGCCTATGTTTCCCGTTGGAATTTAAACATCGCATTGCCAATTCGGCAATTTCCAAGACCACACCCTTTGAATCCTCATGTACAACCACTGGGTCAAATATAGACATCACATGACCTTCTTCCATAGCAAACATAAAGTGTGTAGCCAAATTTCTGTGTTCACCAAATCTAGTTAAAGAAATTGGCTTCTCTCTTGTAAAAAGTTCGAGCAAAACAACTCCAAAACTATAGACGTCACTTTTCTCGGTGAACTGACTCGATTGGAAGTACTCTGGATCAAAGTAACCAAACGTCCCTTTGACTAAGGTAGTTAAGTGAGTTTGATCTACTGATACCAACCTTGATGTTCCAAAATCTGAAACCTTGGCTCTATACTTCTCATCCAAAAGTATATTAGTGGTCTTGATGTCCCTGTGATATATTGGAATGGGGGTCTCTGAATGTAAATAAGAAACGGCTCCAGCAACTTCAACAGCAATTTGCAATCTCATGTTCAAAGAGAATGGTAACTCACCGGTATCATCTTGAATATAATCATATAAGGTGCCTTTTGGAACGAACTCAGAGACAAGTAGAGGAACCTCAGTCTCTAGGCAACATCCCAATAGCTGGACCACATTCCTATGATTGACTTGTGCCAGAATCACAACCTCATTGATGAATACCTCTAACTGGCTTTCGTCAACAATCTTTGCTTTCTTAACTGCTACAATCCTTCCATCCGCTAGCATGCCTTTATACACCGTACCTTGACCTCCTCGCCCAAGGATTCTATTCTCGTTAAAATGGTCGGTGGCCGTTTCCAACTCCTCGGAGGTGAAAAGTATGGTTTTATCAACTAAACCCTCTTTAGTTGCTTCTTGTTGTTTAAGAAGTAAGCCACCATTGCGTTTAAAAAACTTTTCTTTCTTTCTCTTGGCTATGGTTTTCTTGATTAGTTTGTGCATTTCATAGATGAACTTTGCTAGAAAAAGCAACCCCATGCATATACTAACCCCTGAAAAGAGGCAAATACACTGAATAAAAATAAACTCAAGAATCTAAAATGTTCAATACTAATCAGTATTCAGATTGAATGAATATACAATTACATTTATGTAGCAGTGACACTGACACCGCTGATGAATTTGAGCAATTCGATTGAACCGGAAAATCTTCTTTGGTAATGACGTAGGAATGGAATGATGTAAATTTCTCAATTTATAGTTAAGTGAAATAATTAAACCGTGCAACTAGAGTATTGCTTACCTAGAATTATCCCAAGTGGTGATTTGTTGTTTCTGTAAATTGAAGTATAATATACCGTAGAGTTGCAACTTAACGACCAGGTACTATCAATTTCATCCGGATATTTTTGGAAGTACTGACTAGTCGCCCCAGACTCACGACATGTTCTACAATATTCAGATTCTAAAACAACATAATTTGATGGGTAAGTTTCCTGCAATAACTCAAGGCAAAAAGAGTACACAATTGCATACCTTCGCATTGATAGTGCAGATACGGGTTTCCTTCACGCCCAAAACCACAAGAGCACTTTCTTTGAGCAATGGAACTACGGTTAGGTAAAGAAAGGTAAGATGTTATTCCACTCTTTCGTTGCCAACAATTTGGTATTTCCTGGAAGTCGTCGTCTGTTAGCACCCACTTAAGTGTAATAGCAAAAAACGTGGTGTTCCCATTAAAAGATAACCAATCTCCATTGCCAAAGTAGGCGTACCCACAAGCTCCATCTTCACCCTGCCTTTTCAAGCCAGTAAGATCCACACTATACGACTTTAAATCGTAGGGAGATGTAGTTTCACAACAACCGAGGCCAAAACAACCACCTCTTCCATTGAGAGCACTGTCATTTGTGCAAGTAGTTGAACATCCAGTGATTATTTCCCCGTCATTTAAAATAGCAGCATAACCACAACCCTTAACGGTGAATCTGTTATCTGATCTAGAAAATAAAAAGGGACTCTCACCAAGGTCGATGCTTGGGATGTGATTGCTATTCCCGATTGAATTCCGGCAACGAGAGATTACTGAGACGTTAACAGTGATCGTTTGGTCTTGCAAGCGTACATTCACAACCTCCATGTGGTTGAAAGCAGAGAGATAAGGTGTAGAAGAGTTGCAATCAATAACGTACCATTTGTTGACAGAGCAATTTGCACCGATTCCAAAAGGGTACGGAATCATCACGCCTCCGCATGTATCATTGCATCCTTTCTTGGCATAATCAAAAGTTTCTGCTGATGATTTTGCTATTAGAATCAGTATCAGTATATAAAAACCCTGAATTTGCTTCATTTTTTTGTTTTGTGAAGATAACATGGCAGAAACCTGAAAAAGGTTAAACATTATTACATTAATAATGGATGAATGAATATACTGTGTGATTTCATTTATTTAAAGGAGAATTTCATATCAGGGTTGACTTTTACCATGATTGACTTTTCTCTCTCAAATAAATGGTCCAAATGAAACGCTTTGTTTTTTTGAAAGGTAAATGAAACGCTTTGTACCTTCTTTTAATAATCCAAACCGGTGAATAAAGTCAAGATAAGTAAATGGAAAATTTCAATTAGTTTAAACTTTCAACTACCAATCTCTTTGACAGATATTAATAAAAATATAATCTAAATTAACAAAGAACATAACCTCTTTCAAACAAAGTAGGAATGATCTAGATGGGGAAAAAAAACAGTTAAACTTGGTGACAATTCACCGACAATTGCCCTAGAAAAACTATCCCGACACCTGACAATAGAACCGATCAATCTCCACTATTTACTATGGTTGGCCATCCTTGATCTGCTTGTGGCTTAACAAAATCAGCCAAAAGTCTTATTCCATCTTCCTGTAAAACTTACAGGCATTCTCCCCTTCCCATAATATGTTATTCGGTAAATTTCCTCTTCGGTATCAATTCCATTGGCCATTCCTGCGAAAGTACAATCCCATGATGGATAAACTATTGATTTGGTTACCTTTGAAAATCTTTTAGAACACATTTAATCCCACCTCAGAATATTCCCCCACCAGTCTCATTTTTCAATTATTTTTCCTACAATGGTCCCCATTAAAAAAAAAAACTTAACTTTTCCAAATTACAAACATATTTTTTAAGGCTTTTGATTAGAACGACGATACGAGTCCGTTGATGTAAAACTTGCCTCGAAACGGTGCTCCAAACGATGAAAACGGCGCTTCAATTCGGGTGTTTAAATTTCCAATTAACCAAAATCAAGTCACTTGGATCACCATTTCGATGTAAGTTTTACATCAATGGACTCGTATCATCGTTCTGATCAAAAGCCCTAAAAGATCTGTTTGTAATTTGAAAAAAAAACTTAACTCCGTTAACTTTTTTTAACGGGGGACCATTGTAGGAAAAATAGGTGAAAGGTGGGACTGGTGGTGGGAATATTCTGAGGTGGGATTATTAATGGTGTAGGCCCACTAGCGGAGGATCTAGTTAAACCTATCCTTGTTATCGAACATACCCGGTTGTGCGGAAACCAAGCGGGTATGAAACCGAGCAAAGAACACGAGAATATAAGTTAAGATTCAATGTTTAAACACACTTGTATTAGATTCAGAAGAGTAACAACACAAAGATTTACAATAGAAACTCTCAAACTCTCTGAATACCCACTCTATGTTCTATTTGTGTGCTTCTGTCCAACCTTATCTTTTCTGCAAGTCCTGGTATATATAGGCAAGACATAAACAATCCTACGAAGAATGGTTCTGGCCCAGATACTATCCCACGAAGAATGCAAGTCCACCAAGAATACAAATCAACGAAGAATATGGGATTCTTCGTTGATGTTGTTGAATGACTAGACCCACGAAGAATAGTTCTTCGGCCATGCAGGTTGTTCGCCCAGATGGTTCTTCGGCTGGAATTCTTCGTCAGGGGGTTGTTCGGCCTTGCATGTTCTTCGTTGCAGGGCTGCACATGCAGACTAACTTGCAGACATGAATACTGCATGCAGAACTTAAGTAACAGCAGCAACAAATAGAATTGCAACATTCCGAACAGCAAAGATCGCTCCGAGACTTGACGGAGGATATCGAGTCTCGGTCTGCATTCCGTAGCGTGGACAAACCGAGTCGAGCCGCATCCATAAATATGTATCAACAAACTCCCCCTTGGATGCTGCTCGTGAGGGTTCGTTCTTCACATAGTTGTCGGATCATTTAGATGTCTTCACGTGTCACAGATAGGAGGTGTATCAGCAAACTCCCCCTAGAACGTTGCTCGTGAAACGTTGATCTTCGAATTTTAGATCCTTGCGGTGTTGAGAAGTGGTCAGCGGCAACTCAATCATCTTGATCCTTTGAATACATCCATGTTGTGTCTTCATTCCAAAGCTTGTCATTTAACACGTTCTCTTCGCCTTTAGCGGGTTCGGATGCCGCATCTGCACATACGAGAAAGCTAAACGCGTAATGAAAACAACTGCTTGGAATATAGTCAACATAAACAAACGACACACATATGACCAACTCTCAATCAAACACCTACCGACAACAGTTTGAAAGATGTAAAATTTGAACAATTTTAGATTTTAAACTTCCAAAACTCGTTAACTTCGACCGTTTATGAAGGTGCAATTGTTTTAGGTTTCAATCAGGCTTCAGGTGGTAAAGACTCGAGATCCAACATCGTACAATCAAAATAAATTAGAAATAAAATCTTTTTGGCTTTAATAAAGTCTATATTAAAACACACCTAAAATCTTTTTGGTATTTTTGCATTTTTGAAATGAAAAAAAACGGAAAGCAGTAAATAAATATATACAGAGATGCAGAAACTAAAAGCATTAAATAAATATTTAAAGACATTCTTTTTGCGAGTTTCGAGGGTAAGAGAATCATATCAGTGTACGGTCATACCAAAACGCTCTTATTGTTCAATTAGTTAACATTTAAATAAGCATCCTATAACGATTATCGGTATTGTTGTCCATTTAAGCTCAACTTATCAGATGTACTCGTGATTAGGGGATACGTTAAGGTATGATTTATACTTACCGACCGGTGTTCATCCACACACGACACATTCCCGTATCAAGGTATGCACGAGAGTTCATCTTACTGGTGAGTATACCATTTATCATCTGTTTTCAACATATATGATGTGAGATACTCACTTATTTTTGGATGAATACAAGCCCTATGTGATTAAATCACTTATTAATGAGGAACTTGATATTGCATGCAGGGCACAAGAGCAAGTCCGTGAACAGGTTAGTACCATCGTACCGACAAAGAGACGAACTTAACTCCCGCATAAAAGCTGTGATATATTATCACTTATTGATTTGGACTTGTGATTGTTTATCACTTATTGAGGTCGTATGCATCATGTATTATATACATGTTTCTATGATATGTACACGTATGTATGGTATCATGGAAGCTCTAGACTTGCGTCCCCGTTGTTTTCGGTAACAGAAACAACCATGATACCCAGATGATAAACAGCATAAAGACCACGTATCTCAGAACCTCGGAAATCTATCAAACGAAATTTTGGTACCAAGACCATATGCCAATGAGCGGTTCCCACACAGTCTTCAGTCGATTTAGGTTTATATCACCCTGCACACTTTAAAATGATTGTGAACCTGCTGATACATCTTATATAGAGCTGCTTATCGTTTTTCATTTTAAGTTTAAAGAGGTTTCGATAGACCACTAATGTACTATCATTTTCTCTTTTACTCACCAGGAAACTCATTTTTGCTTTTCTATTGTTTTTGTGTTTTTGAAATTTTTCGATGTTTTTGTATTTTTGAAATTTTTCAATATTTTTGTATTTTTCGAATTTACTCCCCCTAAAATGCAAAAAGTGCGAGAAATTAAGAAAACACAAACAAATATTTACAAAAATGATTTTCCGATGTTGGTTTTACTCTGGCTTGATCTTAATGTCGTTTACCATTAGTAAATAGTCAAATCGTGATTTGTCAAAAGCTTTGGTAAAAAGGTCGGCACGTTGGTCATCGGTGTGGACCTTAACAACATCGATAAGTCTTTTATCAAAACAATCACGTATGAAGTGATATTTGATCTCGATGTGTTTGGTCTTTGAGTGCTGCATGGGATTTCTAGTGATCTGTAAGGTAGCAGAATTATCAACGAAAATAGGAGTAGATAGGAATTCAAAACTGTAGTTGCGCATTTGTTGTTGAATCCACAAGACTTGAGAGCAACAACTTGAGGCAGCAATGTATTCAGCTTCACATGTTGATGTAGCGACACAAGTCTGCTTCTTGCACTGCCATGTGACCAGGCGATTTCCTAAAAACTAACATCCAGCCGTTGTGGATTTGACGTCGATTTTGCAGCCACCAAAATCAGAGTTACTGAACGCTATCAAGTCGAAGTATCATCCCTAGGGTACCAGAGACCGGTGTCCGGGCAACCCTTTAAATAGCGGAAAATCCTTTTTACAGCTGTGTGAGGCCTTCGGGTTGGCTTAATTGCGACGAGCAGGCACGTAGGATACATTATGTCAGGCCTCGAGGCTGTGAGATACATAAGAGATCCGATCATTGCATGATAAAATGAAGAGTTAACGCTTTCACCCTTCAAGTCCGGAGTAATCCCGTGATTATGTGGAAGTGGGATACCAATGGGCGTCGCTTCGGACATCTGGAACCGGCTCAAGATGTCTCCGACATATTTAGTCTGATGGATGAATATCCCAGACTCCGTTTGTTGAACTTGTAGCCCCAAAAAGAAGTTCATTTCCCCCATGGCGCTCATCTCGAATTTCTCCTGCATAACACTCTCGAAGTCCCTACACAAAACATCGTTAGTTGAACCAAAGATAATATCATCTACGTATACCTGAACCAATAGAAGATATCCATCTTTTTCTTTGATGAAAAGCGTGCAATCGATAAGACCCCGGTGAAAACATTCTCCAGCAGATAGTTAGATAAGGTTGCATACCAAGCTCTCGGTGCTTGATGTAATCCATAGAGATCTTTGTTGAGCAACCAAACCCGATCAGGATGAATAGGATCTTCAAAACCCAAAGGTTGTTCGACATACACTTCTTCTTCAACCACACCATGTAAGAATGCACTTTTCACGTCTATCTGGTAAACCTTGAATCCCTAGAAGGAAGCATAGGCTAGAAAAATCCGAATAGCTTCAAGACGTGCAACCGGTGCATAAACTTTGTTGTAGTCTATCCCTTCAACCTGACGAAAACCTTGAACGACTAATCTCACCTTGTTTCGAATGACTACTCCAAGGTCATCCTTTTTGCATTTGAAAACCCAACGGGTGCCAATCTTCTTGTAGTTCTCAGGTTTCTCAACTAGTTTCCAGATACCAAGCTTCTAGAATTGTTGCAGTTCCTCCTAGAACACCCTGCACATGTACTCAAATGATCAGTTGGAGATGGGGACCCAAGCCTCCGTGGACTTGGGTCTTCCATTTTCATCGACAAAAGTTATTTCAACTTCGCGATGATTTGGAAATAGTGATGCTCCCCCTGAGTTTGTGACCAATTTAGGTTTCCAAGTTTATTGAGTTTTACCAGTTTGATTGTTTGAAATTTTAACTTTGTGATTGTTTGAAGTTTTTGAAATTTTTGAAATTTCTGGTTTGACTGAAACAGATTGTTTTTGAACCACATCGTTTTTAAGAGCTTTTACAATTACCTTGATTTGCTTGCGTTTCTGTTTCTTCTCCCTTTCTTGCACAAGACAGGGACCTTGTTTTGGAGAAACAGATCGCTTTTGGTAATTTTTCTCACGGGGAACATCAACTTTAGCTTTTAACTTATGAAGATATGGACAATTTCGAATAATACGTCCAAACTCACCACACTCAAAACATGATCTTCGCTCAACAAACCCCGAAGTATCATGTTGCTGTCTCGTTGATGAACTTTGTTATTTCGAGGTACTTGGTCCTGAGTTATTTTGACCATCTATTTTCAAAATTTTAACTTGCTTAACATAATCTATGTTAGACTTGTTTTCAAAAGTTTCAAGTTTTTCGGTTCCCTTCGACTTCACAAAGTTCATCTTTTTGTTCTTTCTCCGGTTCTGCTCCTTTCGACCTTGAGTTGTCGATTTTCCTTTTGGTTTAGTGTGATTTTGCTGAATTTTCACTGTTGGTAATTTCTGGTTGCCATAATGTTTTTGAATTTCAGCTTTTGGAATCAGAGGACATTGAGTTACCACAACTCGTGAACTCGACTCTCCCAAAAACTTACTTGTCGAATCCTCAAAATCTTTACTAATTAAAGATTGAATTACATTCTTAATCGGAAAATCTTTGTTTGAATAAACTTTATCATCACCAACTAGAGTGTATAGCAAATTCACACTCTCAGACTCTTGTGCAGAAGTGGACTCAACCCAAACAGTCTTAGCAGGTTTTGCGGGAGGATCACATAGAATGTGATTCTCAAGAGGTATGTCCTCTTATTTGATAGTTGCATCAGACTGTGCAGAGTCAGTATCATCGGATTCATCATCTGAAGAATCAACATCCTCAACAATGACTGGAGGATCCTGATTTTGTTTAGCAGTTGATACTTTCGTATCTGCTGACATATCCGAATCTGATGATACTTCCTTTTTTGTAACCAAGTCCAGCTGCGAATTCCTCAACATCTAAAGGAACAGATGGCTCAAATTGAGGTTTATCCTCCTCATCAGGCATTGCGGTATAATTGTGTCTAACAGGTGGAGGACACTTCTTATATCCAATGCACGTGACTTCATTCTTCTTTTTCTGTATGTCAATGATGTGATCCAGCACATACCTAGAGTTTGAGTAACTATCTAACCTAAGCTGGATCGCCTCATTTTCACACATGACACAGGCCAACTCCTTTTGTGCTTCCTCGAGCCTAATGATGTAATTATTTATAGCAGTTTGTTTTCTTGAAACTATTTTTACTAACTCGGTCTTATCTTCCCTTAATGTGTTAATTACTTTCTTAAATTCTTTTTCATGATTTTATGGAACAAGTTGGCCTCTGTGAATTTCGAAAGATCCACGATCAAACTTTGATTGTGGATAAATGTCACGTCATACTTGCTTTGCAAATCATCATATTTGCTTTGCAATTCAGACAATCTAGCACCTAAATCAACACAATTATCACATTTATCAGATTTAGGTACATCGATACGTACCTAACTTGACGAACTGCCAACATTAGCCATAAAGGCTGAATGATGAGAAGAAGAAAAAGAAGAATAAGCAGCTTGATCCACCAGAATTGATCTTCGGTCATTCCCTGCTTTAGCTTCACTCAAAAACTCCTCAACATCTGCATCAATGGTCTCATGTAACACTTCATCCGTATCGTCTTCTCCTGAACTTGAGGTTTCCTCATCTGAGCTTCCACTATAACCAGAACTATCTTCATCTGAAGATTCTCCACCACACGCTTGTTTTATATCCTTGACAACTTCAGCAAAACAAGTTGTTCCACCCTGATCACCGCTACCCAGTTGAATTGACCAGTCACAACCTTCATCAACTTGTACCACAAGAGCTCGATTGTTGTTTGATGGACCTGCTTGATGAGAATTGTTTGTAGGCATCAAGGCACGTTCATTATTCCTGGTCTGATTCTGATTCTGTTGATTGCCTTGATTTCTGAACGGATTCTGGTTCCCATGCTGAGCTGGCTTCGTACATTCACGTTTGAAATGACCTCGTTCACCACAATTGAAACACTTGACTGCTTGTTTATCAAACCCATACTTGGTATCTTTCTTACTATCCAAGCTGGTTCTACCAGTTCTTTCCATGAAGTCTTTTGCTTGCCTCAGTGCACTAGCAAATGCCCACTTGATATCCATCAAATCCATTTCATCCTTATCAATATGCTGATAATCTTCCTGAGTCAAATTGCTGTTCCCAATTTGCCCTGCTACCAACCCACAGTACGCGCTCACGAAAGTGTTTAGAAGCTCCGTATGTTCCTTTGCCACCTCAACACTTACTTTCGAGAAACTTGAAGTATCTAGCCGAACCGTGTTAGGATTAGTTGACTGACCAGCATTGACTGTTGATGAAGTGTTTCCATAACAGGCTTGTTGTTGACCTTTGTAGTTTGGATCAAGAAATGATGGTACTCTAATAGACTGATAGCTTTGCTCTGAGGCTGCTGGTTGTGGTGTTCCATACATATCGGTGCTCGAGACAAAAGCCGTTTGTAGCTGAGCGTGTTGAGCAGGTCTTGCAACAGTGCTGGTACCTCCACAATTTCCATAGTACATCTCAGGATTTTGTGGTATCGGCACTCTTTTTGCCTTCCTGATTTCCTCTTGATTTTTGTTATCCAAGAATTGAATGAAAGCATGGATGTTGGTTGTAGCTAACGTGCCATTATATTTCAGAATCCCCAAGAAACCATTCCATTGAGCTGGCAATGCATCGGCAAACTTTGTGAAAACCTCTTACGAAGTTACCGAGACCTTAAAATTACCCATCTCACTCAGCAAATGATAAAATCGATTTGTCATGTCTCCCTGCGACTCCCTTTCCATACACGTGAAGCCGTCGAACTCATTTTGAGCAGATCATGTCTCAGTTTGCGTGACGACGCATTTCCTTGACCTCTTGCCTTTAGTGCATTCCACAGACTTTTTGTCATTTTGAATCCCACAAATTGATGATAAATATCTTTGTTTAAGGCTTGAGTTAGAATTGAGAATGCTTTCTTTTCTAAATCATATGTCTTCTTATCATCGACAGAAAGATCCGCAAATGTCGCGGCAGTTGAACCGGCTTCTTCAAGTGCTTGATTGAATTCCTTGGTAAAAGACAACCACAACTCCATGTTTTGCCCAAGAACATACGTATGAAATCTTTCTTGCCATCCGGGATACTCGTTCATATGCATGAGCGTTGGTGGGCGGTTGTAACTCCCGGTTTTATTTTCGCTCAAAAGAAGACTTTGAATACTATGGTTTTGGTTTGTAACAAGAGCCCACTGATTCGTTGTAATTTTACTCGATTGTACTGATGACGAAGACGTGGGAGTCTGAGCCCATGAAGGGACTGGACCTGAACCTTTACTCATATACATATCCGCATTAGGATCATGTTTCCAACCCCACCAATCAAGTCATGATGAAGACAACAAACACACTTAACAACCAATTTTATTATCACACCACGAAAAATTAAAAGCCCACTGTGAAGATTAAAAGCCCACGAAAAATGATAGTCAAATATATCTCACGAAGAATGAAAAATCAGGTCCACTAGAATACAAGCCAAAATATAACAAACGTCCATTAAGGCTTTCACAATTAGTCCACGAAGAATAATAACAGGCCCAAAATAAAAGACGAAAGACACTTAGATTTTCGTGAGGCCTAAGACAAAACTAAGTCCATGAAGAATTCTTGTGAGGGAATTCGGTGGAGGTCAGGCCCACGAAGAACAACAGTTTCTTTGTTAAAAACAAGGCCCAAAATAAATTCAAAGCCTAAAATATGTGTGATACTTGGGCGAAGAATAGGACTACGAAAAATCTGATTTTTCGTGAAGTACAAAATGACAAACAACTAGATTTTGCGTTGACTAAAAATCTTTCAAAAAGGTTGGTGAGATTTAGTAACTTTTCCGTTCTGACAGGATGGGCTCTAAGTTGATGAAAAGCAATTATGGGTATCCAAAATATATTAGAAAAGTAATCAACCATACTTTTGAAATCTTATCTTATCAACAAAACAATTCCGGTGATTATTCCGGTCAACACAACTCACCGGTAAGTTTTTCGAAAATGAAATTTGCCAAAAATTTTAAGAAAAACCTAATCTTTTCATGAGATTAATAAGGTTTTTATGAAAATTCTTAGCAAACAAAATAGTTTCCAGAGATTTAAACCATTAAACATATAAAACAACCATACTTTTCTGAAAAACCTTCAAGAACAGAGTGCGAAAAACTCAACACACGGCTCGGTTTTAACAAGGATGAGAGCCTTGGCTCTGATACCACTTGTAGGTCCACTAGCGGAGGATCTAGTTAAACCTATCCTTGTTATTGAACACACCCGGTTGTGCGGAAACCAAGCGGGTATGAAACCGAGCAAATAACACGAGAATATAAGATAAGATTCAAGGTTTAAACACACTTGTATTAGATTCAGAAGAGTAACAACACAAAGATTTACAATAGAAACTCTCAAACTGTCTGAATACCCACTCTATGTTCTATTTGTGTGCTTCTGTCCAACCTTATCTTTTCTGCTAAGATAGAGGCAATTACCAAGAAAAGCTTTATGCCAAATTCTCGAAGTGTGAATTTTGGCTACAAGAAGTGCAATTCCTAGGAAACATGGTAAATCATGAAGGTATTCATGTAGATCCTGCTAAGATAGAGGCAATTACCAAATGGAGGGTTCCACAAACCGCAATGGAAATTAGAAGTTTTATAGGTTTAGCTGGATATTATAGACGGTTTATTAAGGATTTTTCCAAGATAGCTGTACCATTAACTAAGCTAACCTGTAAAGCAGTTAAGTTTGAATGGGGACCTAAACAAGAAGAAGCCTTTAGAATCTTGAAGCAGAAATTAACAAATGCTCCAATCCTAGCTTTACCAGAAGGGATTGAAGATTTTGAAATATATTGTGATGCTTCAAAACTAGGATTAGGATGTGTGTTAATGCAACGCAAGAAGGTAATTGCGTATGCTTCAAGGCAATTGAAAAAGCACGAAGAAAACTATACGACTCATGATTTAGAATTAGGCGCCATAATTTTTGCCCTTAAGATTTGGAGGCATTATCTATACGGAAGTAAATTTACTGTCTATACAGATCATAAAAGCTTAAGGTACATATTTGGGCAAAAAGAGTTAAACATGAGGCAAAGGAGATGGATGGAAATCCTAAGTGACTACGACTGTGATATTCAGTATCATGAAGGAAAGGCAAATGTAGTTGCAGATGCCTTAAGTAGTAAATATCATGAGAAACAACGACGAGTTCGTGCTCTTAGATTAAATCTACAGTTAGATTTAATGGAACAACTAAAGCATTTTCAAGAAACAGCAATCAAGGATGATGCTGAAGGAATGAAAGGAAGAATAAAAGAATTAGAACAAGGATCTGATGGAATTTGGAGATTCCACCAAAGAAGAATTTGGGTACCTAAGCAGGGAGAATTAAGAAATAAGATCTTAGAAGAAGCTCATAAATCTAGGTATACCATGCACCCAGGAAACAATAAGATGTACCAAGATTTAAGAAACAACTTTTGGTGGATAGGAATGAAAAAGGATATAGCTCGATATGTTTCTAAGTGTCTTACTTGTTCACAAGTTAAGGCAGAACATCAGAAACCTTCAGGTCTACTACAACAACTAGAAATGCCTGTATGGAAATGGGAACTCATAACAATGGATTTTGTTACTAAGCTGCCTAAAACCAGAAAAGGTAATAATGCGATTTGGGTAATTGTGGATCGATTAACCAAATCAGCTCACTTTCTACCTATGAAAGAAACTTTTAGCATGGAAAAATTGGCACAGTTGTATGTAGATGAAGTTGTATCCTTACATGGAGTCCCACTCTCCATTGTTTCGGATCGGGATAGTCGTTTCACTTCCCATTTTTGGACTAGTTTCCATGAAGCAATGGGAACTCGACTAAATTTAAGTACGACATATCATCCTCAGACAGACGGACAAAGTGAAAGGACAATCCAAACTCTGGAAGACATGCTCAGAGCATGTGTAATAGATTTTGGTGGAAATTGGGATGACCACTTGCCATTAATTGAATTCTCCTATAACAATAGTTATCATTCAAGTATTGAAACTGCCCCATTTGAAGCACTATATGGAAGAAAGTGAAGAACTCCAGTTTGTTGGGCAGAAATAGGAGAAAGTCAATTGTCAGGTCCTGAAATAGTGCAAGAAACGACTGACAAGATTACTCAAATCAAGGAAAGATTAAAGACTGCTCGAGATCGCCAGAAAAGTTATGCAAACAATAGACGGAAGCCTTTGGAATTCCAAGTAGGAGACAAAGTACTATTGAAAGTTTCTCCTTGGAAAGGAGTAGTTCGATTCGGTAAGAAAGGAAAGCTAAGTCCAAGATACGTAGGACCATTTCCAGTGATCCAACGTATAGGACCAGTTGCTTATCGTTTACAACTACCAGAAGAGTTAGCCGGAGTACATGATGTATTTCATGTATCCAATATCAAGAAATGTTTATCAGACGAATCTTTGGTAGTACCTCTCCAAGATATAGAGATAAACGAAAAGTTAAAATTTGTTGAGAAACCTCTTCAAATAGAAGACAGAAAGGTAAAATTTCTTAAACATAAACGGTTAGTACTAGTCAAAGTCAAGTGGGATTCGAAGAGAGGACCCGAATATACTTGGGAGCTAGAATCAGAGATGAAACGAAAATATCCTCACTTATTCCAATAAATCTCAAGGACGAGATTCTAAATAAGGTGGGGAGAATGTAAGGACTCTCAAAATTATCCTAAAAAATACCCGTAAGTAAAAACCCGAACCCCTGAAACCATACTGTACATGAAAAATCAAGAAAACCAGAAATATGGTTTTCAGGCGGGCCGCGTAAGAGACAAGCCCTTTCTTACGCGGGCCGCATCAACCTTGAGTTTGACCGGATAAGTATCTGGGCCACGTATAACCCACCTGTTAAACCTAAGCCCATGACCATGCAAACCTATACGTAGACTGGGCGGCCACGCGGGCCGCGTAAGATATAGGGGATAGGTTACGCGGGCCGCGTAAGGCCCTAAATTCAGCTATAAATAGCCCGTCACTTGCACAGTCCACTGGTGTCGATCAAAACTTTCAAAAACGAATTGATACTACTCTGAAGTCGAAATTTCATATATTATTAGTGAGGCGTTGCTCTGATACCGGGTATTAACTCGATCGCTCCTACGATTCAATGTCCGATCGATTAAAACTATCCTATGGATGTTTAAGTGCTGCCCACATTAGGGTTTATGCTTTGTCATTCGTCGTAAATGCGATGAATGTTTAAGTATCGCACTTTGTCATTCGTTGTGAAGGTTTAATCTCGTGAGTTATCGTAAATGCTGTATTAGTTACTAACCGAGTTCGTGTGCATGTTATTAAATTTAGGTTAAAAGGCTAATCAGTAGGCTAGGCTCTGCTCAAATAAATCTGCAATGTGAGTCATTCTCTTTTTATCAAATTACTTTCAAAATCATGTTTATTTTCAAAGTTATAATTACAGGGATTAAGTCTTTGTAATCACCAAATTACAGCCGGTATGTGGGGTTTTGTATACGTTACTTGATAAACTTCACCATTGGACAACGGGGCCAAGGGGTGATATGACCATAGTCACAGACACCATCGGGCTAAGAGGCTACCGATGAATATCGAGTGACAAGTACTGTGGGTAGTTGGTTGATATATGGAAACATTGTAATCGCTCTTAATACTGTAAATTATAACAAACGTGTCGTTTTAGTAAAAAGAATGATTCACCAGTATTTCCCGCTGACAAAACCTTTTTCAAACATGTTTCAGGTGATCTGTTGTGATCCAGGAAAAGTGCCGCGAAGCACTACAAGCTTAAGGAAGTGGCTCAGTATAAAATAAAGAAACATGTTTTGGAAAAATAAAGATTTCTCCGTGAAATCATATGATTGTAAATTACCGGGGTTTATCCCGAGTTGTGAAATAAAATAATCGGGAAATTTCAGTTTTAAAAAGATCCTGAAGAAAACTTCCGCTGTTAACTCAATTAAATAAATACCACGGGATTTTCTGTCCCGCGGCTCCTGAAATGGGTCGGGGGCCGTGACAGAAAAATCTGGTACCAGAGCCAATGATTTAAGCCAATTAAGTATTTAGAAAATACTTAATTTTTTTTATTGCTATTCTATGATTATGTGTTTTATTATTTGAATATTTGTATACAGTATAGGTAAGCAAAAGCTTTTAAACATCTATCTTAAATTAGATAGGTCATCCAACGAGAAGAGAAGTTCATCCCAAACAAAATCCTCAAATCACTCTGTAATTCCTGATGAAGGAATATTTGTCCGTAAGGCACAATATGAGGAACCACTTTCTCCTAATAAAAGAAGTTTGATTATTAGGAAAAGTCAGGAGAAAATAAAGAAATCCCGAGAAAAGAAAGTTAAACAGGAAACCCAAGAATTAATCAATAAATCACCGTGGGAAGACAAGTTAGATGAAAAATGGGCAGATCTCTATATGCTAGCCACTGTAGCAGTAAATGCAAATCTCTAAATACATCTGACTCAAAGTTTTAGCACCCTTATCAATTACAAGTCAGATCTAGTAAATAAATAAGTTACAATAAACCCTAAATATGTTTTATTTTCAGTTGTTCTTTGTACTAAATTAGTCACACGGTATGCCATAATATTTTCTATGAAATTTTAATTTAGCAATTTTTGTGTATTTTGCATATGTGCTAAACAGCATGAATGACTTGTTTGACGCCCTTCATGTGACACCTGTGTCACTGCGACCATCAAACAAATACCAAACCAATGAAATATTATATTTCATACTTTGGACTTGTATAAATATGTGTATCTTTTGCACATATCAACTCTTGTTCGATTTCAAGCTCTAAATCGCTTTCTGGAAGGTTATACGCGCACTAATGCGTAAATATAACCAGGTTAATGCAACAAACACTCCGGAATAGTGACATAGGCTTAACATACCCTAAATAACCTCTACATAACTTAGAAATAAGTTTTGGAAGGTTTGGTATGGCAAAAACAAGTTAATTCGCTTACAGGGACTAAACTTGACAAACTGCGAAAGTATGCCAACTTGAACTGTAACAGACATTCCGGAACATGACCATAAGTTGAAAATACCATAAATATCCTTTACATAGCTTAGAAATAGGCTTTGAGGTGTTCGGTATGCTAAAATAAACTTTTGGGTCATTCAGGGACTAAAAGCGTCAAAAAGTGCACAAGTTTGCATTTTCGCGCATAACTTTCGTTCTGAATACATCCGGATATCCAAAAATTTATCTAAGCACTAAAACATTTTATTTTAGTGTTTGGCATAAGAAAAATCCATTCGTCGCGTCATTTGGATCGTTTTTCGCGCTTATGCGCATTCCGTCGTAATTAAGCGAACATCGCGATCGTACGGCCAAACAAACCAACACCCGACATATTTTTGAGCATGTTTCATGTCCATAATGATTAGGCATCATTTTAGAGCCTTAAATTTGGCTTTACGGGCCTTAGAAGTGTCGGGAATGGCCTTTAACACGTGCAGGGACCAAAACTGTCATTTCTGAAACTTATTTCTGATCAGACAAGGCCATGCGGCCCGCGTAAGGTTTGTGTGCATCCTTACGCGGCCCGCGTCAGGGTCCCAGAACAGATAAGATCGATTAGTCAGCTGATCACAGCTGTTTAATTCACAACCATAAGCCCACACTTGACCTTTCAGCTCATTAAGGGTCATTTTTAGTCACCACAACTTTCCAACAAATGTACGCACGAGATTCGATCACATTTTCCAAGAAACGATCCTAACGGTTCGGGAAATCCTATAAATACCCCACCTCCATTTGCTTCTAAACCCACTAGAATCTGATTTGAGGAGCTCTAAGTTGAAACCTTTGTTTCATACCTGAGCTACTTGAATCATGATTAGCATTCGGGGACCCTTCGTAAGTATTCTTTCGTTCTTTTATTGCTTTTCGAGTCCGAAAGTCAAACTTTGTTTGACTTTCTGCGTTGACCAGTTTATGGTCAATGCGAAGTTCGTTTGAACTTCGCAACGTGATTGTAATCACGATGGTTATAGTCCTTTGTGACTATGCCTACTGATTACCACGTTGTTTAGGGTCGTAAGGGTAAGCGATCTGATAAATCGCTTATACCTTCGAACCCGACCCATTTGGTCGATCATTAGGATCCGACCAAACACATTAGGTGACCATAGTATATAGGGAATAACCCTCCGAGGTTATACCTTATGGTCGCTTCGTTTAAGTAGTTGTATGATAGGTAGTTTATATGCCTTAGGTAAATTACCAAAATACCCCTTTGATGCCAAAATTCGTTTTAAACATATGTAACATAACTTTTGACATCTAAACTGATTTAACAACCATATTAGACATGTTAAGGCATATTTTACTTGTCATAGGACTAGTTAGGCGTTCCGAATGCGTTTTACGCGAACGACGCGTTAGAGTAGCATAAGCTACCTAAACGGGTCGTAATGGGTCACAAACACTTAGGTTAAGTTTCGTTTTAGTATGTGGGCTTTGTCAAACCATATTACACGAGTCTCTATACTCGTTTGGTTTACGAACCCTCATTCTATCCGATCCTCCGATATTAGGTCCGGTTTATTAACATAGTTACCTATATTAGGTGCCGTTTGATTCCGTGATCTCTAGCATTGCTTGGTGGTTATCTTAGGACTTCTGAGCAATCTCAAGTGAGTACATAGACCCCTCTTTTACTGTTTTCCAAACATTTTGGGGTGAAACACATGTGCCTACTTGTTACTTTCATGCTTTCCATGTTTTCACATCATATGCCTACTACGTTCATTAGTACATTATAGTACATGATTTCATTACATTTCATGCTATGTATGCCCATTGTGTGCGTACTTAGTACATTGCTTTACATAACATGCTATGTATGCCCATTGTGTGCGTACTTAGTACATTGCTTTACATTACATTACATTACATGCTATGTATGCCCATTGTGTGCGTACTTAGTACATTGCCTTACATTACATGCTATGTATGCCCATTGTGTGCGTACTTGGTACATTGTTTTATATTACATTTTATGCTATGCATGTTCATCATACTTAGTACATTTGTTACTCATCACATGCTTACATTTTTGGATACACATTACATGATTTACATCAGACATGAACATTTTACTTTGGTGGTTTGGTTTGAGTAAGTGATTAAGTAACGAGGCGTGTGTAATATGATACAAGCATGGTGGATACGCCGCTGGTACTTCCTATATATAAGTGTTTGTATGGTATTACATATCGTAGCGTTATTTGAATCATTTCAATTTGAGACACATAACATTTTTATACAAATAACATACTTTTCACAAGACATTGATTTACAAATAACTTATCTTATACAAACTCATTTTACATGGTTATTCATTTAACCATACATTATTCTCTTATTTATACATATCATCTGATCTTATCATTTTTCAAATGATTTACAAGACAAAGCAAATTACAAGGTTCATGACTAAACATTTTCTCAAACATTAGTCATGAATCCTATTTTCTCAAAACCTATGTATCTCACAGGCATTTTTATGCTGACGTACCTATTTTCACATGTGTTTTCAGGAGATGATGCATAGGACTTATCAAGACATACTTAGGCAGACCTGTGCCTTAGTGACTTAAAACGAGACAAGAACTAGTTAATTTTTGTTATATACTCTTTGTTTCTGTTTAAAACAATGTAAACTTTCATGTTTGATTAATAAAATGAAACTTCTATTGCCATGGATTTGAAACAATTAATTCTGTTACAACACTCCCCGACATTTCCGCCACGTTTTGTATGTTCTATGTGGGCGGGGTGTGACACTTCAAAATCTAAATCTCTATCCGGTGAAAATAGAGGTTTCTAGAGACTTTACGGGTTACATAGCCGATATAGAAGAACCTGTGGAATTCAGTGCTCCACCTCCAGAGAAACCTAAGCCCAAGAAAAGGAGATTTGTAGGATGGAGGCGTATGCGCAGGAGGAAACCCATAACTAGGAGAATTCCTAAAATAGAAAATCCCTTAGATAAAGGAAAGGGGATTGAAGTCGGGGAAAGTTCTAGGCAGATGGAAAAAGAGTTTGGGGAAGGTTCTAGGAAAAATCAGATGGAATTTAGGAAAGCTCTAGACAAATTGAAGAGTTACCATTTCAGGATGAATTAGATCGCGCATTGGCAAGCTGTGATATAGTAAGGCCTGTCAATAATAATTTCTACTCTTATCCTGTCGAAAATCAACTCCCTATAAACTTAGAACCAGCAATTCCCGAACCTATAATTCACACCCAACCTCTAGGAATGGATGAGTGGTGGACTAATGATTGGCAGTTCCAAAACCTGCTCAACAGTCCTTATTCCTTTCTCCCTCAGTTCGACCCAGAACCTATACCAAACCCACCGATGAGCAATGAGAATTTAGCTGAACTCCGCCACTTTGGCGAGGAGCTGGTCGATGCCGGAAGTAGGATCAGGGAAGTAGGAGAACAAATCTCCTGGAAATATGACGAGAGGGAACGCCGTTACTGAAATACCAACTGACAAGGGATAGTGTGGTATGAGAATGTGAAACTGTGGTTGTAAAATAAATAAGTAGAATATAGTCTGTAAAATAACTATAAAATAAAACTTTGTAAGATAAGTGGTGTGTATTGACTCATATTATAAAATATAAAAATGGGAATCGAGAAATCGATAGTTTTGGCTATATGTGTGTTGTGAAAATTATATGATTATTTGTATATTGCTATTAAGTATTCGATACTAATAAATTATATATATTAATTATCAGATGGCAAACATTGGTAATGAACCAGTAAATGAAGTAAATCAATCTGAGCAACATCAGGAGGATCATTTTATGACTAGACAAGATATAGAAAATATCGTTGCTCAAGGGATAGCCAATGCTATTCCAGCAATAATTGCTGCTGCCCAGAAACCCGTTGAACCTCAACAAATCATCCCTAGCAAACGTATTTCTGAAGATAACTTCAGTAATAGCGTAAATGGAGGCGGTAATCATATTAATTATGATAATGATCTACGGCAGGCTCCGCTTCCTAAGAAAATGAAAGCTGCAACGCCTGGTTACACTTACAAGGAATTTCTTGCTTGTAAACCCGCTGAATTTGTAGGCAATGAAGGAGCGACTGCGGCACTGCGTTGGTTAGAGAAAACCGAGGCAGTAATTACAATAAGTAAATGTGCCAAAAACGACAAAGTAATGTACGCGTCGAATCTTTTCAAAGAAGGGGCACTAGAATGGTGGAACACGGTACTTAAAGCCAAAGGAAGAAATATGGCCTACGCCATGAATTGGGAAGAATTTAAGCATTTAATAGAAAGAAAATTTTGTCCCGAATACGAAAAAGATCAAATGGCAAATAAGTTCCTAAATCATAGAATGATGGGTATAGATTGTCGCGGTTATACTTCGACATTCTTTGAATATGCTAGAATGGTACCAACACTGGCTTCGCCAGAACCGGTACTCATTTCTCGCTATATTTGGGGATTAATTAGTGAAATCCGTAATATCGTTAAAGCTGCGAGACCTCGTACTATTGACGATGCGGTGGAATTAGCTAACACCCTAACTGACGAACTGGTACGCACAAGAGATGAAAACAGGAAAAAGGAATTGGCTCAGAAAATTACCCAAGGATTTCGTACGGGTAATAATAGTAGCTTCAGGAAAAGAGGAATAGGGCAATCTTCAACTCCGCCGTTCTGCAGAAATTGCAAAAAGAAACATTATGGAAGATGCAATGTAATCTGCAACTTTTGCAAAACTGTAGGACATCGCGAAGAAGATTGCAGAAAGAAAACCAGGATCTGCTATAACTATGGAGAAAATGGGCATTTCAAAACAGAATGTCCTAAATTGGTCAAACCAGCAGACAACAAAGTCAAGACGGCCGATGGAGCTACCAAGAAGAATGTTCGAGCCTTTCAGTTAACTACTCAGGAAGCCGAGTTAATTCCTGACATGATAGCTGGTACGTTCCTAGTTCACAACATTTACGCAAAAGTATTATTTGACTCTGGTGCGAACCAAAGTTTTATAAATACTTCATTCTGCCAAGCTCTTAATTTACCCTTAACCAACCTTAGGCAGATTTTTACAGTCGAAACGGCAGACGGAAATTCTATTAACATAGATAAGGTTTTGCAAAAAGAAAATATAGAACTTTCAGGTCATAAATTTCATGCAAACCTATTGCCAATGAATTTAACTGGATTCGATGTCGTATTAGGAATGGATTGGTTAGTAGCCAACCATGCTTGAATCCTTTATGATAAGAACTCCGTAGAGATTCAGGCACCTACTGGAGAAATAATCACGATTACAGGAGATAAACCACGTAAACCCATAAAGTTCATATCAGTAATGAAAGTTGCTAGTTATGAACGAAAGCAAGGAATAGTATATATGATTTCAGTAATCATTAGTACTAAGGGTAAAGAACTTAAAGAGATTCCTGTAGTCTCAGAATACTCAGATGTATTCCCAGAAGAATTACTAGGATTACCACCTGATAGGGAAGTAGAATTTAGAATTCATCTAATCCCAGGAACTACACCGATAGCCAAGGCACCTTATCGGTTAGGACCCACAGAAATGTTAGAACTAAAAAAACAATTAGATGAATTACTAAGTAAATGTTTCATACAACCTAGTTCATCCCCTTGGGGAGCACCAGTGTTATTTGTAAAGAAAAAGGACGGTTCGATGAGAATGTGTATTGATTATAGAGAATTGAATAAGGTTACAATTAAGAATCGATACCCATTACTTAGGATTGATGATCTTTTTGATCAACTTCAAGGAGCTAGATATTTTTCTAAGATCGACTTACGCTCTGGATATCATCAATTAAAAGTACAAGAAGAAGACATACCTAAAATTGCTTTCAGAACTAGGTATGGTCATTACGAGTTTACAGTCATGCCATTCGGATTAACGAATGCACCTGCAGCATTTATGGACATGATGAATAGAATCTGTAAACCGTATTTGGATAAATTTGTAATTGTCTTCATCGACGATATACTTATTTATTACAAAAGTCAGACAGAACATTGTGAGCACTTGCATGCACTCTTAACTTTGTTAAGAAAAGAAAAGCTTTATGCCAAATTCTCGAAGTGTGAATTTTGGCTACAAGAAGTGCAATTCCTATGACACATGGTAAATCATGAAGGTATTCATGTAGATCCTGCTAAGATAGAGGCAATTACCAAATGGAGGGTTCCACAAACTGCAATGGAAATTAGAAGATTTATAGGTTTAGCTGGATATTATAGACAGTTTATTAAGGATTTTTCCAAGATAGTTGTACCATTAACTAAGTTAACCTGTAAAGCAGTTAAGTTTGAATAGGGACCTAAACAAGAAGAAGCCTTTAGAATCTTGAAGCAGAAATTAACAAATGCTCCAATCCTAGCTTTACCAGAAGGGACTGAAGATTTTGAAATATATTGTGATGCTTCAAAACTAGGATTAGGATGTGTGTTAATGCAACGCAATAAGGTAATTGCGTATGCTTCAAGGCAATTGAAAAGGCACGAAGAAAACTATACGACTCATGATTTAGAATTAGGCGCCATAATTTTTGCCCTTAAGATTTGGAGGCATTATCTATACGGAAGTAAATTTACTGTCTATATAGATCATAAAAGTTTAAGGTACATATTTGGGCAAAAAGAGTTAAACATGAGGCAAAGGAGATGGATGGAAATCCTAAGTGACTACGACTGTGATATTCAGTATCATGAAGGA
This sequence comes from Helianthus tuberosus, assembly GCA_030545235.1. NCBI lineage: Eukaryota > Viridiplantae > Streptophyta > Magnoliopsida > Asterales > Asteraceae > Helianthus > Helianthus tuberosus. Next base: position 106,507,768 of record CM060430.1, on the reverse strand, counting down.
AAGGCAAATGTAGTTGCAGATGCCTTAAGTCGTAAATATCATGAGAAACAACGACGAGTCCGTGCTCTTAGATTAAATCTACAGTTAGATTTAATGGAACAACTAAAGCATTTTCAAGAAACAGCAATCAAGGATGATGCTGAATGAATGAAAGGAAGAATAAAAGAATTAGAACAAGGATCTGATGGAATTTGGAGATTCCACCAAAGAAGAATTTGGGTACCTAAGCAGGGAGAATTAAGAAATAAGATCTTAGAAGAAGCTTATAAATCTAGGTATACCATGCACCCAGGAAACAATAAGATGTACCAAGATTTAAGAAACAACTTTTGGTGGATAGGAATGAAAAAGGATATAGCTCGATATGTTTCTAAGTGTCTTACTTGTTCACAAGTTAAGGCAGAACATCAGAAACCTTCAGGTCTACTACAACAACTAGAAATGCCTGTATGGAAATGAGAACTCATAACAATGGATTTTGTTACTAAGTTGCCTAAAACCAGAAAATGTAATAATGCGATTTGGGTAATTGTGGATCGATTAACCAAATCAGCTCACTTTCTACCTATGAAAGAAACTTTTAGCATGGAAAAATTGGCACAGTTGTATGTAGATGAAATTGTATCCTTACATGGAGTTCCACTCTCCATTGTTTCGGATCGGGATAGTCGTTTCACTTCCCATTTTTGGACTAGTTTCCAAGAAGCAATGGAAACTCGACTAAATTTAAGTACGGCATATCATCCTCAGACAGACGGACAAAGTGAAAGGACAATCCAAACTCTGGAAGATATGCTCAGAGCATGTGTAATAGATTTTGGTGGAAACTGGGATGACCACTTGCCATTAATTGAATTCTCCTATAACAATAGTGATCATTCAAGTATTGAAACTACCCCATTTGAAGCACTATATGGAAGAAAGTGCAGAACTCCAGTTTGTTGGGCAGAAATAGGAGAAAGTCAATTGTCAGGTCCTGAAATAGTGCAAGAAACGACTGACAAGATTACTCAAATCAAGGAAAGATTAAAGACTGCTCGAGATCGCCAGAAAAGTTACGCAGACAATAGACGGAAGCCTTTGGAATTCCAAGTAGGAGACAAAGTACTATTGAAAGTTTCTCCTTGGAAAGGAGTAGTTCGATTCGGTAAGAAAGGAAAGCTAAGTCCAAGATACGTAGGACCATTTCCAGTGATCCAACGTGTAGGACCAGTTGCTTTTCGTTTACAACTACCAGAAGAGTTAGCTGGAGTACATGATGTATTTCATGTATCCAATATCAAGAAATGTTTATCAGACGAATCTTTGGTAGTACCTCTCCAAGATATAGAGGTAAACGAAAAGTTAAAATTTGTTGAGAAACCTCTTCAAATAGAAGACAGAAAGGTAAAATTTCTTAAACATAAACGGTTAGTATTGGTCAAAGTCAAGTGGGATTCGAAGAGAGGACCCGAATACACTTGGGAGCTGGAATCAGAGATGAAACGAAAATATCCTCACTTATTCCAATAAATCTCGAGGACAAGATTCTAAATAAGGTGGGGAGAATGTAAGGACTCTCAAAATTATCCTAAAAAATACCCGTAAGTAAAAACCCGAACCCCTGAAACCATACTGTACATGAAAAATCAAGAAAACCAGAAATATGGTTCTCAGGCGGGCCGTGTAAGAGACAAGCCCTTTCTTACGCTGGCCGCGTCAACCTTGAGTTTGACCGGATAAGTATCCGGGCCACGTATAACCCACCTGTCAAACCTAAGCCCATGACCATGCAACCCTATACGTAGACTAGGCGGCCACGCGGGCCGCGTAAGATATAGGGGATAGGTTACGCGGGCCGCGTAAGGCCCTAAATTCAGCTATAAATAGCCCGTCACTTGCACAGTCCACTGGTGTCGATCAAAACTTTCAAAAACGAATTGATACTACTCTGAAGTCGTAATTTCATATATTATTAGTGAGGCGCTGCTCCGATACCGGGTATTAACTCGATCGCTCCTACGATTCAATGTCCGATCGATTAAAACTATCCAATGGATGTTTAAGTGCTGCCCACATTAGGGTTTATGCTTTGTCATTCGTCGTAAATGCGAGAATGTTTAAGTATCGCACTTTGTCATTCGTTGTGAAGGTTTAATCTCGTGAGTTATCGTAAATGTTGTATTAGTTACTAACCGAGTTCGTGTGCATGTTATTAAATTTAGGTTAAAAGGCTAATCAGTAGGCTAGCCTCTGCTCAAATAAATTTGCAATGTGAGTCATTCTCTTTTTATCAAATTACTTTCAAAATCATGTTTATTTTCAAAGTTATAATTACAGGGATTAAGTCTTTGTAATCACCAAATTACAGCCGGTATGTGGGGTTTTGTATACATTACTTGATAAACTTCACCATTGGACAATGGGGCCAAAGGGTGATATGACCATTGTCACAGACACCATCGGGCTAAGAGGCTACCGATGAATATCGAGTGACAAGTACTGTGGGTAGTTGGTTGATATATGGAAGCATTGTAATCGCTCTTAATACTGTAAATTATAACAAACGTGTCGTTTTAGTAAAAAGAATGATTCACCAGTATTTCCCGCTAACAAAACCTTTTTCAAACATGTTTCAGGTGATCTGTTGTGATCCAGGAAAAGTGCCGCGAAGCACTACAAGCTTAAGGAAGTGGCTCAGTAAAAAATAAAGAAACTTGTTTTGAAAAAATAAAGATTTCTCCATGAAATCATATGATTGTAAATTAACGGGGTTTATCCCGAGTTGTGAAATAAAATAATCGGGAAATTTCAGTTTTAAAAAAATCCTGAAGAAAAACTTCCGCTGTTAACTCAATTAAATAAATACCACGGAATTTTCTGTCCCGTGGCTCCTGAAACGGGTCGGGGGTCGTGACAGGTTCTGTGCCCAGATACTATCCCACTAAGAATGCAAGTCCACGAAGAATACAAATCAACGAAGAATATGAGATTCTTCGTTGATGTTGTTGAATGACTAGACCCACGAAGAATAGTTCTTCGGCCATGCAGGTTGTTCTCCCAGATGGTTCTTCGGCTGGAGTTCTTCTTCAGGGGGTTGTTCGGCCTTGCATGTTCTTTGTGGCAGGGCTACACATGCAGACTAACTTGCAGACATGAATACTTCTTGCCGAACGTAAGTAACAACAGCAACAGATAGAATTGCAACATTCCGAACAGCAAAGATCGCTCCGAGACTTGACGGAGGATATCGAGTCTCGGTCTGCATTCTGTAGAGTGAACGAACCGAGTCGAGCCGCATCCATAAATATGTATCAATAAATGGTTAATAAGTTATAGGTGGGATTATTACAGGCCAATTCCCCTTTTTTTATTTATTGATTGAAGGAACTCACTCACAGGTTGTAATATGTTTCCACCTGCATCATGACATCCCATGCAAGCGTGGTTAAACAATGAAGCTCCTCTCTGTACATCTATTGCTTGCCCATATGACACTATTCAACAGTTGGGGATCTCACAAACTCTAATTACATAAAACTATGCCCAAATAAATTTCAAATTTAAAAAAAGCACCAATATTCATCTCCAACCCATATAATTAAACACAAAAGGCTCAATAAAAATATTAACATGAAACCAAATCGGCTGCTGATTTTGTTAAATGGTATGAGTTCGCAACATGTCAATGATAGTTGGCCCATGAAGTCATCAGTGGGTCAAACATCAAGCCTGGAGATCAAAAGCAAAACGTTACACACAAAAGATTGGCCACTTTTGTTAAGTTGTTAATTAACAATTAACCAAACATTATTCAGGTACATGAAACTTCTACTGTTCAAAACAGAACTGAAATGCAAAACATAGAAGGGTAAAGAACATATATATATATATATATTTCTTTAGCCTTCACATACAACTTGTTTAACAAAAATAGAAAACTTGGAGAAATCAAGACTTAATAATTCAACACCAACATAAAACATAACGTCTCTAGTTACTCATTGATGTTGTCATTCAAACTCAACGTTGTTGGTGTTGACTCGTCATATGTAAATACCGGTCTATCTTCATTATGATTAGTGTGTCTAAAACTAGTTTGAACTGTAGCAGGCACATGTGACATTCTCATGCCTTCTAACTCCATGGCTACTTCTTTCATTGTCGGCCTATGTTCCCCGTTGGAATTCAAACAGCGCATTGCCAAGTTGGCTATTTCCAAGACCACACCCTTCGATTCCTCGTTTACAACCACTGGGTCAAATATAGATATAGCACGGCTTTCTTCCATGGCGAATATGAAGTATGTAGCTAAATTTTTGTGTTCACCAAATCTAGTTAAAGAAATTGTCTTCTCTCTTGTAAAAAGTTCGAGCAAAACAACTCCAAAACTATACACGTCACTTTTCTCGGTGAACTGACTCGACTGGAAGTACTCTGGATCAAAGTAACCAAATGTCCCTTTGACTAAGGTAGTTAAGTGAGTTTGATCTACTGATACCAACCTTGATGTTCCAATATCTGAAACCTTGGCTCTATACTTTTCATCCAAAAGTATATTAGTGGTCTTGATGTCCATGTGATTTATTGGAATGGGTGTCTCTGAATGTAAATAAGAAACGGCTCCAGCAACCTCAACAGCAATTTGCAATCTCATTTTCAAAGAGAATGGTAACTCCCCGGTATCATCTTGAATATAATCATATAAGGTGCCTTTTGGAACGAACTCAGAGACAAGTAGAGGAACCTCAGTCTCTAGGCAACATCCCAATAGTTGGACCACATTCCTATGATTGACTTGTGCGAGAATCACAACCTCATTGATGAATACCTCTAACTGGCTTTCGTCAACAATCTTTGCTTTCTTAACTGCTACAATCCTTCCATCCGCTAGCATGCCTTTATACACCGTACCTTGACCTCCTCGTCCAAGAATTCTATTCTCGTTAAAATGATCGGTGGCTGTTTCCAACTCCTCAGAGGTGAAAAGTATGGTTTTATCAACTAAACCCTCTTTAATTGCTTCTTGTTGTTTAGGAAGTAAGCCACCATTGCGTTTAAAAAACTTTTCTTTCTTTCTCTTGGCTATGGTTCTCTTGATTAGTTTGTGCATTTCATAGATGAATTTTGCAAGGAAAAGCAATCCCATGCAAATACTAACACCTGAAAAGAGGCAAATACATGCAGAATAATCAACTCATGAATCTAAATATATATATATATATATATATATATATATATATATATATATATATATTTATGTAGTAATGAACCACAACAAATTTGAGCAAATCGATTGTATTGAGAAACTTGTCTTTGGTAATGACATATTGCTTACATAGAATAACACCTAGTGGTGATTTGCTGCTGCTTCTGAAAATTTGAGTGTAATATACTTTAGGCTCACAACTAAACCGCACGGAATTGTCAAAATCATCAAAATATTGTTGTTCATAGTGACAGATTTCCGGCATGTTCTACAAGCTCGAGATTCTAAAACCACATAGTATAATGGGTAAATTTCTTGATACTAAAGGCCTAAAGAATACAAATTTGCATACCTTCGCACTGATAATGCAAGTAGGGGTTTCCTTCTCGCCCGATACCACAGTAGCACTTTCTTAGAGGAATGTAACTACCATCATCCAAAGTCAGTGCAGACTCTTTACTCTGCCGTTCCCAACAATTTAAACTTCCATTGAAATCGTTTTCTGTTAGGAACCATTTAAGTGATACTGGAAAAGAAGAGGTATTCCTCGTCTTGAGATGGTGGTACGGAGGGCTAGACTGTGATGGGAACCATTGTTCGTCACCCAAGAAAGCAGACCCACAAGTTCCATCTTCACCCAGCATTTTCAAGCTAGTAAGATCCACACTATACGACTTTAAACGGTAGGGAATCGTATTTTGGCAACAACCAAGCCCAAAACAAAAAACACTTTCATTGGTAGTGTTATTAGCACAAATAGTTGAACATCCAGTGATCAGTTGCCCCTTATAACCCAAGATAGCAGCATAACCACACCCCTCAACAGTGAGTATGTTATGTGATGCAGAAAAAACAAAGGGGCTGTCACCAAGGTCGATGCTTGGGATGTGATTGCTATTCGGGGCCGAACTCCGGCAACGAGAGATTACTGGGACGTTAACAGTGACCGTTTGGTCTTCCAAGCTTACACCCAACACCTCCATGTTGTTGAATGCAGAGAGATAAGGTATGGAGGATTTGCAATCAATAACGTACCATTTGTTGACCGAACATGTTGCTCCGATCCCAAAAGGGTATGGAATCGGCACTTTCCCACATGTAACGTTGCATCCCTTCTTGGCATAATCATCAGGATAATATTGTGCTGATGATTTTGCTATTGAAATCAAGATAAGTATATAAAAAACTTGAAATTGCTTCATATTTTTTGTTACGTAAAGGATTGATCATAGCAGAAACCTTAAGAAGATTTAACATTTATAGATCAACGAAGATGCGGTGTAATTTCACTTATTAAACGAAGAAAATGATACCACGGTTTACTTTGACCATGGTTGACTTTGTCTCAACCAAATGAGACGCTTCTTTTTGTCATAATTTAATAAAGGAGTAATTAATAAAGGAGTAAATTTGGCCGGTTTAATCATTTCAGCTCAAAAATAATCTTTTAAAATATCAGACTCTGAGATTGCATTTTATAACTGTTTGGCCTCTGACACTAACTTTGCTACTTATTTGCAATTAAGTGTAAGGGGTAATTAGATTATTATATACCTTACGGCTGTTTTTTATAATTACAAAGTTTTTTTAATATTTAAGAGATTATTAATGTAATTACTCAAGTTTTTTTTATTATTTCGTTATTTTCACAATTATTATTGAACAAAATACGTTTTAAATATACAGATAAATATGTATTATCTTTAACTGATTGTTTTTATACAGTCGTTTTCAAAAATAATTTATTTTTTTACATTTTGTTTAAACCATCTATCGTTTTTTAAATTGTTCCTTTTTAAACCATTGGTTTTTAAAATCTTCTTTTTAAAGTCGTTTTTCTTTTAAAGTTTCTTTAAACTGTTCATTTTATACCATTCTTTTTAAAATCATTTATTTTTTAAAATTTTAAAACAACTCACTTTTTTAAGTCATTCATTTTTTTTTAATTTCACAAAACGACATGTATAAAAAACAAAAGAATGTAAGATTTGAATAAAAAGAAAAATTCTAATAAAAAGTTTGCAAAAAATCGTTCATTTTTTTAAATTTAGAATAGTTTATTTCATTTTCAAATCTTCCATTTTTTTGAACCGTTTGTTTATTCAAAATTCGTATTTTTTTTAACCTTTCGTTTATTAAATTCGTGCGTTTTTTAGTACCTTCCACATGTTAATTTATTTTTTTAATGTTTTCTTTTTTTATAAACGTCCTTTTTTAATCTTCATTTTTTAAACCACTCGTTCGTTTAAAATCGATCGTTTTTAGATTTCTTTGATTTTTTAAATCTTTGGTTTTCTTAAGTTCTTTTTCCCTAACGACTATAAGTAAACAGAATTCAAAGTTTCAAAAATGAACGATTTCAAAAACAATTCTAAAAGGAATGATTTAGAAAGAAACACTTTTAAAATTAACGACTTAAAAAACGAATTGTTTAAAAAAGTTTATAAAGATTTTAAAAAGAACGGTATATTGTGAATCGTTTAAAAAAACTTTAAAAGACAAACAATTTAAAAAATAAAGATTTTAATAAACAAGCGGTTTAAAAATGTTTAATTAAAAAAAACGATAGACGGTTAAAAAAGGTTTAAAAAATTATTTTAAAATGACGTTTATAAAAAACAAACGCTTAATAAAAATACATATTTATTTGTATATATAAAACATATTTTGTTAAATAATAATCGTGAAATAACGAAATAAAAAAAAAAACTTAGTAATAGCATTAATAATCCCTTAAATATTGAGAGAACTTTGTAAATATCAAAAACAACCCCTAAGGTATATAATTAATTATCTAATCACCTTTACACTTAACTGCAGAAAAGTAACAAAGTTAGTATTAGGGGCCAAAACCGGTTATAATATGCAACCTCGAGGTCAGATATGTTAAAATATTCTTTTTGGGCTGAAAATGTTAAACTTGCTAAACCACAGAGGCCAAAATAGTAATTTACTCCTAATAAAGAGTACTTTAAGTAGGGATGACCATGGGTCGTGTTCGGGTCGGGTATTGGTAATCCCATACCCATACCAGGTTATAAAATCATGTCCCATACCCGACTCAATACCCATCGGGTATTTATCGGGTAATTATCCGTCAGGTATCTGATATACCCACGAGTATCGGGTATACCCGTTAGTTTGTTAAAAGATATACGTTGGGATTTCTAAATAATTTTTTTTTACTATTATAATTATAATTATTATATAATTTATTGATACAACAACTATTATAAATTAAAATTGTACATTACATACATATAAGTTTTATCATAAATTTATAATAACTTTATAATATTTATACACTTACAAGTATATATTTCACAATAAAATGTAAATACCATTATGGAATGCATATACTAAAAGAATAATTATTTTTTTTACTTTACGAACATACTAAAATAAATCACCAATAGACAAGGGTTCATGGAAAATAAAAATATAAATTAAAAAATTCGGGTATGTGATCGGGTATATAGTTCGGGTAAACGAGTATGTGGTTTCGGGTAATCTGGTCGGGTATCACCTAATCCCATACCCGACTTGTACCCACAAAATTTTTTAAACTAATCCTATACCCGACCCAATACCCGTCGAGTATCAGGTATACCCGTCCCATTTGTGTTGAGTTTCGAGTATACCCGTCAGGCTTGGATATTTTTGCCCTCCCTAACTTTAAGCAACTCTAGCATGGCTAACTTTTCTATGTTTCGCATTTCATAGTCGGTCATCATCTTTCTAGATCGGTCAAAAAGTAAGGATGACGATTGACGTACCATGTAATGGTCCATCCTCCATAACTCTCTATATTACAAGTTTTTAATATATTTTTTTTTTCTAATTTGTAATCTTGCAGTATTAATATGTGAAAGAAAATTAAATTAGAATTTTGGGTTTAAAAAATCGTGTTCGTATCAACCCGTAAAAACTATAAGGGTCTGTTTGGTATGGCGTAATTTAATAGATGAGAGAATGGAATGGAAGAGGTAATGAAATAGACAAATGAATGAAATGGATCATTACATTCCATAGTCTTGTTTGGTTACCACGCAAGAAAGGAATAAATCATTACATTGTGTTGTTTGGTAGGTAAGAAAAGAGTAATGAATTAAATGGGTGGTGACGTGGATTGGCGACGGCTAGTGGCGGTAGCAGCGATGGGTCGCGGTGGTCGGTGGTAGCAATGGTGGGTGGCGGTGGTCAGTGGGTGACGGTTGTTAGCGGTGGCGGCAGCAATGGTTAGGGTTGGTGGTCTGCGTTGGAAAGTGGCGACGATGGTGGTGGTGACGACGGTGGGTGGTGGTGGTTGACAGTAGCGGGTGGTGGCCGAGGAGGATGGTGGTGGGGGTCGGCGGACGGTGGCGGTAGTGCTCGGGGTGGCGGTTGTCGGTGGTTGCGGGTGGCGGCGATGGTGGTGGCGGCAACGACGGTGGGTGGTAGTAGTCGACAGTAGCGTGAGGTGGCCGCGGAGGATGGTGGTGGTGGCCAACGGAGGGTGGCGGTAGTGGTCGAGGTGGCAGTGGTCGGTGGTGGCGGTAGTGGCCGGGGTGGCAGTGGTCGGTGGTGGCGGGTGGTGGCGATGGTGGTCGATGGTGGTGGTGGCGTCGACGACGATGGGTGGCGGTGGTCGACGGTAGTGGGTGGTGGCAGTGGAGGATGGTGGTGGTCGGCAGAGGGTGGCGGTAGTGGTCGGGGTGGCGGTGGTTTGCGATGGCGGGTGGCAGCGATGGTAGTCGATGGCGGCGGGCAGCGGTGGCAGCGGAGGACGGTGGTGGTGGTCGGCGGAGGTTGGTGGCGGGTGGTGACGACGGCAGGTGGTGGTGGTAGATGGTGGAGGTGATGGACGGTGTTTGTGACGTAGGTTGAGAGAGGGAATGAAATGGAAAAAAAACAGAGGGAGTGTATGGATTGAATTTGAGGGAATGAAATGACTTATGTAATTGGTGATTCCATTACGTTGACCAACCAAACCCACTTTTTTTCATTCCCTTGTAATAGTTGATTTCATTCCACATACCATTCCTGCATACCAAACACTACCTAAAGGAATAGAATATTCCAAGGCATAATTCTCTCCTTCCTGATTTCAAGTCTCAATCATCTTCATCAACGTTCAAATCTCAATCAATTACTTTCCTTGTATATTTGCATAAATGTCTCTATTTATGTTTCATTATTTGTAATCGCCTATATATAGGCATCTATGAAAGTGTATCAAATGTACAGAAATACAAGAACAATCTCTTTCTATTTTATAGTATTCAGAGCTCTCTAACTCCTTTGATTTTTCCGATCCATAACCACCCTTGCTGCTTTTTTTTTCCATACAATAGACACATCATGTCTTCCTCCACCATCATTGAACTTTCAACCCACACCTATTTTCCAATCAAACTAACTACAACCAACTTTTCCTCATGGTGCAAACACGTCCTAGCCATGCTCATGGGTCTTGAACTCGAACAGGTTGTTGACGGTCGAACCGAACCACCACGAAAAACCCTTGAAGGAAAACCGAATCTCGCCTATCGTCTCTGGTTTTGACAAGACCAAATTATTCTCGGGACATTTCTTGGAAGCTGCTCCGACACTATCCAACCGCTCGTATCCTCCGCCGAAACCGCAAGACAACTCTTTCAACGTCTATCCGAGAGCTATGCTAGCGTCTCGCGTTCTCGCATTATATCAATGCGCACCAAACTCTCCACCACCAACAAAGGCTCTAGAACTATAGCCGAATATATCAATGAGATGAAATCCATTGCGGACGAATTAGCTTTGGCTCAAAAACCTGTTGATGATGACAATCTCATAGTCCACATTCTCGCTCATCTTGGTGAAGACTACAAGGAAATCACTGCATCCCTCAAAACGATACATACTTCCATTACTTTTTCGGATCTATATGAGAAACTCATTGATCATGAGCGATCTCTCTTGGAGTCCAAATATGCCCCGGTTCTTACAACTGTTAACACAACCCAAAGACAAGGACCGCGCAATCAGTATCGACCCAACTCAGCTACTCGTTTTTCAAATCGGCCCAATGCATCAGGGCCTCGACAAACCACATCCGCAAACAAAAATAGCTCTACTAATACTTATCGCACTAATCGTAACAGTTTATTTTGTCAGTTTTGAAGCATTCTAGGGCATGATACAAAGGACTGTCGCAAGTTTGCAAGGTTTCTACAAAATAATAACCTTGCCTTGGCGACTCCAGCAACAAACTCGACCGTCAACTTTACCATGGCAACTTCGTCATCTTCCCTAATGTTTGACAGCGGTGCATCAGATCACGCCACTGCCGATCAGACTTTTGTGCACCATCTCTCCGAATATGAAGGGCTTGATGAGATCATTCTAGGCAATGGTAATACCCTCAATATAACTCATACCGGTCACGGCTCTATTCAAACTCCTACTCGTTCCCTTAAATTACCTAATGTCTTACTTGTTCCTAAGTTGCGTAATCATCTTAATTTCGTAGCAAAACTTTGCATAGCTAATCAAGTTTCTGTTGAATTTTTTCCTCTTCATTTCTTTGTTAAGGATTTTCGCATGAGGGCGAGACTCATGTGGGGAGTCAACATTAATGACGTCTAATATGCGACACCCAAATGTTGTCATCCGATACAATTCAATTCAAGCACCAAGACCCCCAGTTCTCTACTTTCATGGCATCACAAACTCGGACATCCATCTATCAAAGTTCTAAAGAATTTACTAAATAAGTTAGGCTTTGATTATAATAACACGTCCAACGATTTATTTCATTGTGATACTTGCAAAATTAATAAAAGTCATAAACAACCTTTTGGTGAAAATTCTTTTCGTGCAACTAAACCTCTTGAACTTGTCTACTCAGACGTTTGGGGACCCGTACAAATGTCAAATGATGGTTATAAATACTACGTCATTTTTGTTGATTTCTACACCAAATATACATGGTAATATCCTATAAAAAGAAAATCGGATGTCTCCATGTTATTTCCACAATTTAAAACTCTTGCTGAATTTTTTTTTCGTACACCGTTAGTTTCCCTTTTCTCGGACAATGGGGGAGAATATCTTGGTCTCCTCCCCATTCTTCATAAACACGGGATCTCCCATTTTACAACTCCACCACACACTCCAGAACAAAATGGAGTGGCCGAATGCCACCATCGACACATCGTCGAAACCGGGTTATCCCTATTGCACCATGCTCATCTTCCCCTAACCTTTTGGTCTCATGCGTTTCAAATCGATGTGCATCTAATCAATCGGCTTCCAACACCAATTATTGACTTCGTGTCACCATTTGAAAAGCTGTATAAAACTCCTCCATCCTACAACAAACTAAAACCGTTTGGTTGCTTGTGCTTCCCATGGCTTCGTCCATATGCTAAATCCAAACTACATCCACGGTCCGCCAAGTGTATTTTTCTTGGTTACTCGTCCTCAAAATCCGCCTATAAATGTTATGATCCTACCACCCATCGCCTCTACCACTCCCGCCACGTAGAGTTTATTGATCACATATTTCCCTTAACCACAAGTGGCCCTAACCCACTTCCCTTACCTACTATTGACTCCTTTATGCCTCCCATTCCCACTCGCAAAACTTGCACCTCATCTCCACCAGATATTCCAACTCCACACCACTCCACTACTTCATCTCCTTCCCAGCCAACAACCAACTCCTCTGACTCTTTATCATTCACTAACACTTCATCGCCTCCTTCCACAACAGCAACTGATCCTCCTCCCTCGGCCTCCCTTTTGCACACTCCCACGCCCAGCCCTACACCTACATCTGACCACACCGAACCTACTACATCCTCACCTCCTCAGTCGCAATCATCAAACACCCACACTAATCCATCTCCACCTGCATCCACCACCATCTAACATCAATCCAACCATGAACCGGCAACAACCTCCTCTACCCATTCCCCAACCGAGCCCAACTCCTCTTCCGTTACTGAATCCAATCGGCCATCCCGAACCAGAAAACCAAACCCAGAATATTACAATCCAAACCTTGTTAACCACACCACTATACATCCTTTACCACCAACCATTGAACCCAATACTCATACTCAAGAGTCAAAGGATCCACACTGGAGACGTGCTATGGACTCTGAGTTTAATGCTCTCCTACAAAATCAAACATGGGAACTAGTTCCACCCAGTTCCCAAGCACCTATTAGTTGCAAATGGATTTTTAGAATCAAACGTAATCCTGATGGCTCGATTGCCAAATATAAAGCACGTCTAGTCGCAAAGGGTTTTCTTCAACAACATGGGAAGGACTATTTTAACACATTCAGCCCTGTTACAAAACCCATCACTATTCGTACAATCCTATCCATAGCCCTATCCAAAAATTGGCCCTTGCGTTAACTCGATGTTAACAACGCTTTTCTTCATTGCACCCTTCATGAAGACGTTTTTATGACTCAACCACCAACCTATGAGGATCCTCGTTACCCGCATCACATATGCAAACTTAAAAAAAATCTCTCTACGGCTTAAAACAGGCTCCAAGTGCCTGGTACAGCGAACTCACTGAATTTCTCGCTTGCTTTGGATTTCGAAAATCTCGAGCTAATGCCTCACTCTTCATCTACCAACATCAACACATCACGTGTTATTTTATGGTTTATGTTGACGATATTGTCCTCACAAGAAATGACTCCCACTTCCTTGATCAACTTGTTCATGCCTTAGGTACACATTTCTCTATCAAGGATCTTGGCATGCTATCACTTTCTTGGTGTAGAAGTTATTCCTACACCAACAGGGCTCTTTCTATCCCACCACCGTTACATTCAAGATACTTTAGAACAATTTCACATGGACGGTGCGAAAGGATGTTACCACTCCCCTAAGTGCTACAGAACCATTATCCGCTTCCGAATTTTCCCCTTCAGTGGATGCCACACCATACAGGAAACTCGTGGGAACTTTACAATATCTATCTTTTACTCGCCCAGATATCTCCTTTGCTATTAACAAGCTCTCTCAATTCATGCATAACCCGCGTCAAACACATTTGCAATCCCTTAAACGTGTTCTTCGCTACCTCAAAGGAACCATTCATCATGGACTGTTCCTAAATCGCAACTCTTCTCTCGATCTCTCGGCCTTCTCTGATTCTGATTGGGGTGGTGTACATGATTCTGGTCGATCTACTACAGCCTAGATACTCTATCTCGGCACCAACATCATCACCTGGAAATCCACTCGCCAAAAGTCGGTATCCCGGTCCTTCACTGAAGCAGAATATAAGGCCTTAGCAAATGCTTCCGCAGAACTTACATGGACTAAACACTTATTGTAAGAACTTGGCATACCTTTCACTGTTACCCCGTCTTTATATTGTGATAATACAGGCGCTACATATCTATGTGCAAATCCAATATACCATTCCCACATGAAGCATGTGGCACTCGACTACCACTTTGTTCGAGAACAAGTATCGGCGGGTGTAACGCCCCAAAACTCGAATTATTAAAATTTGCATGTAAGACCCCATGTCTAATAAAATAGAATGTAATAACTAGGTTATTACACCTAGTCAAATGTTTAGCAAAACAAGCAACTTGAGGGACCAAAGATGGACAAGGGGAAAGTTATGTTTTAAATTAATAAAACACACACACAAACACACACATCTCGTGTGTGTTCTGGAACGATCAGAAGGGGCTCCATAGGAGCCAAGCCCTAATTCTTCAAAAGCTTCAAATCAAGTGATGATTCAAGGCTCAAATTCACAAATAAACATGGAATAATGATCACCATCACAAAGGGATCGTAAGGTATGTCATAGAAGTTAGATTGGTGATCTTTCACGAAGTGGGTTTTGATGTAAATCGCGAATTTGTATGAAATTGAGAATGGTTGTGTGTTAGAATCATCATATTGGACATGGGTTATGCATGATTTAGGTTAATTTGATGTTTTTGGATGAAACCCATTTGTTAAGATGAAGATGATGACATGGGTGAATCATCCATGTCCAATTTTGCTTAATATTGATGTATTTTGATTTGCATGATGGGTTCTTGTTAGAAGAATTAAAAGAAATATAATACTAGTATGTTTGATGTTTATGCATGAATGATTCGTGTTGATTAGGAAGTGGAATTTGATGAATTATGTATAAGATTAGAAGAATATGCATAAATTAGTTGTACATTGTGCTAACATAGTGGTACGCACACCAAGCGTTTGATGAAATGTCTAGGTGAGCTTAATAGATGAAATTGTATGTAAGTAAAAGATGATATGTATATAGTGTTGTCCGTATAGGCTATTATGATGTTACGGGTATATAATGATGAGTCGAAAGTTAAACTAAATGAACCGTTGACTTCTAAAAGTCAACCGTGTATAAGAAGGATGGTTAGACGTGTTGTCATAATTGTAAGATTAAGGTAAGTTATATGGAGCGTGTTTGACGAATGTGTGTTTAATGCGATGACATGAGTTTGAAATGATATGAAATTGGTCACATGTATTATGCTTGTTAGAAGTAACTAATGAAAGTCAAATGGGGATTATGCGATTGATATGATCGTTAACATGTACAATTATGTATGCTAATAAGAATGTGATTTCGATGACATGGAAGTATAGGAATCATGTCGAGACGGAATCAAGCACGGAAGGCTATCGGGTCAAGAAGTGGCGAGGAAACGAGTTTGAACATGGACGCATGAGGTAAGTGATTTTCGTAATCACTTCTTAGTTGTTTATGTAAAGTTATGTGCAATTTAATTAAGTATGATGATCGAGGTCAAGTAGGAAAGAATTGTATGAGACCGATGAAGTATTAAACGGATCTTAGCTTTGAATCCGAGCAAGGTATGTGTGATTAAGAATTGTAGCTAAGTAGTAGGATTGGTTACTTATGCAAGGGAGTCCTTTGTTGTTAAGGATAAAGCAAAGTTAACAAAAACGCCCTTGATGGGTAAAACGAGCAAATGGTCTTAAAAGTTGATTACAAACAAGCTATTTAATTAAATGAATGTTTTGAAAAAGTAAGAAAGCGAGAAGTATGATTTTCGTAAGCTAAGGACCTTATATTGCGCAAATACCCTTAACGGGTCAAAATAAGCCCTTGAGCGAAAATGGGTCAAGAGGATGCAAGACATCCGAGAACTTAATCTTTTATGATAGACAATGTTGACATTATTAGGTTCATAAGAAGTTATGGTCAAATAAACAAGTTATGTGGATGAATGCATGAACGGGTCGAATAAATCTTAAATGAATAATAAGATGATAGCGTGTAAGTTAAGAATTTCCTTAATCCGGATGTAGGATTTTAAGTTTATATGATAGAATGTGAATTTACAAGCATGTAGGAAGAAACGGGAGGTTAAACGGGTAAACGGTTCGAAAGTTATGCGCGTTTTAGTGCGTTCGGACGATGAAACGAAACTGCAGAAAAAATGCATTTTAGAGAGGCCGTCGCCGACGGGCAAGGAGGCCGTCGCCGATGGGTTAGGGAAAATCAGTTTTTCTCCGACGGGTTATCTTCCTGTCTACGGGGTTTTGGCTACGGGAAAAACTACGGGCCGTCGCCGACGGGCCCTAGGGCCGTCGCCGACGACCTCCCTAAGTCCAAAAGTCTGAAAATTGTTATTTAAGTTGATTTATGTATCGTAGGCTTCGGTTTGTTATCCGTGGACTACGGTGGACTTCCTAAACATGAATTTGATCGATCCTTAGATGTTTATGGGCTATAAATCAAAGTCTAAGTCCCATGTAATTAACGTATGAGTATGTAAGAAGTATGCAAGATTTTGTACGTGTATGTAGATGTATATGTATGTATGTATAAAGATATGTATGAGTGTATGCATGTATGTAAAGTTGTAGGAAAGGTATGTACGTATGTAGATGTGTATGTATGTATAAAGATATGGACGAGTGTATGCATGTATGTAAAGATGTAGGAAAGGTATGTACGTATGTAGATGTGTATGTATGTATGTATAAAGACATGTATGAATGTATGCACGTATGTAAAGTTGTAGGAAAGGTATGTACGTATGTAGATGTGTATGTATGTAAGTACGTATGTATGCATGATTTAGACACGTTGAGTGTTAACGTTATTAATGGTGTACCTTGAGAATGAATAGTAATGCAGGTACGTTATTGAAGCCTCACCAGGAAATGGATACGCAGATAAAATGCTTAAAGTTTGAAAAGTGATGAAATGTGAAGTGTACGTGAATGAATCTTGTTTATATAATGTGTGCTAATGTTATGAATGTATGTGGTGAGTGCAGGTTGTATTGATCACGGGCGATTATCACAAGGAATAGAGACCGAAGACCGAGTCATAAGATAGATTGTACGGGAATAATCGAGTATGTACTTTAGTAAACGGGAGTTATGCTCTTGTTTTGTAAAAGAGATACTTTTAAAATAAACTTTCAAGTAAGTCAAGACGTTTGTAATGAAAGAAATTTTATGGCACGAATTTCCGCTGCGACTTTTGTCAAATACGTGTTAGGGTCTTACAGCGGGAAAACTTCGTGTTCTTCACATCAACTCCCAAGATCAACTAGCGGATATGCTCACTAAACCTTTGACATGAGCACCATTCTTATGTAATCCCTCCAAGATTGGCGTATCTGACGGATCCTCCATCTTGCGAGGGCGTATAAGGGAATAGAATATTCCAAGGCATAATTCTCTCCTTCCTTATTTCAAGTCTCAATCATCTTCATCAACATTCAAATCTCAGTCAATTACTTTCCTTGTATATTTGCATAAATGTCTCCCTTGTATTTATGTTTCATTATTTGTAATCGCCTATATATAGGCATATATGAAAGTGTATCAAATGTACAGAAATACAAGAACAATCTCTTTCTATTATAAAAACGTGTCATGTCCGGGTTCATGACAAGATTTGGATTTTTGTTGTTTTGTGTTTCCAGTCAATTTTTCAGGCTCGTATCGGGTGGAACCCGCCATTTAACACCTCAAATATCGCATCTCGATCGTAAGGCATGGATCCAAGAAGCCAAAAATCGATCATATCGGGTTTTTGTTGTTTTGTGTTTCCAGTCAATTTTTCGTTTAATGCATGCATTAATTACATAAATGCCTTTTAGATCATATTATATTTCGTCATGGTGGTCTTCTAAATGCAATGTGTTGGCGTGATAGGATTTTGATACTTAATAACGTAGATGTGTGTTAGTGATTAGCATCAAACACCACAAGAGTTGCAAGTAAAGACAACGATGAAATGAAAGAGCATGTTATCTAGAAGGCGTTTATATAAATATAGTGTATATGCTTTATTGCTAATATGCACTTTACACGTACACAAACTAAAGAATGTTTGTTTATGTACGTATAGTAGCCAAGCTGTGTAGACCGGTTTTTGCCAACATGAAAATGCTCATAACCCCAACTGTTAACTACATTAATATGAACTTCAAGGAATTAGGTTTCAAAAATTTTATTAATTAGTGTTCCCCTTTTATTAAAGTCTTTAACATGTGAAACTAGTTCTATACCCGTCCGGTGGACGGGCATACTAATGGTATGATGACAAAAGTATGGGCTAGAACCGATCTCTCGCATGCCTGGTGAAGGAAAGAGAAGAATAATCAAGTCTTTGTAAAGTTGATAAACTTTTATATTCGCATTTCAACCCTCAAAAAGATTGGACATAGACACGTATATTTCCAGCTTTCAAAAATTGGATAAACTCTACTTGTTCTATCCAATTTGTATCAATAGCCATACTACAGAAAACAAACTAAGATATAATGTATTTGCTTTCACAATTAGAAAAAGCAACATGTTAGACTTATGAAGTCAAAATACTAATTTGTAACTCTAAATATGGATAAAAAGTGATCACCGTTTCAATCTTTTTCTACAACCCAGTTTTATTTTATCCTATTTGCTATACATGGAGAAAGGCCTTGGCGCAAAGTTATTCAAGAAATGAATATGATTTTAGATGTGGAAGTTGTAGGATTGACTAAAAAAATACATCCAACTTATGGAGATCATTAATGCAATAGCGGATCCAGTAGTTTGTTTGAGAGGGTGCAGAAATTGGGCCGGATATAAGTCCCATTAAAAAGGTTTGGGTGTAAACAATTCATATTTATTTACATTTGTAGGACCGAGTTTCGTGACCGAAACCGTGATTCGTGTGAGATCGGTTCAAGACGGGAGAGATTAGAGATAAACAAACAACTTCTTTGTATTAATCTGGTAGTATAACATTACAAATCGGCCCGATTACAAGATAACCGAACTAATACCAAAGGAGTATACATCCAGGGAGAGACCAAGTGGTGATCTCTCCCCCACACAATGAAGCTCATAGGGAACTCTCAAATGAGCTCCCCTTCTCTCTATTTGTAAATGAGACAAAGGGTTGGTATTTATACCCACACCCATTTGTCTAGCAAACACACATGGTCAAACAAATAACCCTCTCGTTTGACCACTTCAAACGAGCGGGTCAATACACGTTCGTTTGACCGTTTCACTAACTATTACAAATTCAGCGTAAAATAATAACTAATCTATTCGACAAGCATCGGACACAAAATCTGCATCAACAAATTCCCCCTTGTCCGTTGCTGTCGAATGCTGAAAATGCAACTGCAATCGATCTTCAGTCAAGTATTCATCTTTTCTGTATTAACAAATCCCCCCTTGACCGATGATCCAGGTAAGTAGTATCTTGACGCTCCTTGTAAAATAGTTCCCCCTCAAAGTATGCATATCCGTGTTGGGTGTTGCGCAATATCCTCAAAAGGCTCAATTGACCGATCTTCCGCTGATCTTCCAATACTCCAACCGGCATTTGATAAGTGTTCCATTCTTTAAAAACTGCATCAAGTCTTGATCTTCAAGCATACTACATTGGTAGAGGTTTCTGGTGAACTGTCTTCTGTAAACGGTCTTTGTGGAATCGACCAAGTAATGCACTTTAATCTTCAGCATCAACACTCAGGAAAGTCAGCTAGACCAAGTGTATCCCTTGCAAGCTCAACCAGCATGCTTAGTTGAACTACATCCAGATCTCATTGTCTCGCCTTTGTGAAGTTGACCACGTAATGCACTACGGATCTTCAGCATCAGTACTCAGGATGTCAGCTAGACCAAGTACATCATTTGCAAACTCAACGAATTGAGTTACCCCCAGATCCCTGTAAAATCCCAAAGAAACATCAAACCCAAAACCGAATCCTGCAGGTCTTCAGTCTTGAACTATCAGCTTTCATAAAGATTCCCCAGGTCTTCAGTGAACAGCGCTTTTGTAACTACTATAGACTTTAGAAACCTGTATTTTTCCATGCAAAACCCTTCACGCTGGCTGGAGAATTAATTAAAATCCTCAAATATAAGTCTGTGCAAAACATTCAACGCCGAACCTTTAGTATCACCAGAAAATCACAAACTCTACCACCTGTGATTGCGTTTAGAAATTTACCGAAGAAATTCATCATACGTTTTATTCCCCCATTTCTTTGGTAAGATCTCTAAACCTTAACAGATTCCCTCCACTTCAAAGGAATTGTCGTCAACTTTCAAATGTTCACCAATTCCTTTCACTTAGCGGAACTGTCGTCAATCTTCATTGAATGTTCTCGGTTCCGAAAAATCACGAAAACGACTTTCTTCTTTGCATATTCTAGTTGAATATGAACGTCCCCTAGTACCCGTATGATCCGACTTGTATCCCTCCAAAGACTTTGTGAACTCGTTAGGACCGGTATTGACATTCTAGGTTCATTCATTCGTTACCAAATGCGAGAATATGACAATAAACAAAAAGATTTCTTCGTTGCATATTCTAGTTGATAAAGAAATTTCGCCTAGTACCCCGTAGGATCCGACTTGTATCCCTCCAAAGACTTTGTGAACTCGTTAGGACCGGTATTGACATTCCAGGTTCATACGTTCGTTTTCAAATGCGAGAATATGACAATAAACAAAATGCTTTCGAACATTTGCGAATAACCGATAACAATCATAAACATTGACGTGCGGAAGTGAACATACCGTTTTGTTTTTGGCCCATAGTAGTCAAGTCACCAAATTTGACGTTTGCATCGGTAACCATGACTACCCCACGTTTTTCAAAAAATCATGTTTTCATCAAGCTTCATCATCTCACATCATCCCATGCGCTTCAAGATCCCGTATGAATTTTGACCTTGATATTTAGAAGTGCGATTCAAATCAACTCCGCGAATACCCGACCCCTCTTTGCAAATCGTGTAAAAATTCTTGGCCCATGTAGTGATCGAGTAATCCCGGCCAACATTCAAACAAAACCATAGTGGGTCATTATGCAAATAGCTCATCGGCCCATCTAAATTCTGACTATGTAAAATGTGTGCATCCATGCACATGAAACAAATCTTGTGCATGGCCCACAAAGTGATCCATAGTAATAGCCCACCAACTTGTCGTTTAAGCCCATACCCTCTTCAAATTAAAAACTTTAAAATAGAACCATCAGAGTTAACAAAAATTTTGTGGCCCAAGTTCAAACTAAATATTCAAAATCAAGCAAACTCAACGTCAACAGCAACTGGCCCAAGAACATTCCGATATTCCTGGCTTAAAATTGCAGCATTGGGCCTGTACCCTAGCCCATGTAACTTCTTATTGAAAGCCATGCTTTAACAATCTTGGAACTTAATGTGTGACCCATTAATCTGCCAAATGAACAGCCCAAGTGTTTCATTGAGAGCTGGCCCAGTCAATTAATAGTGAGCCCAATCAGTTAAGTGCTTCAATTGATGAAGAAGATATAATTTTCGTTGAAAACCAACTCAATTTCCATCAAGTGGGCACAATCACTAGCTGCCAAACAAGTCAATTTTGTCGATAATATCTATCTTCTACAGCTGCCAACAACCATGTCTTCTTCTTTAATAAACAACTCCATTTGCTGCCCTTTCTCTCTCTTCGATTAACAGCCTCCAACAATCCTATTTTTTTTTAAAAAAAAACATCACCAGCCGCTAATCATCAGTCCTCTCTCATCTGCGATACAAATCAGCAAAGAAACCCCAAATTACTTCTCTTTCTCCAAAACCCCTGTTCTGATCGCAGCAGATTATCAACCCTGCCGTCAACTATTCTGATGTTGTATTGATTCGAAGAAACAGAAGACCAGCGACGAAACTGTTCTGATGTTGTATTGATTCGACGAAACAGAAGACCAGCGACGAAACTGTTCTGATGTTGTATTGATTCGATGAAACTGTTCTGATGTTGTATTGATTCGACGAAACAGAAGACCAGCGACGAAACTGTTCTGATGTTGTATTGATTCGATGAAACAGAAGTTGAGATCGTGCCGACGACGAAACTCATTGTCTGACGAAACGACTCATTTCGTCGAAGGGTTTCGTTTCGTCATGGGAAGTGGGGTTTCATCAGAAACCCAAAAATTTCTTAACAGCCGCCACCACTTCTTCAAGAACACAGCCTCTGTTCACTTTGCAGATCTGACGAAAATCCTTAAAAAACATGATATTTGATGATGAAAACTTATTGATTTCGGTGTGAAACATAAAACCCAACACTTTATACGGTCCGACTCAGCTCAGATACCAATTGTAGGTCCCGTTTTTCCAGTGGATCAGTAACGAAAACCTATCCTTGTTTATCACAAACATGGTAACGGGTGCGGAATCCCCGTGACGGTGCAAACCAAACAAAGTGTATAAAACACACGCGTAACCAAAGATTCAATATCTATTGATTAGGGATGAGTACAACCCAAACATATACAAACAATGTTTACAGACTCTCACTAAGTCTCACAGCTCTCTCATACTCATCAGTTTCACACAGAAACTATGAGGGGTATTTATAGGGTACAAGACACAGACCATGACGAAACACAAAGATGGCACGACGAAACACCAAAGTCGACGAAACTGGGTGAGTTTCGTCGACATTCATTCTAATTCACATCTGTTTCGTTGATACTAGTTTGGCCCA
Organism: Helianthus tuberosus; assembly: GCA_030545235.1. NCBI lineage: Eukaryota > Viridiplantae > Streptophyta > Magnoliopsida > Asterales > Asteraceae > Helianthus > Helianthus tuberosus. The sequence goes on along the minus strand of CM060430.1, from coordinate 106,484,571 downwards.
ACACAAAGTCAAAGCCCAATGAAGATTTACGGCCCAGACAAGTTTCTGTTCAAGACTTTCACAAATTCAAAACTATGACATCATCATGACATCACAATGATGATGTCATGGTGATGTATAATCGGGACTTGGTTTGCGGCGCTCCGTGCTTCGCGTGTCGAACTCTGGGGCGCGCCACGGAGGAATGTCATGACGTCGGGCTTGAGCCGAACCTAACCGTGTTGAAACCAAGTCGAACCGAAACGAGTCGAACCGAGCCGAGTCACGTCCACAAAAAGTGTTTCAACAAACTCCCCCTTGGACGCTACTCGTGATGGTTCGTCTTCTGTGTCTTTCATGTCGGAGGATCTTCAAAGTCTTCACATGTTGTAAGAAGAAAGTGTATCAACAAACTCCCCATTTCATTTAGGAAGTGTGTTAACAAACTCCCCCTTAAAATAAACTCTCATTTGAGTTATGCTCGTGAATCTTTCGATCATCAATTCTTTAGATCCTTGTGGTGTTGATGAAGGGATCATCGGCAACTCGATCATCTTTATCCTTTGAGTGCCTCTATGCCGTGTCTTCATTCCAAAGCTTGTCATCGAACATGTTCTCCTTGCCTTTAGCATCTGCACACGCAAGAAATCTAAACGCATAATAAGAACAACCGCTTGGAATATAGTTAACATTTAAACAAATGACACATATGTGACCTTATTTCAATCAACCACCGACCGACAACAGTTTTAAAGTTTAAAATTTGATCAGTTTTAATCCTTTAACTTTCAAAACTCGTTAACTTCGACTGTTTATGAAGATGCAATTGTTTTCCGGCTTACAATAAGGATTTTGGGTAGGATAGACTCGAGTTCCAACATCGGTCAATCAAAAATAAACTAGAAGCAAAATCTTTTTTGGTTTTTATAAAGTTTAGATTAAAACACACCTAAAATCTTTTTGGAATTTTTCATTTTTCAAATGTAAAGACGGAAAACAATAAATAAATATATACAAAGATGCAGAAACGAAAGCAGTAAACAAATATTTACAGGCATTCTTTTTGCGAGTTTCGAGGGTAAGAGAATCATATCAGTGTACGGTCACGCCAAAACGCGCTTGTTGTTCAATTAGTTCCTATTAAGATAAGCATCCTATAACAATTATCGGTATTGTTGTCCACTTAAGCTCAACTTATCAGATGTAATCATGGCGAGGGGATACGTTAAGGTATGATTTATACTTACAGACCGGTGTTCATCCACACACGACACATTCCCATATCAAGGTATGCACAAGAGTTCATCTTACCGGTGAGTATACCGATTATCATCTGTTTGACCGTATAAAAGAATGTGAGAAACTCACTTATTTTGATTTGAAAACAAGCCCTATGTGATAGAATCACTTATTGATGAGGAACTTGATTTTCGATGCATGAGGGCACAGGATCAAGTCCGTGAACAGGTCAGTACTTTCGTACAGCAAAGAGACGAACTTGACTCCCGGATAAATGTGATATATTATCACTTATTTTGTGGACATGTGATTGTTGATCACTTATTGAGGTCGAATGCAGTATGTACACGTATGTATGGTATCATGGAAGATCTAGACTTCATCTCCGTTATCTTTGGGTTTGATACAACCATGATACCCAGATGATAAGCAGCATAAAGACCGAATATCTCAGAACCTCGGCAATCTCTCAAACGAAATTTCGGTACTAAGACCATATGCCAATGAATGGTTCCCACCTGACTTGAAGTCTGTTAGGTTTGTATCATCCTGCACATTTTAAAATGATTGTGAGCCTACCGATACATCTTATATAGAGCTGCTTAACATTTTTCATTTTGCATTTCAGTTTAAAGATGTTTAGACAGACCACTGATGTACTATCATATTCTCCTTTTCTCGCTAGGAAACTCATTTTTGTTTTTCTATTGTTTTTGGGTTTTGAAATTTTTCGATGTTTTTGAATTTTCAAATTTTGGATTTACTCCCCCTAAAATCAACAAACTATGATAAATTTTAAAAACACAAAGGTATTTACAAAAAGGATTTCCCGATGTTGGTTAACTCATGTTTTACCTCAATGCCGTTTACCAAAAATAAGTTAATCAGAAATGATTTATCAAATTTTGGAAAAATCAGTTGGCACGTCGGTAAGCGGTGTCAACCATGGCAACATTGACGAGTTTCATATTAAAACCATCACGTGTGAGGTGATATTTGAGATCAACGTGTCTGGCCAAAGAGTGATGTACGAGATGATAATAATTCATAAAGCAGCTTAAATATCGACAAGTATAGGAGAGATTAGAAATTCAAAACCGTATCCTGCAACTGCTTCGTGCATTGCAAGGAATCTAAGCGCTCTCCCAATCTGGATATCCACCCGGTGTGGACTTCAAAGTCGATTTTTGTAGCTACTTCAATTTTCTGAAAAATCTCTTCACAGCAACAAGATCATAAACCTTTGGGTCCGGTTGGTCTTCCACATTGCACCAGCGAAGGTCTTTGTCTTTCTCTTTGAGAAGTAGTGTGCGGTTGTTTAATCCAAGCCAAGGCATCCGCACACCCGGTTGGTTTGTTCAACAAACACATTTTCTTCAATCACACCGTGAAGAAATGTACACTGCACGTTCATCTTGTTGATTTTGAACTTCGGACGTGCTGTAGGTGCTTACATTTTGATTGAATCTATCCCGGTGACCCGATTAAAGCCTTGAACAATCAAACTTTGGTATGATTTTCATTTTGTCGAAGGTTTTCAATTTCTTTCGACAGACAATTCTGTCTTCTTTTCTTTTTCTCTCCATCAAAGGCAACAATTTCTTTTGTCGCCTAACTTGTTCATGGACACTCCACTATCAACAATTCGATGACTATCGATTGTTCCTCCTGGAACATCCTACACACTCACTCAGAGATTAGTTGGAGAGGGGGACCCAAGCCTTCATAGACTTGGGTTGCCCCTGAGAATCAAGAAATGTAATTTCAATTTCCTGATGATTTTCAAACACAGCACCTCCCCCTGAACTTCCACCCGATTTAGGTTTCCAAGTTTATTTTTGATTACCGGATTGTGTATTATTTACAGATTTAGAAATCTCCGGTTTTAACGGTTGTGACAAAATTGGTTTCCTTTTAACAGTTTCTGTTTTTAAAGCCTTTTCGATCACCTTCACATTTTTACGTCGTTGTTTTGTTTCTTGTTCTTTAACTGTGCGTTTGTCAGTTTTTGGTGACACAGGATGACGTTGTTGATGACCTTGTTCAGAAGGGGCTCTTTCAACAAATTTCTCTTTGGGAGTATTTGTACAATTTTTAATGATATGTCCAAACTCCCCACACTTAAAACACGTTCTCCTTTCAACAAACTTAGGAGAATCTGATCGACTAACAGATGTCGAACCAGTAGAACCTGAGGTACTTGCTCTTTCATCACACCCATTTGTATGTTGAGTGTAATTGTTTTGACTGTTACGTTTTAAAATCTTGACTTGTTGGATAAAATCGGTGTTTGATTTGTTTTCAAAAGTCTCAATTTTATCAGTACCCTTCTATGCTACAAACTTGACATCACTGTTTTTCTTCTGGTAACGAGCTCCTTTTGTTTCAGATTTTGCTTGAGAAACATTAGGCTTTTGAGCTCGCCTTTTTGGTTGTTTACCCTTAGCAGCAATAGGTTGTTGCTTTGTTGCTGATTTTTGATTTCCAAATTGTTTCCTGATTTCAGCTTTTGGAATTGGGTCACATTAAGTTACAATGACTCCTGGAATTGTCTTTCCCAAAAACTTGTTTGTATTATCTTCAAAAAAAAATTCAATCGAAGATGGATTGACATTTTTAATTGGAAAATCGTGATCTGAATAGATTTTAGAATCACCAACCAAAGTGTACAACACGTTATTACTCTTAACGGTAGACACAGATTCTGTTACTTCCTTGACAGGATTAATCACTTGTTTGGCAACTTGTTGCACAACAGGAATAGGAGGATCACAAAGAATATGATTCTCAATTGGAATTTCTATCCCCTTCTTCTTATCAAGTGATTCATCCTGGTCATTCACATTTGATTCATCATCCGATGTCTCATAGTCCTCAATGGTTGGAGGACTTTGATTTGAAGCACATGATGACTTTTCCTTTCTATCAGATGAGCCCTCTGATGAATTGTCCGTTTTGAAACCTAAGCCAGTTGTAACTTCCTCATAATCAAGAGGTACAGTTGGCTCAAAACGTGGCATTTCCTTCTCATCGGGCATCTTGGTATAGTTGTGTCTCAAAGGAGGCGGACACGACTTATACCCAACGCCTTTAACATTACCCTTTAGCTGTTGAACGTCAATGATGTGATCGAGCACAAATCGGGAGTTAGAATAACTCTCCAACTTGAGCTTGATTGCATCATTCTCGCATTTGGCAATGGCTAGTTCCTTTTTGGTTTCCTCAACGATGTTAATGTAATTGTTAATACTAACTTGTTTATGATAAACAATTTTGGTCACTTCGGAAACACTTTTCTTTAAGGTTTCAATCACAGATTTAAAATCCTTTTCGTTTCTAACTAAACCCATATTTGCCTCTTTGCACTTTGACAGTTCAATAACCAAACTCTGATTGTGACTATGAACCGTTTCAGATTCACGTTTCAATTTAGCACATTCATGTTTCATATCAGCACAATCACTACATATGCTAGAAGTTTCAGATTTTACCTGACTTGTAGAAGCTGTGACATTAGCCATAAAGGCAATCTGAGAAGAGAAAGATCCATCTTCAGTGAGAATCTTCTCCATTTCTTCTGATGTAGCATCAGCTTTCTTGATCAACTCAGAGTTTTGACATTTCATCTCCTTGGCACCATTCGACAAACTATCTGCTTCAGAATCAGTTCTTTCATTCACATCCGATTCTTCATCCGAACTGCCACTGTATCCCGAACTATCATCTTTTCCTGAAGATTCACCATCATTAACATTCTTGACAATTTCAGCATAAAACACAGTTCCTCCTTGATCTCCACCTCCACATTGTACAGACCAGTCACACCTTTCATCAGTTTGATTTGAGTTGGACATGGATGTACTTGTTTGATTTCTGAAAGGATTTTGGTTGCCTTTTTGAGGTTGATCTTGAGGTGTAACACATAGAGGTTGAAGTGAAGTAGCCTTTGATTTAATATGGAAACAGTCACTCATAGTGAATATGGATTGTGGTTGAGCTTGTGATGATGGTTTTGGAATATAGGCATTTGGATCAAATTGAGGTTGAGTGGGAGGAACTTGTGGAGGGGGTTGAGGTATGGAATTCATTAAATATTCGGCCATCGAAGTCTGATGTGGAGGGGGTTGAGGTATGGAATTCATTAAGTATGCGGCCATCGAGGTCTGATTTTGAGCTGGTCGTGGGTCCGTACTCCAATCCCATGGACTTGTACAACTCATGATTGGTGTATGAAATTGAAAACCTGGTCACACACTTAATAACACACTGTTAAATCACTTTTGCAAAGCCTCTGTTAAAAACCTTTAATAAGTTCGACGAAACTGTTGTGATATGTGTGCGACGAAACTCAATTCATGTTGTGAATTATGATGGACGACGAAACTGGATTCTAAAAAATCAATTCGACGAAACTTAAATATGATTTAAATAATGGCGCCGAAATTTTTGACTGGTGACCACTTTGATGTTGACTGATCGACGAAACACAAGGAGACTAAATACAAACGACAAAACTCAATGGATTTGAAATGAAATTTTTTTTTTTAAATTTAATGTGCGACGAAACCTATGTTGGTTTTTGATCTTCGACGAAAGTTCTAATTGAAGAATGTGACGAAAACTCAGCTTATGATTTTGTTTGAAGAAATCTCTTGTGTTGACCTTTGGGGTTATATTGAAATGGAATTTTCTTCAAACAAGGAGATAAGATTAGAGAGTGGGTGAGGTTCGTGACTTTTTCAAAGTGTCCTTATCCTTTACTGACACAAGACTCAAATTTCAACTCATACCATATTTTTCTTACCAAACCAAGATGGTGTTTTCAATATTTTAATCCATGTCCTTTTATATTTTATATTTTAAGTTTAAATCAAATATCAAGAAATCTTTGAATGTCTGATGAATACTTGAAGGACTGAAGAACAAACTTGAAAATACCGACCAAACTTTCATCGGCAAAATTTTCAAAACACAAATTTTGCATAAACTTTCAACAAAAACCCACTAGTAACATATAAACATTCAAACAAACAAGGTTTTTGAACAAACTTTTAGCAAAATAACAAGATTAAACACAGATTTTTTGAAGTATTTTTCCAGAAAATATAAAATATGAAGGTTTTCAAGAACACAAATCTGGTAATCACAAACAACTTGATAAAACACAACAATGTTTAGTTTTAAACAAGGAAAAGAGCCACAGTTCTGATACCAATTGTAGGACCGAGTTTCGTGACCGAAACAGTGATTCGTGTGAGATCGGTTCAAGACGGGAGAGATTAGAGATAAACAAACAACTTCTTTGTATTAATCCGGTAGTATAACATTACAAATCGGCCCGATTACAAAATAACCGAACTAATACCAAAGGAGTATACATCCAGGGAGAGACCAAGTGGTGATCTCTCCCCCCACACAATGAAGCTCACAAGGAACTCTCAAATGAGCTCCCATTCTCTCTATTTGCAAATGAGACAAAGGGTTGGTATTTATACCCACACCCATTTGTCTAGCAAACACACATGGTCAAACAAATAACCCTCTCGTTTGACCACTTCAAACGAGCGGGTCAATACACGTTCGTTTGACCGTTTCACTAACTATTACAAATTCAGCGTAAAATAATAACTAATCTATTCGACAAGCATCAGACACAAAATCTGCATCAACAACATTTATTTACGTAATGATCTGACATCTTTTTTTAAATATGAGAAAAACCATACTTGTAAAAAAACCACCTCTATAGTTTGTACCATAATTAAGAAGGAAAAAAAAAAAGAAAAAGAAACTAAATAAAAAAATTGAAAGAAAAAAACACTTGTATTTTAACTGAATAATTCAATAACCAAATATTTAAAATTCAAAGAAGAGTACAAGGTTTTACTTGTAATTCTATCAACAGGATTAATATGAACGTTTTTGTAATATCCCGATGGTACCATTTATATTTCCCTTTTCCCAGCTTTTCTTCATCCATTTGTGTTTCACTTTTATCTGTCTTTCTACAAAGCTTCCATGGCTGCAAACCCATTATCCGCTTTCATAATTCTCTAAAATAAGAACGAACAAACATCGAGAAAATAATAAAAGGGAGGATGCTGAGAAATAGGAAAACGGCCTAACCTTTCTTAAAAAATAACTGGCTTAAAGTGAGGGGTTGGTGCCACCCTTGGCATGGCTATGAATCCGCCCCTGGTTAAATACCAAAATGCCCAAAACCTTCAAATGTCAAAATATATATATCTCCTTATCAACAACAATGCCTCAAACAAACATCATAACAAACAAAAACCATAATATATAACTATTATTTCTTAATTTATTTACAACCAAACCTCTGCATCATTATCAGTGGGCATATTTTCTTCTATAGAACACTAAACTCAGTGACATTTGTTAGCAGGTCAGTGAGGCATTAGATCAAACAACATATATCCAATTATTGTACACTAAAAAATAGACCTTTCAATCATAACCAATCATGTCTAATTTACAACATTTACCAGCAAATACAAATATAAACTCGTGTCATGAATAATGGATATGGCGGTTACCTTAATAGCCAGGCGAGACAACATTAGAAAGACATACTCTGTTGCTCATGCATTCTACATATGCACAAATTGTCTGCAAGTGTACATGTTATAAGTGGAAAAAATGCCAATTGGAAAACATATAAGAATCATTAAACAAAGATAATTTGAACAATTGCTCCACTTGAACATATCTAGCATTTTATCAAACACCTATAAGACATCATCAAATACAAAAATTAACAGATAAACATATCTTTTCATAATTTTGTGGATCTTGAATAAAAAATTAGAACAAACAGACCAGCAGTACTTGATAGAGCTAAATTTTGAGATTAAATACCTAACCACAATCAATGATCTCCATTAGCGAACATAGAATTTCAGAATTAAGTCATTGCGATTTGATGTCGTAGAGTTGCTTGTTGATTCTTCTTACATAGCAAATCATTTTCTTCAACTATTCATGAAATTGAGGTGATCATGGTCATATATGTATACACTATTAGCAAAAACAGGATACGATAGGACCAAATCTTCAAGCTCCGGCTAACAATGATGATCAAACTCAAATTCCGCCAGCAATTCAACTTATCCATTTCAACTTTTTTATTTTTGTACTTTTTTTAAATAATAAGCTTGCAAACAAATTACACCGTAAGACGAGTGGCCATCAGTCAGTTCTTGGACATTAACATGTTCGTTCACATAATGAAAACCTTAAAAATATACATTTCAAAATAATCAAGTTATAACCAAATCTGAACTTACATCCTCGATTCCCATCAAAGTCGTCTAAACAACACAAAGCCCTTAAACCAAACACTCCAAATCATCAAATAAGAACCGATTTAAGAGTCAACTAATCAACAAAATTGGGGTAAAAGTAGGGCAAAAGCATTGTACCTTCAATAATCAGCAGCACTAGATTTCAAGATCAAACCAGACGATAGCCCTTCAAGTTCCTACGTCTTTCAATCGGTTCCCCCTTAAAAATTTTAATAATACGAACCATGAACAAAGAGAAATCAAATTTTCATATCAAAGCAATGACGAATGTAATACGACATCAAAATTGTGAATAAATTATGTGACATCATCAATGCCATGTTTAGACTATGTGGTGCTCGTATAGGAGGGGTTAAATTATACTAAATGGGATTTGTTCATTGCAATTGTACTGTACAGCCTTTAACCTTTATTGAAGATTCAGTATACATTCTATTCTTCATCAAACAAAACATTGAACAATTAAGAAACATGACAATAAAAACCGATCACCAAATATGAGTATCCTAATAGAGTCTAATTAAACCCTAGCTTGAAGCAAGAATGATCAACCCTTATAATTCCTCTTTTGATCTAGCTAAATCCAATGAAACACCCTAGCTCAACCTTCATATTATCTAACTGGACAATTCATATGATAGTTACATAATAATCCAAATCAATGATAAAGACACTTAAAAAACCTCATCTTATAATATGCAATATCATAGTACCTCAGCTTCATAAGATTTCAATGCGGTCAAATGCATTTGAACCTGCCCCTGCACAGACCATGTCACCGATTTGTAAGAAATTTCCCATAAAAATTGCAACTATTTTCATTTCAATAGTTATGGTCTTATGCAATTTGAACTAATTTCAATGGACTCGCATTTCGCCCTAACCCCTTCTCACTCACTGAATGTTCGAAGCACCATCTTACATACAAATAAAAAAATAAGGAACAGATAATATTCAACCTTGTAACATGCATCAGAGATGTTTTCTTAGAATTTAACAATGCAAAATGACATACCTTGACGAAGATATAACCTGGCATTTCACTTAACTCAAAAATTAAAACCCTAAAGATGCAAAAACATAAACACAAAAATTGATTTATAAAAACTGGCCAATAACTATGATGAATACGCAAGTAACACATACCAATCGATGAGAAAACCCCTTTTATTCAACAAAACCTAACTATCATCAATTTCTAGTCCACCGTCGTTGTCGATTTCGATTGAAAAAACCTGGTCAGAGCAGCGGAGAGAGGAAATCCGAACACCAATCCACTGCCAATTTAATCTCATGATATCAAACCACTCCAAAGGATTATAAGGGGCATGATTGGCTAAGCTTTTTGAACCAACTTATTGACTTATTAGCTTTTTTAAAAAGTCAATAAGGAGATTTTGTGTTTGGCAAACATAAAAGGACTTTTCAAAATGACTTTTTGTAAAGGAGAAAAAGTCATTTTTGAGAAGTTATGAGAAGTTAGGATGGTGTGACTTTTTGAGCAGCTTATAACTTTTTGAGCTCTTTTAGTCATTTTACATCAATAAGCTAAGCCAACACTTTTTAAAAAATAACTTATTGACTTATTAGCTTTTCCCACCATATAAGCTAATCCAAACACTTTTTTAAAAACTCCTTTCCAAAAAGTCATAAGTCAATAAGTCCTTTTCACAAAAAGTACTTTTTAGGTTAAATAAGCTTAGCCAAACATGCCCTAAGATGAGCGGATTTTTTTGATAGGCTCTAGTGCTTGGAGAACCGGAATCGAAATTGGGGAAACTATGAATTGTTTTTGAGCAAAGAAAGAGAAGAAGAGTGGGTTTGACCGGCGACGTGGGGAGAAACCGAAGGAAAGGATAACCGCTCTCAACCTCTGCTTCTAGAAGCTTTTCTTGAATTATTACGGTCCAGATTTTACCTCAGGTTGATCTAAGGGTTGATATTTATCCAATAGTGGGCTGACTTTAATGGGAACATAAAAGAATAGATAATTACAATTGTTTTATTTTATGTTTTTAACCCTATCGATTAATTTTATTTGACTTGGTTAAATGATAATCTATTCAGCTGATAATTAGTTTATTAGTGAACTTGTCACTCAAACTAAGAATTTAAACAATTGTCAAATACATCATCTATTAATTATTTATCTTATTTTGAATTTGAAGAGATTAGTGCAAACATAATGTTAAAGAGATTATGTTTTCTATGTTGGCTTTAGGGGACCGCCTTTGAATAACTTTCAAATGAACAACCCGGGTCATTTCCCAACCCACTCACCTGTTTTTTACAAGCCCACGTCATTTCTCAACCCACTTGACCCGTTAAATGGTTCTACTGACCCGGGTCATTACCCAACCCATACCCACTTGACCCGTTTATGTTCTGCCTTAACTAAGTTAAGCACTCACATGCTTGGATCCTGGATTCGCGGGTCATTTCCCAATCAACTTGACCTGTTAAGCGATTTAACTAAACTTGTTCATCACCCAACCCACTTGACCCGTATGTTTTCCTGCCTCAACTAAGTTAAGGACACAAATTCTTGAACCCGGGATTCGCCGTTGATTGTAGATGCCAATGATATTTGAGTTACGATAATTTGGGCTAGGCCCTAGCTCACATACAGCAGCTTAATATTCTGGTCATGAAGGTGATCAGCACTGGGTCAACAGAGAACACTAAGCCTAGATTTCAAAACCAAAATGTTACCCACAAAAGACCAATTAAACATTATTAATATACTTGAATTATACTGCACAAAACAGAACTGAAATACCAAACACAGAAGGCTAACGAAGACACCAGGAAAAATCAAGCATCATGTGACAACTGTCAAATTTACATGCATCCGTACGTTTAATTAATATTGATTTATGCTTAATGACTGTGCCTAATTACAACTGTATATTAAACTACTTTCTGATACATACATACACATGCATCACATTCATACTGTCACTCCATTTATTACACACAAACTTTAGTGACAAACGTGATGCACAAAGCAAAGTTAGCACAGTGAGCGGATAACCCAGAAAACATGCTGACAATGCCAGCACATAGACAGTTATGAGGCCAGTATGAGCCAGAGACAGGACACTACACTAGTAGGGAGTGTAGGTAAGTGAGGACCATAAAACTGCGTCACTAGGTGATAGTTATAGTGCCGGGAAGTGCCTAAAACACACTCTAAATGCAGAATTCTGCACTTAATAACAAAATTCAGCATTTAACTATGCTAGTAATGTGCAAAAACTTGACAAAATGGTCTTATAAACTTTCCAAAGTGTTGGGAATTAAAAGTGACACTAAAAGCATTATGAAAGACACCTTACGGATTAATCAAGCATTTTAATGGAACGACACCCAACCGAACAACCGGACATTACCCGAAACACAAAAATATTGTCAAACCCATTGTTTTTATTTTTCTGAGCTAGTTAGGGTCCCCGAACACCCTAACCCACTATGTATTGTTTAACACACATATAAGACACTAACTACACACTTGAATTCAAACTAGATTAGTAACTAAATCACTAACTATAAGTTGCAACCCAACCCTATACCCCCCCTCGAAACCGGTTATGGAAGTGGGGACACCCCCATGATTTTATTCATGTGTTTAATTGATATTGTTTAGTACTTAGGGAACTTATGGACCAAAGGATTATGATATGTTGGAAGATGTCTATATTAACCACAAGTCCAACCCTTTCATCATTCACCATCAACAACAAACTTCAAACACTCTTCCTCTCTCCCTCTTCATCGGCCGAGAACAACCACCACCATACCACCACCCTCACTTCATTTTTCAAGCAATCTACATACATACAAGGGTGCTAGGGATCATACAAGCAAGCTTGGTGTGTTCGGAAGCTCAAGGACCTCTTTCATTCTCTTTTAACCACCACTTTTACACTCTTGAACTCCCCTAGCCTTGTGCTAGTGGTAAGTGTCTTAGATCTTTATTCTCTTCTTGATTTTGATGGTTAATAGTTAAAAGAATGATGAAAAGATAAGAACTCTAAAGAACCATAAACAAAGTCTTGAACATTTACTAACTTTGTGATGAAGTAGTGTTAAAATAATGAAGAAATCATGTTATTCTTGTGTTGTTATGTTTGTTGGTTATTATTTGTTAGTAGAAATGATATGGATCATCATATGGTCTTACTAGATCATGATTAAAAACATGAACTAGCAAGATGGAAAAAGTAAGAATGTCGTGGATGATGGAATCATCCACACATAAGCTATGAACTTGAAAAAAATGGGTGTTTTCTTGAAAAATAAAGATCAAAATGAGTTAATATCTTGTAGATCTAAAGATCCATGAGTGGTTTTTCGAAAGAACCAAGTGAAAAGTATGAGTTTTGTTAAAACTTGGATCTTACATAAACTTAACACAATTTTAGTGGATAAACAAGTGTAGAAACACTTGTGTAATAAGAAAATTTCACAAAGAAATATTTTTAGGAAATATGACTAGAAGTTGTGAATATTCAAACTCGTTTAAAAAAAATAAAGTCTTTAAGGAACTAAACACATTTTTAAAGGTAACAAGACTTACAAAGTATGCTAGTAAGTTACTACATGCTTTTATAAACTTTCAAAGTTCATAAGTTTATGGTTTATGCTTGTTTTTGACAAGTTTGGTAAATAGAGATTGTATGTTGTTGATTGAGAATCGTTTGAATGAATTTTTGAAAAGAAAATGATATGCTAGTAAGCATGGACGCCTCCATTTACAAAGGAAACTCTGGCGAAATTTTTCTAAAATTTCAACACTTAAAAAATATTTTTCTAAACAAGTGTTACAAGCATATTTTATAACTTGTGTTTCAAATATAAACTTCGCTATAAATTTTGTTACGAAATACAAAATATCGGAGGTTGGTTTCCGCAAATAAAAATGGGTAAATATATATTTAGAATATATATTTTATACTGAGACACTTGTGGAATTATTTGTATATTTGTGAACTAGTTATATTATTTTAGGGAAAAATAATATAACTTACAAAATACCATGGAAGTACAACTCCAAAATAATACCAAAAATTGCAAGGAATAAAATATTTAAGTTACACACGTAATATTGTGAAACCGAACAAGAAAACGTAACTTATGAAAATATTCCGGGATGTACCATTACACTATATTTTTGGTAAATATTATTTTGGGAACGAAAGAGGTGAAAATATAATTTCATAAATATTACCAAGTATATCATATTTTTGGACAACGAGAAAATATATTATTTTTGGGAGATAAGAATATATTTTCCTAGTATATTTAGAAGATATATAATTTTTGAGAAAAATATATATTCTGGGACAATACATGATTGAACAAAATGAGTTTATATATATTTAAGTGAGACTTGAAATATATGGCTTTGGAAATATATATTGGAAATATATTAACATATTTTTATTTGGAACAATACACCGAAATACGACGCCATTACTTGGCAAGCTATGCAAATACAAATACGAAAATACATGTATGAGAAACCCCCATCCCTGGGAAGAAAAATACGAAGTTAAAATACTTGAGAAGTAGGAATATGAAATATTGTTTAGCAATTAATCCAAACGCTAACTAGTGATTATAACTTGGAATAATGACAAGAAATCGTAACTCAAAAATATAAATACTAAGACAAGGCACGACCCGTTCGTCTAATATACGTTAGACCATTGTAGGTAGTCGTGTTTGCCACGAAGATTTGGGTTACAAGTACGAAGACGCAATACTGTGAGTTCATGTCCCCCTTTTCCCTTTACTGTTTTCAGTTTTATACTTCGGGGGTGAAATACATGCGACAATTATTACAGACATTTATTTACATGGTATGGTTAGCTTAAGGAGGGTATACTACTTAGATCATGTGAGTGGGTAGGTGGAACTTAAGGCCATTAATCCTCGTTGTAGGACCGAGGGACATGAGTGATAGATCTATTCGGGTGTAGCGAGCCCCACTCCTGAGTCCGCTAAGTGGACCATGAGGTGACTATGATCCTAACGCCAAAATCTGCTAGGTTTGAGTCTTCCTGCATCACTTCACACATATCATTGGCTTTGCAACCCAATGGTGATCTCTTTTTCCTTAATTGCTACATACCAGGGATTTTCATACATACAGACACATTACAAAGGTTTATACATACTCACTTACACATGAACTCGCTCAACTTTATGTTGATTTTTCAAACTACATGTATTTCAGGGAATTAGCGGATCTGGCGAAGTCAAGCTGCGTTGAACAAGATGTCATCCAGGGCAATAGGTTTAGGAGGTGTAACCCTTACCTGGACAGGTTGCATGTCTTAAACCTCGTTTTATTAAAAGTCTTTTGTTGTGTCTTATGAACACGTTTTAGACAAGTATGGTTTGTAAATTATTTTAAGTATCGACATTTCCAAACACTGATGTTGTGGTATTTTAAAACTTAATGAATGGATGAACGTCTTGTATTTTTATCATATAGCATTGTTATGATTGTTGCTATGGTATTAAGAAGTCACGCCAGTTAAACCCACGCTTCCGCAAAAGCCAGGGTGTGACACATCACACCAGGAAAACTCAAGACTTCATTAAACACAAACTTAAAACATAGCGTGCCCAATTACTCATTAATGCTGTCTTTGAAACTCACTGTTGTTGGTGTTGACTCATCATCCGTAAACACGGGTAAATCTTCATTATGATTAGTGTGTCTGTAACTAGTTTGAATTGTAGCAGGCACTTGTGACATTCTCATGCCTTCTAACTCCATGGCTACTTCTTTCATTGTTGGCCTATGTTTCCCATGGGAATTCAGACATCGCATTGCCAAGTTGGCTATTTCCAAGACCACACCCTTTGAATCCTCATTTACAACCACTGGATCAAATATAGAAATCACATGACCTTCTTCCATGGCAAACATAAAGTGTATAGCTAAATTTCTGTGTTCACCAAATCTAGTTAAGGAAATTGGTTTTTCTCTTGTGAAAAGTTCTAGCAAAACAACTCCAAAACTATAGACGTCACTTTTCTCGGTAAACCGACTAGACTGGAAGTACTCTGGATCAAAGTAACCAAATGTCCCTTTGACTAAGGTAGTTAAGTGAGTTTGATCTATTGATACCAACCTTGAAGTTCCAAAGTCAAATACTTTGGCTCTATACCTTTCATCCAAAAGTATATTAGTGGTCTTGATATCCCTATGGTATATTGGAATGGAGGTTGCTGAATGTAAGTGATGTGGGCCCAAGTGTGGAGGTGCGGGCCATCTTGTATTTGGAGGCCCAAACTCGTGTAACAAAAGGGGCTTCACTAAAATGGCTCTAACTTGGGCTACGGGGGTCCGTTTTGGTCGTGTGACCAGGCGAAACGAACGTGAGAACGAGCTCCAACTTGCTACAAACGCCTATGGCGGTTTGGGTCATCGCCCGGGCCAAAAAAACGCTTATTTCTATTAGTTATTTACGCTTTCATGTTTTTCATGTGTTTTGAGCATTTTGTTTTTGGGCTTGTGTTTGGCCCGTTGTCTTTTTAGGCCCATTTCAAATTTCTGTTCCTATTTATATGTTTGTCTAGTTATTGGAAAAGTCAGACTTGAATTTTGAGATAACTCATATTTCACTTCAAATTCTGTGCCCTTTGGGTTGAATTTTGGGGTTGGGGAAGAACTACACGGGTATTCACAGAATCAACGTGTTGATCTTCATTTTCGTAACACATACGATACATCAGAAAGTAAGAAAGTGCTCCTAAAACTTCGGTAGCAATTTGCAATCTCGTGTTGACTTTTCTTAATTAAGTTTTAGCTTAGTTTTAGCTTAAAAGTCAAACCGTCGTAACTAACGGTTGACTTAACGATTAATCATTGTTAGCTCAGTGATTAGTTGAAGTGAAAGTAGTTATAAGTTGGTAATTATGTGGGTAATAAACCCTTAAAAGGGTTCCCCCTGATTCCCACTCTAACAAGGTCAAATGTCGGGTCAAACTTGTTAAGAAAAAGTCAACAGGATCCTTAAATTCTAATTTATGCATAACTAGCAATGTAGAACATATACAACCAGTTTGATCATTAATATAACTTGGTAATAAGTGTAAGAACATGCCTAAACATGTTCAACCCGACAATTTCTTGTTTAGACCCGGTTCGGAACCGAAAGTCGCAAAGCTTTGACTTCAGTTCTGACCCGTTATGGCATGATTTAGAAATACCTTAGAGCTCCATTTGGACCAGGTTACATGCTAGTATAACCCTCTGTGATTATACACCACGGTTCATTAGTTAACCGATTAATACGCATGATTCCGTTAATTGCTCATATGTTGACCATTATGCCCTTTTCACCTTAAAACGTGATTTGTGAAAATGTAAAAATGTAGAAACCTTAGTTACTGATATATAAACTTGTATGCAAAGTTTGACATCAGTTTGAGGTGTAGATTAAGAGTTATGCTCGTTAGCGCAAAATGAAAGCTTTATGTTAATTAAACGGCGTAATTAGCATATAGCCTAGTTAAGCCTACTTTTTGATATCAAACTTATTACCCACTGATGTAATATGTTATTTTGGGATTTTAAAAGATTTTTAATTAATTTTAGGATGAGCATAACTAATAGTCGTAGGCTTAATCCGGTAATTGTCGGTTTTGCCCTTACGGGCCATAAAATGAGTTTTACATATCTAATCGACTCCAAACCTTTTGCTACTGATTACATATGATAAATAAATTATTTTAAACCTCTTGGAATAATAAAAATATCAGATTTCTATATAGAACCCGGAAACGGCTTCTAATCGCCTAATTAAGCGTTTTTAACGCCTAGTATGTACTAGAACTATTTTAAACATACTAAGGGTGATACCTACTGATATTTGAGGTAAATGATAATATTTTAACAGTAAGCAAAAGTTGTTAACCTCAGACTTCAGTTTTGAGCTTTTTCGGCTTATGTGAAATTACCAAAATGCCCCTACGGTGCATAGTTTGGTTATAATTGATAAATTTCACATATATACTTTACCCTACTGATATAACTTAGCAAATTGATTATCTTTGCTGATTACATCAGACCTGTAACTAAGGATACTACTTAAACTCTTTTATCACCTTATAAATGACCAAACTACCCCTACGGGGCATAGTTTGTGTTTAAATTCATTCCGGGCATAATATATGATATCTTACTGATGTCACAACATATTTGGAGCATATTAACTTAGGAAACCTGTAAGTGGTTCTCATTATTACCCGTTACGCTTATTACGCATGCGGTTCGGCTTATGTAACTAGTTTACATAAATTAGCCGAAACGGGACAAACCTTATCGGTTTTATCTCGAATCCAGAATGTGTATGAAATACCCATATTAAACAAGTCTCCGAACTTGTCGGGTCTAAATCACATTCTATCCGGTCTTCGCTTAATAGTGCGTACGAACCTTATCATTGAAACTAACCGGTCTAAGCTAAAGCTTAATTAAGGACCCGTTAGAAATCTAATAGGTTATTATAAACCTTCGTTCCAGATTAGGAGCCCAGTAAAAGTACTTGCATTTGCTGTAATTGATTGATACTTTGCTCAGGTAAATACTCTTAACTTATTTTCCCTATACGGGCTTGGGATACGGTACTATAAAAGTACCGCTTGGTCGGGTATGTAGTCATTTAAATCGGATTGTGATTAATGTATTTACATAACTCGCTTTATTCTGTATTATTTGATGTATGGCCCTTGGGGGTTAAATGACCATGTCCCGGATATCCTTGGCATCATTTTACGAAATGGCCACGACCTAAGCACGAGGTGTAGGCGTACACCTGACAGATGCATTATGTAAAAACTGGTAATCCACTAAAGGAATCAACCTTGTGGGCACTATACCTGTGGCGTGTCAGTTAACTTAAATCGGCTCTTCTAACCGGTACTAATGGACGGCAAATAAGTAAATCTGTATACAAGATTATATACAAATAATTGTCCCAAGTTATAAAGATATTTTGTGCCGAAGTGCATTCAAATCAATTTACAAACTCTTTTCAAAACGAGTCAGTTGAGTTGTATTTACCAGTATAAACTGACGTATTTTCCAAAAAGGTTAAGTGCAGGTGCTAGACGAAATAGGCTGGCTACTCCAGGCATCATTACTCAAGTCTCGCAAGCTCTAGATGTCAAAGTCTGTTGAACTATTGGTTCTATTTTATTCTCGTTCCGTCTGTGGATAAACAATCGACTATTGTGATACTTGATATTACAACATTATATTCGGTTGAATTATATCTTACAATTTGCTTCCGCTGTGCATTTATATAATTGTGTTGTTTGACTATTATGTTGCCAACCACGTCACGATACTCCCCACCGGGCCCACCGGTGACACGTGTAAGTCGGGGTGTGACATGTTGGTATCAGAGCCAACACTGAGTGAATTAAACACTAGTCTTTTGTGTTTAATCTCAGTTACACAATTGCACATTCTTGAGTCTAGACAAGAACATAGGACAAATCCAAAGTTGTTTTATTTTGTCCTTATTTGGTTCCTTTGTTATTTTCTGATTAGCTCTTGCATGGGCAAGTCATTTTTATTAGAAGTCTCGTTTAGGGCAACCATATACTTGTTTAAAATTTTAAAGGAACGATTATGTTTAAAAATATCATTCCTATATTATAAGATCTACCATTATAATAAAATGGCAAAATCTAAAAAAGGACAAGACCTAGCCATGTGTCACATTAAGACAAGGCCAAGACGGTAGTTCCACAATTAGATTCAGATCCTCGTTAACATTTCAATTAAGGATTGTTCTGCGTTAATTATTATTAAAAAGAATCTAAAAGGTAAAACCTAGCCTGAATGTCACTGCAGACAAGGCCAAGATGGTAGAACCTATACGAGAGATTCAAATTTTTTTTTAATCTAAAAGCATATTATCATGCTTGACAAAATGTGATAGGATAAAATCACATAAGTCATTCTTAAATGGGTTATTTTGAAATTCCCTTATTTATATAATCATCCCTTATGGATGAAGTGCCCACGGGCTATAATTAACGTCCTCTGAGACTAAAGACAGTGGTAGCTTACGACTCCCTGTCAAGAAAAGGTAATGAACTTTGATTCAAACCTTAATGCCTCGATTCTCTGAAATCATGGCTTATAAATTAAACTTGTCTACGTGACTAGGCCTTTTGTGCTAGTATTAACTTATAATTTAGGATTATGATAAAAATCCTGAATAATTTTTATATTTAACAAATTAACTAAAATGTGTATTAAAAGCATGGTTAATAAATCGTTTAAGAACGATAGTACTGTAAGGGCTTCTAAATAAACCTTGCCCTTATTTTCTTTTTGTAGCAACTAAGACTACATGGCTGACTCTGACGAGATAAACAGTCATCCTTTGGAAAACCGCGATGATAATGATAGGATTAATATAACCAAAGGAGAGCTTCGTACACTGATTGATACAGCTGTATCTAAGGCGGTAGAAGAACAATTTAAGGAGTATAGTGGGACGCATGGTCGAGCCTCATCTGTACCCCACTCTAAGTCTGTCCCTAAAACTCATTCAGAGCCTCATAACAAGTCGCCCTCTAAGAAAGAGGAGCCAAAGAAGGATGATGATCGTCATTCATCAAATGAACACAGTGTTCCATCCAAGAAGATAGCGTTCGATAATGAACCACGTACCAAGTCTTGTACCTATAAGTACTTTGTTTCCTGTAAACCCCGAGATTTCACTAGGGAGAAAGGAGCAATAGATTGTATGACCTGGTTGGATGAAATGGACACGGTGGTGGACATCAGCGGTTGTGCTGAAAGCGATGTAGTAAAATATGTATCCCAATCGTTCAAAGGAGAGGCACTGGCATGGTGGAGGTCTCTCATTCAAGCTGCTGGAAAGATCCCGCTCTACAACATGTCATGGGAGCAGTTTGTTACTCTCATTATGAAAAACTACTGCCCTCAACATGAGGTCGAAAGAATTGAATCTGATTTCTTATCATTGGTGATGATAAACTTAGATTGTCAAGCTTACCTCACCAGTTTTAATACCCTGTCCAGACTGGTTCCTTACCTTGTAACACCAGAGCCCAAGCGAATTGCTCGCTTCATTGGGGGTTTAGCCCCAGAAATCAAGGCCAGTGTTAAGGCTTCAAGACCTGCTACATTTAGGTCAGCAGCTGATCTCTCTTTGTCCCTTACTTTAGATGCGGTCAGGTTGAGATCGCTAAAGAAATCTGAAGAAAGTAAGAGGAAGCGTGAGGATGATAACTCACGAGGGTCAGAGAAGAAGCACAAGGGAAACACCGATTCTAAGAAGTTTGGGTCTGGAAGGAATAGTCAGCGGACAGAGGAAAAGCCAAAGTGCACGACTTGCCAGAAACGCCACTTTGGAAAGTGCAGACTTGAGTCCGATTCTAAGTCAGGAGCACCTGCATGTGGGATTTTCAAATCTAAAGAGCACAAGACGATAGAGTGCAAGAAGATAAGAGATGCCACATGCTACAACTGCAATGAGAAAGGGCACATTAAGACCAACTGCCCTAAGTATGCCAAGAAGCCTGAAGAGGCCAAGAAGACTAATGCTAGAGTCTTCAGAATGGACGCAAAGGAAGCAGTCCTGGATGACAACGTAATCACAGGTACCTTTCTCATCAATGATGTCTATGCAAGGGTACTTTTTGATTCAGGCGCTGATAAGTCTTTCGTAGATCATAAGTTTTACAAATTGTTGAATTTACCTGTCAAAACCTTGAGCATAAATTATGAGGTAGAGTTAGCAGATGGCACCATAGAAACCGTCTCAACTGTGTTAGATGGATGTGTTATATCCATTAAGAACCACTATTTTCCTCTATCTCTACTTCCCTTTAAGTTGGCCGGTTTTGACATAGTTTTGGGTATGGACTGGTTGTCTCATAACCAGGCCCAAATTGTCTGTAACAAAAAGCAAGTGGTGATTAAGACTCTGTCTGGTGAATCACTTACCATTCGGGGAGATACCCAATATGGGCTGCCTGAGCAAGTGACTATGCTCAAGGCTTCCAAGTGTTTAAAGAAGGGTTGTGTCATCTACATGGCACAAGTGATTTTTGATGAGCCGAAACCGAAGATAGAAGACATCCCCGTCATTTCTGAATACCCTGAAGTGTTTCCTGAAGATCTACCTGGTTTGCCACCAGATAGACAAGTCGAATTCAGAATTGATATCATCCCTGGAGCAGCACCAGTTGCTAGAGCACCTTATAGGTTGGCGCCCATGGAGATGAAGGAACTGAGAACGCAACTAGACGAATTGCTAGCTAAAGGTTTCATAAAACCTAGTTCGTCTCCATGGGGAGCACCTTTCTTGTTTGTCAAGAAGAAGGATGGATCGATGCGTCTGTGCATCGATTATCGTGAGCTTAATAAGGTCACGATAAAGAATAGATATCCTTTGCCCAGAATCGACGATTTGTTCGATCAATTGCAAGGGGCAAGTTATTTCTCGAAGATTGACTTGAGGTCAGGCTACCATCAACTGAAGGTCAGAGATGAAGACGTGCACAAAAAAGCATTTAGGACTCGTTATGGTCATTACGAGTTCCTAGTGACACCTTTTGGGCTCACTAATGCACCTGCCGCGTTCATGGATCTCATGAATCGCGTTTGCAAGCCATACTTAGATAAATTCGTCATCGTTTTCATCGACGATATCCTCATTTATTCTAAGAACCAAGCTGACCACGAGAAACACCTTCGCTGTATTCTCAAGCTTCTACATCATGAGAAACTCTATGCCAAATTTTCCAAGTGTGAGTTTTGGCTTCGAGAAGTCCAATTTCTTGGACATGTGGTTAGCGAGCGTGGTATCCAAGTGGATCCCGCTAAGGTTGAAGCTGTTATGAACTGGCAAGAACCGAAGACGCCTACAGAGATTCGTAGCTTCCTGGGATTGGCAGGATATTACAGGCGTTTTATTGAAAAATTTTCAAGGATTGCTGCACCCTTGACGTCCTTGACTAAGAAGAAGGTAAAGTTCGTTTGGGGCCCTAAGCAGCAAGAGTCCTTTGATATTCTGAAGCAAAAGTTGAGCAACGCCCCAGTACTGACATTGCCAGATGGAATAGAAGAATTCGTGGTTTACTGCGATGCATCGCACACTGGCATGGGGTGTGTGCTTATGCAGAAAGGCAAGGTTATTGCCTATGCTTCAAGACAGTTAAAGGTGCATGAAAAGAATTACACCACCCATGACTTGGAGTTGGGTGCCGTTGTATTTGCACTAAAACTGTGGAGGCATTATCTATATGGGATCAAGTGTGTGATCTATTCTGATCACAAGAGCCTCCAGCACCTATTTAATCAGAAAGATTTAAACATGAGGCAACGCCGTTGGATGGAAACTTTAAATGATTATGATTGTGAAATCAGATACCATCCCGGCAAGGCGAATGTAGTCGCCGATGCCTTGAGTCGAAAGGAGAGGGTGAAACCCATCTGAATCAATGCCAAGCGCATGGAGATAAAGAACAGTTTGACTGAAAAGTTGTTAGCTACACAGAAGGAAGCTGTGTTGGAAGCTAGCTATCCTAATGAAAAGCTAGGGGTAACTGAGGAGCAGTTAACTATTAGCAAGGACGGAATTCTAGATTAAATGGACGAATATGGGTTCCAATTTATGGAGGACTTCGAGATGTCATCCTCCAGGAAGCCCATAGTTCCAAATACTCCGTTCATCCTGGAGCTGATAAGATGTACCAGGATCTAAGGGCAAATTATTGGTGGATAGGCTTGAAAAAGTCTGTAGCTGCTTATGTAGCTAAGTGCTTGACTTGTGCGCAAGTCAAAGCAGAACATCAAAAGCCGTCAGGTTTGCTACAACAGCCTGAACTTCCTACGTGGAAGTGGGAAATGGTAACCATGGATTTTATCACCAAGTTACCTAAGACAAGGAAAGAAAATGATACAATATGGGTTATAGTTGATAGACTGACTAAGTCAGCACATTTCTTACCCATCAAGGAGACTTATAGCTCCGACATGTTAGCCCAGTTATACGTGGATAAGATTGTAGCCTTACATGGCATACCTGTGTCTATTATCTCTGACAGAGATACTAGATACACGTCACATTTTTGGAAGAGTTTCCAACAATCCTTGGGCACGCGTTTGAATTTTAGTACGGCTTACCATCCTCAGACTGACGGCCAGAGTGAGCGTACTATTCAAACGTTAGAAGACATGATGCGTGCATGCGTGATTGATTTGGGTGGTAGTTGGGATAACCACCTACCACTAATTGAGTTCTCCTACAACAATAGCTACCACACCAGCATAAAGGCTGCGCCTTACGAGGCCTTATACGGTAGAAAGTGTAGAACGCCCGTTTGTTGGGCAGAAGTTGGAGAGGTCCAATTATCAGGACCGGAGATAGTGTTCGAAACGACGGACAAGATTGTCCAGATTCGTGACCGTCTCAAAGTTGCCCGAGATAGGCAGAAGAGTTACGCAGATCCAAAGCGTAAAGCTTTTCACTTCGAAGTAGGTGACAAAGTGTTACTTAAAGTATCACCCTGGAAGGGGGTGATGCGATTTGGTAAGAAAGGCAAGCTAAGCCCGAGATACATAGGACCTTTCGAGGTTATCGAACGTGTCGGGTCAGTTGCCTATAAGTTAAACTTACCAGAAGAGCTCAGTGGAATTCACAATGTGTTCCACATCTGCAATCTGAAGAAGTGCTTCGCTGACGAATCACTGGTTATAACACATACAGATGTGCATATAGATGAGAGCTTAAAATTCGTGGAAAAACCGTTGTCGATTGAAGATCGACAAGTTAAGAAGCTTCGAAGGAAGCATGTACCTATTGTAAAGGTCAAATGGGATGCCCGTAGAGGTCCCGAATACACGTGGGAGGTTGAATCCACGATGAAAGAAAAGTACCCTTACTTATTTCAGTAAATCTCGGGTCGAGATTTATTTTAAGGGGGTGAGGATGTAACACCTCGAAAATTCACGTCCGATAATGTGTTGACACGTGTAACATGTTTGAACGTGTGAAAGAATGTTTTGAAAGGACTAAAGTTGACAAACATGAAAAGTATATGAAAATACGAGTTCTAAATGTCAACAGTGAATAAAGATATTGTACATTAACCCTACATGATGCTCATACCTTCAAACGAATAAATCATGGATCATACGAAGCTAAATATGAAAGAAAGTGAGAGATTACAAACTACAGGGGTTAAATGTGTCAACATGTTAAATTTATACCTCTGAGTGACCTTTTGACAAACCCGAAGCTTTCTAACGGTTAATTATGCTCACTAGAATGTACGATATAAATTTCGTAAGGTTTCGTTATCGTACGAGAAAGTTATGATCAAATTCGTGTGCGAGGGGTTAAAGCGTCAACGTTGAAAGTTAGGACTTTTCGGGTAACAATAAAGTTAACCGGGGACTTAACAAAGTGGGTAAATGTCTTAAAGCCCTTATATGTTAATTTCAAGGGCTCAATGTGCAAAACAAGACATGAAAGCGACCTTTAGAAGGGCCAGGGACCAAAACTGCAATTAAGGAAAAATTTTGTTGGATGACACCATGGGCTCGCGTAGCGCGAGCACTACCCACATATGCAGTCGCGCTACGCGACTGCCTTGTCTGGACAGAATTGTGATTTTCTTGGATCTTGTCTGCCATAGCACTTGTAACAGCCATTAAATCGATTTGCCTCTTCATGCTTGGCCCCTAAACAACCCCTAAACATCTAGGGACACTTGTTAGTGAGTTGTGGTGGGTTGTAGACTTGTGTGTCAATCTTTTGTGGTGATTAAACCACTATGTAAAGGCCTTGAGTTGCAACCAATGCTTCACACTTTCATTCTTGCAATCTGATCATTTGTGGAGCACAAGAGCACCTTCCAAGCCATCCTAGTCGACCATTAGACCTTGGTAAGTTTGCTTGACCTTTCTTAATTAAGTTTTAGCTTAGTTTTAGCTTAAAAGTCAAACCGTCGTAATTAACGGTTGACTTAACGATTAATCATTATTAGCTCAGTGATTAGTCGAAGTGAAAGTAGTTATAAGTTGGTAATTATGTGGGTAATAAACCCTTAAAAGGGTTCCCCCTGATTCCCACTCTAACAAGGTCAAATGTCAGGTCAAACTTGTTAAGAAAAAGTCAACAGGATCCTTAAATTCTAATTTATGCATAACTAGCAATGTAGAACATATACAACCTGTTTGATCATTAATATAACTTGGTAATAAGTGTAAGAACATGCCTAAACATGTTCAACCCGACAATTTCTTGTTTAGACCCGTTTCGGAACCGAAAGTCGCAAAGCTTTGACTTTTGCTTTGACTTCAGTTCTGACCCGTTATGGTATGATTTAGAAATACCTTAGAGCTCCATTTGGACCAGGTTACATGCTAGTATAACCCTCTGTGATTATACACCACGGTTCATTAGTTAACCGATTAATACGCATGATTCCGTTAATTGCTCATATGTTGACCATTATGCCATTTTCACCTTAAAACGTGATTTGTGAAAATGTAAAAACGTAGAAACCTTAGTTACTGATATATAAACTTGTATGCAAAGTTTGACATCAGTTTGAGGTGTAGATTAAGAGTTATGCTCGTTAGCGCAAAATGAAAGCTTTGTGTTAATTAAACGGCGTAATTAGCATATAGCCTAGTTAAGCCTAATTTTTTATATCAAACTTATTACCCACTGATGTAATATATTATTTTGGGATTTTAAAAGATTTTTAATTAATTTTAGGATGAGCATAACTAATAGTCGTAGGCTTAATCCGGTAATTGTCGGTTTTGCCCTTACGTGCCATAAAATGAGTTTTACATATCTAATCGACTCCAAACCTTTTTATACTGATTACATATGATAAATAAATTATTTTAAACCTCCTGGAATAATAAAAATATCAGATTTCTATATAGAACCCGGAAACGGCTTCTAATCGCCTAATTAAGCGTTTTTAACGCCTAGTATGTACTAGAACTATTTTAAACATACTAAGGGTGATACCTACTGATATTTGAGGTAAATGATAATATTTTAACAGTAAGCAAAAGTTGTTAACCTCAGACTTCAGTTTTGAGCTTTTCGGCTTATGTGAAATTACCAAAATGCCCCTACGGTGCATAGTTTGGTTATAATTGATAAATTTCACATATATACTTTACCCTACTGATATAACTTAGCAAATTGATTATCTTTGCTGATTACATCAGACCTGTAACTAAGGATACTACTTAAACTCTTTTATCACCTTATAAATGACCAAACTACCCCTACGGGGCATAGTTTGTGTTTAAATTCATTCCGGGCATAATATATGATATCTTACTGATGTCACAACATATTTGGAGCATATTAACTTAGGAAACCTGTAAATGGTTCTCATTATTACCCGTTACGCTTATTACGCGTGCGGTTCGGCTTATGTAACTAGTTTACATAAATTAGCCGAAACGGGTCAAACCTTATCGGTTTTATCTCGAATCCAGAATGTGTATGAAATACCCATATTAAACAAGTCTCCGAACTTGTCGGGTCTAAATCACATTCTATTCGGTCTTCGCTTAATAGTGCGTACGAACCGTATCATTGAAACTAACCGGTCTAAGCTAAGGCTTAATTAAGGACCCGTTAAAATCTAATAGGTTATTATAAACCTTCATTCCAGATTAGGAGCCCAGTAAAAGTACTTGCATTTGCTGTAATTGATTGATACTTTGCTCAGGTAAATACTCTTAACTTATTTTCCCTATACGGGCTTGGGATACGGTACTATAAAAGTACCGCTTGGTCGGGTATGTAGTCATTTAAATCGGATTGTGATTAATGTATTTACATAACTCGCTTTATTCTGTATTATTTGATGTATGGCCCTTGGGGGTTAAATGACCATGTCCCGGATATCCTTGGCATCATTTTACGAAATGGCCACGACCTAAGCACGAGGTGTAGGCGTACACCTGACAGATGCATTATGTAAAAACTGGTAATCCACTAAAGGAATCAACCTTGTGGGCACTATACCTGTGGCGTGTCAGTTAACTTAAATCGGCTCTTCTAACCGGTACTAATGGACGGCAAATAAGTAAATCTGTATACAAGATTATATACAAATAATTGTCCCAAGTTATAAAGATATTTTGTGCCGAAGTGCATTCAAATCAATTTACAAACTCTTTTCAAAACGAGTCAGTTGAGTTGTATTTACCAGTATAAACTGACGTATTTTCCAAAAAGGTTAAGTGCAGGTGCTAGACGAAATAGGCTGGCTACTCCAGGCATCATTACTCAAGTCTCGCAAGCTCTAGATGTCAAAGTCTGTTGAACTATTGGTTCTATTTTATTCTCGATCCGTCTGTGGATAAACAATCGACTATTGTGATACTTGATATTACAACATTATATTCGGTTGAATTATATCTTACAATTTGCTTCCGTTGTGCATTTATATAATTGTGTTGTTTGACTATTATGTTGCCAACCACGTCACGATACTCCCCACCGGGCCCACCGGTGACACGTGGAAGTCGGGGTGTGACATCTTGACTGCTACGATCCTTCCATCTGCTAACATGCCTTTATACACCGTACCTTGACCTCCTCGCCCAAGAATTCTATTTTCGTAATCGGTTGCTGTTTCCAATTCCTTGGAGGTGAAAAGTATGGTTTTATCAACTTTTAGTTGTTTCTTGTTGTTTAAGAAGTAGACCACCATTGCGTTTGAAAAACTTTTCTTTCTTTCTCTTGGCTATGGTATTCTTAATTAGTTTATGCAATTCATATACGAACTTTGGTAGGAAAAGCAAGCCCATGCTTATGCTAACACCTGAAAAGAGGCAAATACAATGCAGAAAAAACTAAGTCTAGAATCCAAAATGTTCAATACCAATAACATCCCTTGATCATGGACAGAGCAGTTTAATTGAATGAGAAAACTGTGTTTGGTTACGACGTAGGAAGCGAGTGAAGTACATCTTAATTTCTACCAAGTAAATTGATCGATTTTCATTTCAAGGGAAGGGATGTTCTTTCTTAATAATTTAATGGAGAATGTTACGAATTTTAGTTTCGAGAATTTGAAAGTTAAGTGAAGTGTGAATACCTCAAGTAATGAAACTAGACAAGAAATAAGTCAATAACTACGAAAAACATGACCTAGTGGTATGATGCTTGCTCCCCCGTAAAAGTGGTGTGGATTCAAATCTTTGCAAGTACAAGGTTAGGTAGTATTTAGATGTAAAAAATGTAGTAAAAAATGGGGAATTGGCCTGTAATAATCTCACTTAGACGTCATTCGCCATTGACAGTTCCACCTTTGAATATCCCCCTACCAGTCCAACATTTCACCTATTTTTCCTCCATCGGTCCCCCGCTAAAAAAACTTAACGGGTCCGTTAAGTTTTTTTTTCCGAATTACAAACAGATGTTTTAGGGCTTTTGATCAGAACGCCGATACGAGTTGACTGATGTAAAAGTTACCTCGGAACGGTGCTCCAAACGACAAAAACGGTACTTCAATTTGGGTGTTTAAACTTTCAATTAACAAAAATCAAGTCATTTGGAGTACAATTTCCAGATAAGTTTTACGTCAATCGGCCCGTATCGTCGTTCTGATCAAAAACCCTACAACATATGTTTGTAATTCGGGAAAAAACCTAACTCCGTTAAGGTTTTTTAATGGGGGTGGAGGAAAAATAGGTAGGACTAACAATTGCCAATGACGTCTAGGTGGGATTATTACAGACAAAAAAAGAAATTACTAAACAAACAAGAATATAAGGATCTCAAGCAAGTTTATAACTTGCCTAGCACAACACCAAGCTGTGGTAATTTGTTGTTTCTGAATATTGGAGCACTGCAGTTTAATGGCCAGTTACCATCAGAATCACCCACATATTCAGATGGGGGATCATAGTGACAGATTCCTCCAGAATCCCGGTATGTTCTACAATCTTCCGATTCTAAAACCACATAATATAAAGGGTAAATGTCCAGCACAATCTCAAGAAAAAATAAGAACAAAAATATTGCATTAGGGAAAATACCAGAATGGGGCAATTTTGATCGATGAGTTATACAAAAATATCATTTGACTTTCCTTGTTTTTAGTTAAGAAACTGTATTGGAATTTGGCCAACCAAAAGCTTCTAAATGGCACACATGTCCCTTCGCAACATATTTCTATCTGGCGTAGCAGAATGAATCTGTTGTGCCAAGATTGAAATTTGATGCGCCAAAGGACACTTCTCAAAAAAACTGGTTATGTGGAAATTTTCCAAAGTCAATGTTGTTTCCTAAACTCATCGGTCAAGATGGAAATTTTGGTGACATAATACCTTGGCATTGATAGTGCAAATACGGGTTTCCTACACGCCCAATACCACAGGAGCACTTTCTACTAGATATGTACCTGCCATTACCCAAATCTAGTACAGGTGCTCTACCCTGTCGTTCACAACAATTTGGTATTTCATGGAAGTCAATGTTCGTTAGGAACCACACAAGTGTTATTGGAATAAAAGAGGTATTTCTCGTCTTTGCTTTTCGGAAACTGGTATGAAGCTGCTCGTTATCCTCGAAGACTCCATCTAACCACTCCATGTTGCCCAAGAAGGCATATCCACAAGCTCCATCTTCACCCAGCCTTTTCAAGCCAGTAAGATCCACGCTATACGATTTTAAATTGTACGGAATTGTATTTTGGCAACAACTTAGGCCAAAACAATGATCTCTTTCACTAGTGGTGTCATTAGTGCAAGTAGTTGAACATCCAGTTATTACTTTCCCTTCATCCAAGATAGCAGCATGACCACAGCCCTCAACAGTGAGTGTGTTATGTAATCAGGAAAAAACAAAGGGACTCTCACCAAGGTTGATGCTTGGGATGAGATTGTTAGTCGGGCAACCAGATGTTACCGAGACATTAACCGTGACCGTTTGTTTTTCCAAACCTACACCCAACACCTCTATGTTGTTGAATGCAGAGAGATAAGGTGTGGAGGAGTTGCATTCAACAACGTACCATTTGTTGACCGAACAATTTACTCCGATTCCAAAAGGGTATGGAATCCTCACGTCCCCGCATGTATCATTGCATCCTTCCTTGGCGTAATCGAGATCTTCTGTTGATGATGTTGTTATTAAAATCAAGATAAGTATTTGGAAAACTTGAAATTGCTTCATTTTTGTGTTGTATGGGAGGATTAATGAATTATACCATAGTTAAGACTAACATTTATAGATTAATGAATTGAATATATATGCCGTGCAATATCATTTATTAAACGGAGAAAATTATACCATAGTTTACTTTGACTTTGTCTCAACAAAGCTTCTTTTAAATAATTTATGTACGTGTAATGAGTTCGAATACTGCAACATCTTGAAGTAACTCTCGGTCGGTTAACTTTTTGCATGCGTTTGGTGTATGTTTAAGATTACCTATAAAATGGTACGGGATAACACAAACTTATCTTTAATCTGTGTTCAAATATATATTTGTTATACCATGTGTAGTCATAAAGCCCCTTTGCGAGTGTTATGCGACAAGTGGCGAAATACGTAAGAGATGAGCTTTATGGGGCGTTATATCAAAAGAGGGTGTAATGGTAAGGGGGTTATATAACCCCTTCAATTATACATACATATGTATGTATGTATGTATATATATGTGTGTGAGTGGGGGAAACATTCTGGAGAAGATGACGTCGTGAAGAGGATAACACCAGAAGAAAAAACCCACCCCATAGCGCCCGCCGTAGGGGTGTTGGCGGCGCTATGGGGACGCTATGCCCAGTTTTACCGTCATATGACGCCCCACTACGGGTGGCCTTATAAATCATGAAAGTACATTTAACATTTTGTATATAGTTGGTCAACATCTTGGCTGATTGGTCAAATTGTTAGGATGTTGATGTAGGTATAAATGACGAGTCATGTAATAGTCCAAATATTATAAGAGCACCCATACGTCAGGGTCTCGACGGCAAACACGGGTCTCGACGGCAAAGACGCCCCTCCCCCTCTCTCACACACCTATACATACAATATATACATATATATATATATATTAGGCTCACCCCCATTTCCTTAGCTCCATCCTCTTTGCCCCATCCTCACACCCGATCAACAACACGCTTACGTGGCGGATTATCCTTCAAGAATGGACCATCACCATACCGCATAGCCTAAGTATAAAACAACAGGTCAATAGTTCTTTAAATGCACTTAACATGAACACTATATAACTAATTATTGTTGAATGTGACCGGAGGGTCCCAATCTACAAAAAAAAAAAAGTCTTGGGGTTGAAAATGCATGCCATGGAAGATGGGCTAGAATCCACACTCTATTTTGAATATATGTTTATTGCGACACCTAGACGACACCTAAACGAATTATGTTCAAGGCAACCTAGTGGTTCATAGGTTACTCTGGTTAACTTATTTAATTTTCTATTTATTCTTTCAAAATGTGTTTAATGTTATAACAATTAAGTATTTCATTAGTGGATAAAAGATAAATTAACATCAAAGAGTTGTAGTTTATATGGTACCTAATTATTTTATATAAATTTATACACATATTTTTTTCAAATTTGTAATCTTATAGTATAATATGTATAAAACAAAACAAAACAAAATCTCTAGTTAAATGGGTCCTGTATGTGTCAAACCATGACATGAAAACCCATTTCCAGGTTCATGTGCCTAACACAGTTCGGGTACAAGCTGTGGTTTGTTTGGTGTCAAATTTTCGGGCTCTAGTGTAACACCCCTAATATTTGCATCTCAATTGTATGCCATGGAGCTAAGAAGCCAAAACTGGATGCAGACTTCTTTGTTTTAATATAAGGTTAAATGATCAGGGTGAACACAGAGAGATTATGTTTAAAAACTAAGGATCCTAGGGCAAAACTGTATGATTTTAAAGAAGATGATGACAAACTAACAATCTCCGAACATACCATAACATCGCCACTAAGGAACTGAATACCATAAAGTTGATATGTACAGTTGTACACCCCAAACATGCACATACAAATACAATCAAGAATCTTGGTTGCATCACCTGTCAATTGTCCTGCACAGACTATCATGATACCTGAAAACACGACTGATCAATCTCCACCGTTTCCTATGTTTGGCCACCCTTGATCTGCTTGTGACTTTACAAAATCAGCCAGAAGTCTTATTTCATCTTCCTGTAAACGAGCTCCAAATGTGCACTGACCCCTCGGTGTACACATCTCTCCAAACCCCTGCATGCACCATGTAACTATAAACACACCATGTATGCAACCCAATGCCCACTTCTATTTGGTCAAAACATCTTAAAGATTTCAATTCAAGATGAAACTTACAGGCATTCTCCCTTTTCCATAATATGTTATCCGGTAAATTTCCTCTTCAGTGTCAATTCCGTTCCTGCGAAAGTACAATCCCATGATGGATAAATTATTGATTTGATAATACAATTACCAATTAAGAAAATAAAATTGATATTGATAATTTTCGCTACCTTTGAAGATCTTTCAGAAACAGAGTTGCACCCTGAAAGAAAACATTGAAATTTGGGATTTTTTTTTCTAAACTAGAAATTAAGACTTAATTTGACTGTCACAGGTAACATCAGGGCCGTCTCCGAAAATCAAAAAAAAATAACCCTATTCATGAATCCATTATGTTTGTTTATTGATTTCGGCCAAGTCATTAATCCATTACACACTAAAACAGTTGGGCTTCTGAATTTAATTGGCATAAACAGTTGGCCTTCTAAACAATTGGCCATTAATGTTTATGGTTCATAAATCCAGGCCCTTTAAGTTTTTTTTCTTTAAAAACATATAGATTTTTTTAAAAATATATATATAAAAAATTTATAAATTTTTTCAGGCCCTATCTCGATTTGGGCCCTGAGCGGTCGCCCACCCGGCACTTGCTCTGGGCCGGCCTTGGGTAACACTGATCTATTGTTTGAAGAAACTCACAGGTTGTAATATGTTTCCACCTGCATCATGACATCCGATGCAAGCACGGTTAAACAATGAAGCTCCTCGTTGTACATCGATTGCTTGGCCATATGACACTATTAAACATGGAAATAATTATAATTAGATTTAAATGCCATTTTAGTCCTTGTGGTTTGGGTCATTTTGCCAATTTAGTCCAAAGGTTTCATTTTTCGCCTGTGTGTCCAAAAAGGTTTCACCGTTGCCATTTTAGTCAACTGGGTTAACTTCATCCATTATTTCTATTAACGAGAAGGGCAATTCGTTCATTTTATATGTAATTTTGTTAACTAGAAGGGCAATTCAGCCATGACCGAGTTCCCCTTCTCGTTAACAGAAATAATGGATGAAGTTAACCCAGTGGACTAAAATGACAACGATGAAACCTTTTTGGACCCATAGGCGAAAAATGGAACTTTTGAACTAAACTGGCAAAATGACCCAAACCATAGGGACTAAAATGGCATTTAACTCTAATTATAATTAAGTGTTCAACCAACATGTCTAGCAACATCTGGGGATCACAAGAACCCTAACTACTAAATATCTATTGCAATGCTCGACAGTAATGAGGGAGTATATCTATTTGTAATATTAGAATACTAGCAGATTATTATAATTGAATGAAATGGATGGCAATTGTTTACCTGGGGGAGCGATGATAGGAGATAAGGCTAGAAATGCAGCGAATAAGGGTGGGGCTAATCTTTGTACAAGCTTCAGTTCTTGCTGCTGTGGCTTCACCACTAATTGGGCTTCAGCTTCTTGCTTCCCCTTTTTCTGAATGCAGAATCAACTCGAATTGGTGATAATATCAGAAAATAAAATCCAAATTCTCATGACTACTACAGGTATGTGAATGAGAGAGGTATACCTGATTTGGAGCAGTGGAAATGAAGCTGCTATTGCAATTGGGGATGGCCGATAGCAGCATTGTATGAGAACCAGAGATTTCGGAGTTTGAAAGTTGATTCTGTTTCTGTGTATCAGAAATGCGTAATCCGTTTGGAAAAATCTGTTTATGATGTGGTTTTCATTTGCTTTAAAATCGTGCATTAAAAAATGCGTAATCCGTTTATGATGTCGTTTTGATTAGTTTTAAATAAGAGAACCACGAGAGGGTTGTTAGGAATGGGGCGGGTCGGGTGTTCGTAATTCTATAGTGGTACCCTGTTGTAAACTCGTGTTTCATACTCGATTTAATGCCCGTCAGATATCAAGTACACTAGTTAATGTATAATTTTTTTTATGTAATATAACTATTATAAATTAGAATATAATGCATTACATAGATATAAGTTTTATCATAACTAAATAATAAGGGTAAATTACACTTTTCATCCTTTATGTTTTATACTGTATTGCAATGAATGTCCTTTGACTTCAATAATTACAGACAAAGTCCTTTATTTGGAAAACTCGTTACGCCCTACGCCCTTTAGCCATAACTTGGTTAAAATTTTCAGTTAAATATTGCATTTGCCTTGCACATGAGGGTATGTTAGTAATTTTCCTTTTGTATATAAAATATCTTTTTTTTTTCCTTTTTTTTCACAGCCACACATGACCCAGACCTGATCCCATTTCTCTTTCTTCTCCTTCATGTCTATCTCTCTCTCTCTCTAGAAAACGGCCAGCAACCACCACCCTTGTGGCGAAGCCACGACGGCAGTGCCACCCCACAGTGCCGCCGGTGCCAAGTCTCTTCTCTCTCGGGAAACCATCACCCCACCTCAACCTCCGTAACAACCAACACAACCATGAAAACTCATACAACAACAAATGAAAAATCAAAGAGAAGAATCATAACATATTCTTCAATCACAAACTGAACAAATCAATCCAATAATTTCTTAGAAGCTGTTATGAAACAATGGATCATCTTTTGCAATATCAATTTCTTCGAACACATGGAAGATATTTTATAACAACAAAAAAATCAACCTATCTTAACACCGGCATCGGAATCCGGTTAACCCGACTCTTTTCCGGCAACTGGAGCGCCGGTTAATAACCTTCATTTCTTTATTTGTCTTCACAACCGTCCGATCTACCGTCAGATCTGCAGATTCGTCATGTGATGCAAACGTCACAGTCGACCTCGCCGGAGACCTTGGTTCATTAATTCAGACCTAAAACTATGGATGGGGTTTTTCTAATGGAGTTTTGTCACAGGTAGAGAGAGAGGCAGGGGTGGGAAAGATAGATGGAGAGTGATTTGGTTTTTGGTATGGCGAGAGTGATGCAATGGCGGCGGTGGTGTTATGGTAGTGGTGGTGCTATGGTAGAGTGGGGCATCAGGAGTTAGAGAGAGATGTATTTAGGTCTGTATATGTATATTTTTTGTTTTTTATTGGTATTAGTTGTTTATTTTTTAACTTCTTTATTTGATTGCAAAAAGACATAAATGCCCTAATGTGATAATCACATGATCTGACTTAACTGAAGATTTTAACCAGGTTATGGCTAAAGGGCGTAGGGCGTAATGAGTTTTCCAAATAAAGAACTGTCGCTGTAATTATTAAGGTTAAAGACTATCCATTGCAATCAGGTACAAACAAAAGGACGAAAATGTAATTTACCCAAATAATAACATTATAAATTTTGTATAGTTTTATGTATATATTTCACAACATACAAATACAAATAATATTATCTAATAGGTATTCCAAAAGAAAAATCATTTTCCACATAATGAACATACTAAAATAAAATTATAACAGAGAAAGGTTAAGGGATATAAAATTATAAATAAAAAAAACCATTGGGTATATGGTTCAGGTATATAGTTTGGCTAAATGGGTATGTAATTTTAGGTAATCAGGCTGAGTACCACTTAATCTCATACCCGCAAAAAGTTCCATAACTAATCTCATACTAGCCGGGCTTCGGGTATGCCCGTTCCATATTTTTCGGGTTTGGGTATACCCATTGGGATGGGTTTTCACGATCTTAAATTGGGGATGGGTTTTCCACAATCTTCCAAGCCTCAATGTGTCACAACCCCCGATCACACCCTGGGCGGGAGCCGTGAGGTAGTTACAGGTGAAATCGGTGTTTATTAAAATTTGCAGCGGAAAATATCATCAGGATCGTGGTTAGGAAATATTTTAGAGTTTGTAAAACACCAAAGTTTAATAATAAACAAATGGGATAAAACCCATATTACATTCGAATGTTTTTATAGGGATAAACCCTAATTGATCAAACATAAATTTCTTCTTTTATTCAGGTAATCATAGCCACTTTATTTAAGCCTTCAGTGCTCTATAGCGGGCTTCTATTACCATCACAGTAAGTTACCTGAAACGCGTTTGAAAACATTTTATCAGCGAAAAATACAGGGGAGTTCATTCAATTTTATAAAAAGACACATTGTTATATCTCTGATTTTATCAGCGAAAAATACTGGTGAGTTCATTCAACTGTTTGTGGTATAGTTAATGAATTTTGCAAACTGAATCTTGATTGTTACTTGGATTATCATATATTGTTGTTAGTGAATGTTATTGCTGCACATGTTAATCAAAGATGATCATAAAACTGACAATAATTGATACCATAAAACCTGACAATAATTTGATCCGTCCAAAATAAGTAGACAATGTCATCCAAATAAGTGAGCCATACAAAAACAAATAGCAGTTGTTGATCCGAAAAAAAAGTCAACCAAACAAAAACAAATAGCCTATTCTATTACCAAACACTTCTAAGCACCCCCTCCAACAGCTGATGCACCTTCAACACTTCCATCACCACCTGTTGCTAAAGCACCACTTGTACTAGCTCCACCATTTTTACATCTTCTTCTGTTATGTCCCTTTGCACCACACAATCCACAACTTAATGAGTTTGCCTTCCTTAGCAATTTTGGACCTGTTTCAACATTTTTCTTCAATTCTTCAAGTTCCACAGTAGACTTCTTTCTTTTCTTCTTAGGCCTCCCAACTTGTTTGTGATACTTTGGTGCAACTAAGGTGGTTGGGTTTAGAAGCTGGCCACATGTCCCTGCCATTTATAGGATCTATTGTATTCATATATACAACCTTCCATGTGTCAACCCAATAGCATCTATCAACATACCTTTCTGGTATTCCATCACCCCGTTCATTCATCATCTTGAGTGCACCTAGACAAATATATATCATCCTGAATTGCCTTATTTCACTAGTTGGGTTAAACTCTTGTTCCACAGCCACCTTCACAGTAGATTCAGGATCAACTCTAAGCAACTCTTCACAGTAATCTCTTAGGATCTTATACTGAGCTTCAAAGTCTCCTTGGATCTTCTGAGTTGCCATAGTCTTGGCTCTAAAAATCTGGTTTACGGTCAACTCAATCTTGTACTTCTTAACCAATTCTTCTTGAAGAGATCTTAATGGTATAGTTGGATTTGTTCTAATGGTTGGTTCAATCTGCTTGGATAACCAGCCAACAGTACACAGATTAACATCCCTGGTCTGCAAGCATTCATGCTCTTTTTTGTATGTCTTGAGACTCCAACCACCTTTGTTGTTCTTCCAAGAAATATGTAGTAACCAATGAGATATTGCCATCACTAACACTGGGCCCACCATGTGTAATCTTTGATGTTTACACCTTCCTTCTTCATCCTTTTATGCCTTTTTCCCAAATTGCCAGCATTAACACTGGGCCCACCATGTGTAATCTTTGATGCACATGTCCCATCCCCTTTACCTTTATGTAGACAAGCATCAATGTTAAGATTCCCACCCATACAAACCACACAGCATCTTGACAAGTCATTTTTTTTGTATGTGTAGTTGCCTCCTTGTATGCACAGCATGTGCTTTGACCAGATCAATAAGCTCTTCCTTGTCATTGAAAGCCTGCCCTATATAAAATAGAGAATCTAATGAATACTGACATTTATTTTTCTTCTTCCTAATATCCCTAATCACTTGTTGCAGTGGGGTGTCATCATCAGGTTCTAGTTGTCCTTGAAAATCCTCATCAACTTGATTTTCTACATCTTCAGTTGGCACTTACTCGTCTTCAACAGTGTCACACCCCAACCGATGGCGGAAACATCGGAGTGAGACGAAAAAGATTGCAACAGACTTCATAACACTATTTGTGACAAGTATTTAAATAATAAATTTTCCATTTCATTTATAAAGAGTCAATTACAAAGATTTGAAATAAATACAACATGAGTACGAAATACAATACAATATGAATACAAATTTAAAGTGTGTATCTAAGCATCTTGCTAGATTCCATGCATCACCAACATCATCGCTAAACCTGCAACATGTTTTAAAAGTATAGTTCAATACAAAAAGTATTGGCGAGCATACAAGTTTGGTGCGTACTATATAAGTATAAAAATGATAAGGAACAATCCACATGGCAAACCAAGTTATCAGGATTAACGTATAAACTGGCATGCGATTTACAAGTCAACCCTCTGTTTACGCAAGTATGAATGAAAATTTAACATGACCACTAGTCTACGGGCGGTGCGTTACTCCTATAGCGCTATACATGTTAAATGGAGGCTCGTACGAAGCTAATGACAAGTTCATCACATAAGTATGGTCCAGAAAACACGAATCGAGCATAAAAAATAGTAAGCACGTATTGGATTGTTTGTTTGTACATTTGCATAAGAATATGTATAGTAAGTGTGTTTTGTATATAATAACATGTTACACCCAAAAGTGTGAAAACGGTAAAATGGGTCAAGTATACTCACAAAGTTTTCATATGCTTTCCGATTATCCAATTGTTGACGAGCAATGAGATTAGGGGATCGAATGTATGAGGGTTAAAGTTCAAGGTAGGTTTAGAGTCGAGATTCGGAATTTAAACAACACGAAAATAACATATGAAAATAATCATCTAGTATATATGATACTTGTTCTTGACACTAGGAAACTCTAAGGAGTTTAAATGTTTTCATGGAACAAGGTTCCATTAGACTCGTGACAAGTTATCAAAGTCTAGGATGATATAATCTAGTACCTTGACATATGAACACGAGTTCATCATCAAAGATTCGATTATTCGGGTAATATGTTTATGTATTATATAGGTTATATAATATGTATTAATATGTCCAATAGTTCAAGCATGAGGTAGAAGATTAAAATCATCATTTAGGTACCTCTAAATATCATGGAAATCATGTCGGAGGTAGGAAGAACAAGCTTCCATTTAGGCACCTCTTATGTTCACCATTACACTTAATGTAAAAACATACAAGGAGGGTCATGAACTATGAATAATACAAGAATATAAATGGCTACTCTATAAGAAATCATCAAGTAATGTGGGATTTTATGTTGGATAACCCAAGTTAGTCCATAATCACACCTTCATCAAGCTTGAAGCTTGAACATCACTTGTGGGTTAAAAACCCTAAATAAAACTGAATGTATATGAGGTTTAACCTCTGATTTTGTATATCTCAGCCCCGTTTTTTAAGCCCAACTAACCATACAAGTGGTTATGCGCATTAGAACGTGGGTTTGAGTTGAGTTTGACTCAAGTTTGAACAAGGAAAACATAGTTTGATTCAAAACAAAACGAACAGTGAACTTTAGACCCTTTTTGCCGGAGTTCCAGGGTCTTATTTACTGTGAATCACCCATGGAATCGAAGCTAAGGAAAATCCAAGCACATAGGAAAAAGAATGAGCTAAAACAGACAAGAAACGAAGAAGTTATGCTCACTTTAGTGGAGCTTGATGCTTCTATCCGAGTTCTGATTTGCAGCTACGATTTTGGGAGCTTGAGAGTGATTTGAGAGGGTTTGTAAAGTGAGAATGACTTGGGAGGCACTTGATATTTATAAGGGAGGATTAGGGTTGGGTTTGTGAGGTTTAAATGCAAGAAGGTGGAAGTTGAACAACACAAAAAAAAAAAAAGCCATAGTGGGCTGCCCAAGGCCAGCCGCAAGTGGCTGTGGACAGCCTTTGAGGCGCACAAGATGCTGGCCGTGACCAACTGTCTTTCCTTCATTTTTTCCACTTTGTCCTTTAGTTTAATTATTATAATATTGTTTAATATGTTCCAATTAACATAATTCATAGTATACTATGGAAATAAAATATCAAAACATTAGGTGGGAAATGATGGAATTTGGATCAAGTGTGGCCATGGGTGGGAATCTGAACGGTTTTTAACTTTTGGCAAACTTTATGTTTGCATTATATATCCATTTCTTATATATCTGTTTTTCCATTAAACAAAAATAGTTTTTTTTAGAACATAATACTAACTACCAGTTGCATTTTAATTGATATATAACAGTAATTAGTAAGCCAAATTAACTTGGATCCCACACCGTTAAAACTACCATTCAACTTGACTATTAGAACAAAAATCTTATATTTGCAGTACATTAAATATTTTTGTATGTATCTTATACAAGAAATTATGCAACATCTTTTATACACTTCTAGTTTCGTTTAGTGGTTACCACTTTATGTTTGATATAATAATTTATATTATGTAACATAATATGTGATTAATTTATTTAATAAGCGCATATATATATATATATTAGTGTTTTTTATTTACATGAAATTAATTAATGAGTTTGTATAAAAAGAAAGTATAGGTTGCGTATTGTGAACGTAATATCAGACGTTTGCATAAATTAAACGTCTACAGTCATGTATTTTTTTACGAGCAGCACAAATATGTATCGAATGAAAGTATGTATCAAATGTATAAACGGATTTAAATGTACAAGCATGAATAATTAAACAAGGTATAATTTGTATGAAATACTCAATTTTATTCTGATCGACGTTACGAATCACGAAAACGGAAGCGAAATACGAATACGATACGGATGTAAGTTTCCCAAAATAGGTACATGAATAATCTTTCTAACTAAAGTAAGTTTCAAAACGCGAGGCGTTATAGTCTCCCTTCCTTTAGGAAATTTCGTCCCGAAATTTATTCAAGAGGAAGACATTGGAAAAGTATTTTTGCTAAAAAGAATGATTGGCAAAAATTGAGATTTTGAAGTTTGAGACGTGTTGAAAAGGTATATATATATATATATATATATTGAGCAATGAAAGGATAGGTTTGAAAAAAAAAATTCGTTTGACTAAGATGGTTGAGGCATTAATCATAAGTAAAACGTACATGTGTGTGTATAGGCAAGTGAGTTTAA
This sequence comes from Helianthus tuberosus, assembly GCA_030545235.1. Lineage (NCBI taxonomy): Eukaryota > Viridiplantae > Streptophyta > Magnoliopsida > Asterales > Asteraceae > Helianthus > Helianthus tuberosus. Next base: position 106,442,809 of record CM060430.1, on the reverse strand, counting down.
ATAAGTTTTGAACAACTCAAAATGGAGAGGTATCTTTAAAATATGATATCCAAGAAGTATAACTTTCATATAATACGGTTAGTATTTTGATGAAAAGTGTGGCCGCACTGCAAAAGTTTCATTGGTTTCAAATAGCATTGATTATTCCAGTTTATGTAGAGAATTCTATATCGGTGAAAAACGAGGAAGTTAGGTATTTTAAATAATAATAAAAATGTTTTTGAAGGTAACGGCCAAATAGCGTTTTGACACATAAACAAGGATGGAAGATAGCCTTAAATAGTAAGAAAGTATTTTAGGATTCGAACATTTAAACCGATTGATTGTAAATGAGGTTTGTATAAAAGATAAAGAATAACGGGGAGTATTGCAGGTATAATAGTGAACGATTGATCAAGTAAACGAATGCGAGTATAAGAATGGTATGTGTATTGGATAAACGAAATTGATGTGTTAAGAATGAGGTCTCGTCATGGATAATCGGATATAGCGCGTTTAACAATACGTTTGTGAGTTGTTAAAGTTTATATCGGGTCTAAATAGGTCTACAAAACACTGAATTTCTCATGGCACATTTTACGAAAGTTTGGTAACGTGGTGAAAACACTTATATATAGGAAGTACCAGCGGCGTATCCACCATGTTTGGACCACATTACGTCCGTTTCGTATACGGTGCCCTGTTACGTTCCGTGTCTTACCATACACAGTATTACACTCTATGGTTCTCATACGCCTATCACTATAATCCCGTGTGCACCCGCGATTATTTTGATCGTCGTATGATCCGCATATCTTGTACTAGTTGTGTATGAATCAGGGTATACATAAAAGGATAAGGATGTATACGTATAAGAATATAGTATGTAAGTAAGTCCATGCTTAAGTATGTATGGGACCCACGCAAGCGAACCCCTCGGATTCCACTCGCATACGGGTACGAATGTATGAATCATGAGTATGAATAAAAGTATGAGCATAGATATAAGTTTAAGTATGAATATGCACATAAGTATGAGTATAGACATAAAACGTATGAGTAGTACAAGTATAAGTATAAGCATAAAACGTATGAGTATGAATGTAGGCACGATTAATAAAAATTACGTATATAGTGTATGTTGAAGTATAACGAATTCGGGCATATACAATGCTCGAGAATTTGAAAATGTAAAACGAATGATGTGAGCGAACTCGTCGCGAGGTGATGATTAAAACGTGTATGATGATTTACATGTATAGTTGTTTGAGTTTATCGAATCAAAATAGAATGAGTTGATTTGGAAGGTAGAATATAGTTTGTAAATGTAAAGGAACATAAAGTACTCATTGGTTATGCATAACGTATTTTGGAATGCTACTTTTGTTTAAAAAAAGGAGTTTACGTATGTTGAAGATTGTCGGTCCCCATGAAGTCTTCTAGCCCACGTGTTTGGAAATTTGAATGACAAATTAAGCGGTGTGGAAAAGTTTTTTTTTTTTTTTTTTTTTTTTTTTTTTTTTTTTTTTTTTTTTTTTAATAACAGGTTTGTTTGCTTTGCATCAAAACAAGAAATTTAGAACTTTGAAGGTCCTTGTGAAAACGTTGACCCTTGGAACGAAATTTAGTAAAAGGACTTAGTGATTGTTTTAAGAAAATAATTTTAACAAATGATTTGTTGATGTTGGGAAGCGTCTTTGGTAAAACGGTTGTATAATATCTATAGTATCCTACAAGTATGTGAGAAGGTTGGTTTGAATTCCGTTTGAGAATGAAAGTCCTTAGTATGGTGATATAACGTGAGTGTGTGTTTAGTGGTTAAGTCGAATATGAAGTTCTTGGGCAAGAGATTCATTGGACCGATTAAATTGATATGTAGCATTTCGTAAAGTTTTGAAACTTGGGAAGTAAAACGTTTTAAGACATGATTAAGAACCTCCCGTATATGAGTTGAGTGAACATAGATTGTAGGATAGAAAGTACGCTTGATAAAACAATGTATTTTGAAATCGGTATAAGTAGGTATTTTGAATAATGATAAACAATTTAGGTATAAAATATGATCGAGTTTGCATAATAAGATATTTTGAAGAGACGTTTTGGTAACGATCACCTAGGTAAGGGAATCACCCCTAACTCGTTGTTGAGGTCGTTTTAAGAAAAGGGGAGTTGAGTTAATCGTCAAGGTAAGGAAATCACTCCTATCTCGATGATATGTCCCCACTTGTCGTTACAAGGAATATGAATTTAAATTATATGAAATCATGCATATGTATAAATGTATGGAAAAAATTCAATATGTTGTGTGTGTGAAAAGAGAATATCGAAAGTAAATTTTGAATTTGAAAGGTTGCATCGTATAAGATAAATAATAGAAACACATGTTTGATTAAAATTTGGATGGTTCCAAAACGGAACTTTGACTAACCAAAGTGGTCGAAAAGTCTTTCGAATTTGAGGAGCATGCTTTAGCCTAATAGGTGGAATACTCTCGCCGACAAGTCGGTTAACGGTATTTACCCTTCCGGTTACTACATGTCCCAAATCAATTGAAATTTCGAGACTTGGCGGGATTTATGAAAATCAAGGAGTGGAACTAGTCGACAAGGTGCGGGTTTCACCCCTAACTTGGCGATTTCGTATCCTAAATGTGGTTGGTACTCGTCGGGTCAAAATTTAATTTCAACACTTGACGAGGGTCCACTAGAATTTGAAATTTGAATTTCTCCATCGAGGTGAGGATCTCACTCTTAACTTGATGGTGAATTTCATGTAGAAAGGAAAAGTAGATGGATTAAGAGTTGTTCACCAAATTGTGGGCTTCACGCCTATTTTGGTGAAGTCGTCTCGTTTGTGTACTACGAGTGGTTTTGATTTTAGTATAAACGAGTAAAACACGCATGTTCAAAATAATAATAACAAGTATAAGCACAATAAGCATCTTTAGAAATAATACGTAAAAGACATTTCAAGGATAGCACATAAAGGATGGAATAATACAACAAGTATTAACAAATAATAAAGCAAGTATTAACACTATGTTTAAAAGGCCAAAAGGAAATAAATAACGAGCAAATAAAGTATTAAGCAAGTGGTTCAAGCAAAACATAAGAATAAAGCTCTAGAACTATAGACTAGGTAAAAAGCATGGCAATTTTTCCTAATTCCCTATAGTTATGGCTCTAATACCAATCTGTCACACCCTAACCGATGGCGGAAACATCGGAGTGAGACGAAATAGATTGCAAGAGACTTCATAATACTATTTGTGAAAAGTATTTAAATAATAAATTTTCCATTTCATTTATAAAGAGTCAATTACAAAGATTTGAAATAAATACAACATGAGTACGAAATACAATACAATAAGAATACAAATTTGAAGTGTGTATCTAAGCATCCTACTAGATTCCATGCATCACCAACATCATCGCTAAACCTGCAACATGTTTTAAAAGTATAGTTCAATACAAAAAGTATTGGCGAGCATACAAGTTTGGTGCGTACTATATAAGTATAAAAATGATAAGGAACAATCCACATGGCAAACCTAGTTATCAAGATTAACGTATAAAGTGGCATGCGATTTACAAGTCAACCCTCTGTTTACGCAAGTATGAATGAAAATTTAACATGACCACTAGTCTACGGGTGGTGCGTTACTCCTATAGCGCTATACATGTTAAATGGAGGCTCGTACGAAGCTAATGACAAGTTCACCACATAAGTATGGTCCAGAAAACACGAATCGAGCTTAACAAATAGTAAGCACGTATTGGATTGTTTGTTTGTACATTTGCATAAGAATATGTATAGTAAGTGTGTTTTGTATATAATAACATGTTACACCCAAAAGTGTGAAAACGGTCAAATGGGTCAAGTATACTCACAAAGTTTTCATATGCTTTTCGATTATCCAATTGTTGATGAGCAATGAGATTAGGGGATCGAATGTATGAGGGTTAAAGTTCAAGGTAGGTTTAGAGTCGAGATTCGGAATTTAAACAACACGAAAATAACATATGAAAATAATCACCTAGTACATATGATACTTGTTCTTGACACTAGGAAACTCTAAGGAGTTTAAATGTTTTCATGGAACAAGGTTCCATTAGAATCGTGACAAGTTATCAAAGTCTAGGATGATATAATCTAGTACCTTGACATATGAACACTAGTTCATCATCAAAGATTCGATTATTTTGGTAATATGTTTATGTATTATATGGGTTATATAATATGTATTAATATGTCCAATAGTTCAAGCATGAGGTAGAAGATTAAAATCTTCATTTAGGTACCTCTAAATATCATGGAAATCATGTAGGAGGTAGGAAGAACAAGCTTCCATTTAGGCACCTATGTTTACCACTACACTTGATGTAAAAACATACAAGGAGGGTCATGAACTATAAATAATACAAGAATATAAATGGCTACTCTAGAAGAAATCATCAAGTAATGTGGCGATTTTATGTTGGATAACCCAAGTTAGTCCATAATCACACATTCATCAAGCTTGAAGCGTGAACATCACTTGTGGGTTAAAAATTCTAAATAAAATAGAATGTATATGAGGTTTAACCTCTGATTTTGTATGTCTCTGCACCGTTTTTAAGCCCAACTAACCATACAAGTGGTTATGCGCATTAGGACGTGGGTTTGAGTTGAGTTTGACTCAAGTTTGAACAAGGTAAACATAGTTTGATTCAAAACAAAACGAACAGTGAACTTTGGACCCTTTTTGCCAGAGTTCCAGGGTCTTATTTACTGTGAATCACCCATGGAATCGAAGCTAAGGAAAATTCAAGCACATAGGAAAAAGAATGAGCTCAAACGGACAAGAAACGAAGAAGTTATGCTCACTTTAGTGGAGCTTGATGCTTCTGTCTGAATTTTGATTTGCAGCTATGATTTTGGGAGCTTGAGAGTGATTTGAGAGGGTTTGTAAAGTGAGAATGACTTGGGAGGCACTTGGTATTTATAAGGGAGGATTAGGGTTGGGTTGGTGAGGTTTAAATGCAAGAAGGTGGAAGTTGAACAATACAAAAAAAAAAAAAAAAAAAAAAACCCCGCCAAAGTGGGCTGCCCAAGGCCAGCCGCAAGTGGCTGTGGACAGCCTTTGAGGCGCACAAGATGCTTGCCGTGACCAGCTGTCTTTCCTTTATTTTTTCCACTTTATCCCTTAGTTTAATTATTATAATATTGTTTAATATGTTCCAATTAACATAATTCATAGTATACTATGGAAATAAAATATCAAAATATTAGGTGGGAAATGATGGAATTTGGATCAAGTGTGGCCATGGGTGGGAATCTGAACGGTTTTTAACTTTTGGCAAACTTTATGTTTGCATTATATATCCATTTCTTATATATATGTTTTTCCATTAAACAAAAATAGTTTTTTTAGAACATAATACTAACTACCAGTTGCATTTTAATTGATATATAAGAGTAATTGGTAAGCCAAATTAACTTGGATCCCACACCGTTAAAACTACCATTCAACTTGACTATTAGAACAAAAATCTTGTATTTGCAGTACATTAAATATTTTTGCATGTATCTTATACAAGAAATCATGCATCATCTTTTATACACTTCTAGTTTCGTTTAGTGGTTACCACTTTATGTTTGATATAATAATTTATATTATGTAACATACTATGTGATTAATTTATTTAATAAGCACACACACATATATATATATATATATATATATAGGGAAGGATCCACTAAAAAGTAGATTTTGTCTAAGTAACCTAAGAAGGATTGTGATGATGCCATGTGGCACTCCATATAAGTAGGAAGGAAGGGCATTTTGGTCCTTATAAATAGGAATGTGAAAATGACATGTGGTACCCTTTTTTTTCTTCTTAAAAATACAAAAAAAAAAAATCCAGTACAAAAAATCTAGCACAAAAAATACAGTACAAAAAATATAGCACAAAATATGCAGTATAAGAAAATATAGTACAAAAAAATATAGTACAAAAAATATTGCACGAAAAACTCAGATTTAGAATTTCAACAAGATATCGAATCTTTATTGGCCGAATCAACACTGTCTACTTCAAGCACCAACTTATCATCATGTTGGTTTAGTGGCTTTGATTCATTAGGTTCAACTTCAAGTGATGATATTCTAAAACTTGCTAATTACACACCAGCAGAAACTTTCTGGATCGAGTCTTTTCTACCAGACAATATTGATATAATCGAGTCATCAAGCTATAAGTTATTGGTACCTTCGGATTTAGTCTACCCAGTTTCTGGCCAAGAAATGATTATGTTCGATGAGTTTTTATGGTCATCCATGGATTCATATATTGAATATAATGACAAGTTTATAGACTGAAGACCATATCGAATATGTGACTTTTATTATAAATATTGCTGTGGAGTTACCAATACCATTGTAATTGGATTTGGTGAAATTTACTCCTGAAGACCATATCGAATATGTGACTTTTATTATAAATATTGCTGTGGAGTTACCAATACCATTGTAATTGGATTTGGTGAAATTTACTCCAGAAGACCATATCGAATATGTGACTTTTATTATAAATATTGCTGTGGAGTTACCAATACCATTGTAATTGGGTTTGGTGAAATTTACTCCAAAAAATACATTGCTACAAATCTCAACCATCTGTTCAACGTGGATCTGTATTTATAACCAATTCCAGCACCACATTGTGTTTAGTACAAAAAAATCTAGTACAAAAAAATATAGCACAAAAAAATTTAGTACAAAAAAATATAGCACAAAAAAATATAGTACAAAAAATCTAGCACAAAAAATTGAGAAAAAAATTTTAAGATAAAAAAATTCAACACAAAAACATAGTACAAAAATCCAGCACAAAAAATATTATACAATATAGAAATACAACACATTTTTTATGGGTTTTTTTAGTCGTCATATTTTATATAGCAATATGGTACTCAAATTAAAGATAAAAAAACGCTCCATTTTATGGTGAAATTTTTATGAAAAAATAATGTCGTATAAAAAAGTAAGAACGTTTAAAAAATGAGAGTGGAATATGCATGTGCCTTACATGTGGAGAGAGAATGTCAATAAATAGGAATTTCCCAAGATACCCTCACATTCCCCTTTTTTCCTACATTTTCATCTTAACCATTGATTTGAAAAATGAATGGTTAAGATTACTTCTCATCCTACTTAGGCAGTATGAACTTTTTATTTGATCTTACCCCATATATATATTAGTGTTTTTTATTTACATGAAATTAATTAATGAGTTTGTATAAAAAGAAAGTATAGGTTGCGTATTGTGAACGTAATATCAGACGTTTGCATAAATTAAACGTCTACAGTCATGTATTTCTTTACGAGCAGCACAAATATGTATCGAATGAAAGTATGTATCAAATGTGTAAACGGATTTAAATGTACAAGCATGAATAATTAAACAAGGTATAATTTGTATGAAATACTCAATTTTATTCTGATCGACGTTACAAATCACGAAAACGGAAGCGAAATATGAATACGATACGGATGTAAGTTTCCCAAAATAGGTACATGAATAATCTTTCTAACTAAAGTAAGTTTCAAAACGCGAGGCGTTACAAACAGACGCATGCTCAACTGCACCTCTAAATAATTCCATGTCATTTATAACAACTTCTTCAACTATGTTATCTTCATCAATAATATAATCTGGATAATCTTCATCCTCCCTATTAGCTTCACTATCTTTACGACTTGCATCACATTCATCACTACCCTCATCAAATTCATCACTACCCTCATCAGATTCATCACTACACTCATCAGGTTCATCACTACCCTTATCAGATTCAGTCTCTCTACCTCTACCCTCAACACTGGAATCACTCAATGTAAGACCCTTACTAATATTTAACGATTACCGTAAAAATATTAACAATTAAATGTGTACTTACGACTACTCATACTTTTGTCAATACGGGTTTATTAAAAATTTTACAATTTTAATAAAAAAATATATGATACAACATAATGTAAATGAGTTCGTCATTTAAAAATAACGACGAAACGAGGTGCGGAAGCTTGAATCTCGATCGTGTTCGGTTCTTCGTTGAGCTTGATCGTCATCCGACATCATATAATACATACCTAAAATCAAAACCAACATAAAGTTAGTTTTGACAGTTTCACAACAAGTTATAAACATATTTCCATCCAAATCATTCATCCATTATTCAAAATTTTTGTTTCCTTCGAATTCAAATTCCCGGTTCTTAAATCGAATTATTTAACCCGTTATGGGTTTTATACCATATCCCTATATGCACAACCATTTTTAGTAACTGTTTAATGTTTACAAATACGATCCATTACACGGATCATATCTTATTAGTTTTCATGGTTCTTTTACCAATTCTTAAGTTATATACACGTTTGACCCGTTATGGGCATTTATGTCAAAACTATAATTTTATCAACTCTTATTTTAAAACTCTTATTTCCTCCAACTATAATCCATATTTTGGTTGGTATATGTACCCTTCACGAGAGTATCATTCCTTGTGCGTACCTGGCACGGGTCAACATTGACTCGTTTTTAATACAATGCATTACATTTCGCCAACCTTGGAAAAACATGCTCATACTTTCCGCTTGCCTGTATTTATAACACTTAACAAAACATAATATTACCAATCATCATTTATATTGTTATACAATTTCTGACCAAATATTGAGTCAAAACTAAGTGTTTAAGACCCCGAAACAATTTCTGCAAGTATGGACCTGCTTGCTGTCAACAACTATTTTGTTGACAAAACGTCCGCGAAAATCACGTTAAACAACTTCCGAAAAATTTATAAAAATTACCAATCATCATTTATATTGTTATACCACTTCTGACCAAACATTGAGTCAAAACTAAGTGTTTAAGGCCTCGAAACAATTTCTGCAAATACGAACCTGCTTGCCTTCAACAACTATTTTGTTGACAAAACGTCCGCGAAAATCACGTTAAACAACTTCCGAAAAATTTATAAAAATTACCAATCATCATTTATATTGTTATACCACTTCTGACCAAATATTGAGTCAAAACTAAGTGTTTAAGGCCTTGAAACAATTTCTGCAAATACAGACCTGCTTGCTGTCAACAACTATTTTGTTGAAAAAACGTCCGCGAAAACCATGTTAAACAACTTCCGAAAAATCTATAAAATTTACCAATCATTATTTTTGTTGTTATACAACTTCTGACTACATATGGAGTCAAAACTAAGTGTTTAAGTGCTCGAAACAATTTCTGCAAATACGGACCTGCTTGCTGTCAACAACCATTTTGTTGACAAAACGTCCACGAAAACCACTTTAAACAATTTCTGAAAAATCTATAAAATTTACCAATCATCATTTTTGTTGTTATACAACTTCTGACCACATATGTAGTCAAAATTAAGTGTTTAAAACCCCGAAACAATTTCTGCAAGTAACGGACCTGTTTGTTATCAATAACTATTTTATCGACAAAATGTCCGCGAAAACCATGTCCATTTTATTATTCACAATGCTATCCATTATACAAGTAAGTATTCTATTCTAGAAGGTGTAAGCTTTACTTACCTCGCATCCGCGCAAACATTCTTCGCATCAATGATCCGTTTGACTTCCCAAGCTCCCACCTAGCTTGTTCAGAGTCAAACTATATTATAATATCCATAAGATTTGTTAGGTTAGCCCTCATATAAAAAGACCACAACATCTCATGGATTCACACATAAAAATATCATCAAAGAATTAGCTTTCGGTCAGTTTAACATTTAAAAGTCAAACTGTACTTAAGTATGTACATGTGCACTAACATGTATAGTTCAATTCACTGAAATTAAGCTATTTTGGGATGCCCGTTTACTGTACTTGCGAGCTTGAAAAAATTACGATCTTTTTATGTGATGTGCCCTTCAGAGGGTTTATCCTTGTGATAATTTTTTAGAGTCTAACTCTCTACAAAAAATTTATAAAATATCATTTACCAAGAGGTAACCAGGTTCGTCGCTTTCTGACTGCAGCCTACGGAAAAATTTATTTAAAAATTCTCGATTATCCGATTGACATAATTCCAGTTGGAGATTTTCATAACCTCCTGAAGCTACTAACAGTAAAAATTTGAGATCATAACTCAATCCTAAATTAAGTTATGACATTCGTAATGGGCTGCAAATTCTGCCAGAAAACGCAGCCTGAACCTTCGATACGGAAAAATTCATAAAACGTTCAATTTTTGTCGAAAAAAATGCAATTCCAGTTGGGTTTGAAAGGTTTTTCCTGGAAGTTCATCACAAACTTAATAAACATCAGTTTTTGACAAGAATTGACCTGGTTACAGCCGATTAAAGTCAGTTGTAACTTTCTGGACAGATTTAGTTACATCAATTCTTTTCCAATAGTCTCACATTCTAACTTTTCCTAGACATTCCATCAAACACCTTGCGGGTATGATTTGTATACTTCTTTTATCAAATTATGGTTATCGTTTTAACCAAGTTTTAACATCACATTCAAGCCCATTATATCTATCATGCATAACAACACCTAGATTCACTTCATGGAAATCGAATAACACCCATTTTATGATAAAAATTTTAGTGTTCTTCATCATCCTACAAAACCCATTTATCACCTAAGTGGGTGATTATGAATTTCATAATTATTAGCACCAATTCATCAAATTATTGACTAGGGTTTGTTCCTAACCACAAATTCATCATAATTTCATTCAGACATTAAACACGCAAGTTCAGATTTCGATTTCAATGTTCATCAAGAATTTAATATGGAACCCTTACTAATATTTAACGATTACCGTAAAAATATTAACAATTAAATGTGTACTTACGACTACTCATACTTTTGTCAATACGGGTTTATTAAAAATTTTACAATTTTAATAAAAAATATATGATACAACATAATGTAAATGAGTTCGTCATTTAAAAATAAGGACGAAACGAGGTGCGGAAGCTTGAATCTCGATCGTGTTCAGTTTTTCGTTGAGCTTGATCGTCATCCGACATCATATAATACATACCTAAAATCAAAACCAACATAAAGTTAGTTTTGACAGTTTCACAACAAGTTATAAACATATTTCCATCCAAATCAATCATCCATTATTCAAAATTCTTGTTTCCTTCGAATTCAAATTCCCGGTTCTTAAATCGAATTATTTAACCCGTTATGGGTTTTGTACCATATCCCTATATGCACAACCATTTTTAGTAACTCTTTAATGTTTACAAATACGATCCATTACCCGGATCAAATCTTATTAGTTTTTATGGTTCTTTTACCAATTCTTAATTTATATACACGTTTGACCCGTTATGGGCATTTATGTCAAAACTATAATTTTATCAACTCTTATTTAAAAACTCTTATTTCCTCCAACCACAATCCATATTATGGTTGGTACATGTACCCTTCACGAGAGTATCATTCCTTGTGCGTACCTGGCACGGGTCAACATTTACTCGTTTTTAATACATTGCATTATATTTCGCCAACCTTGGAAAAACATGCTCATACTTTCCGCTTGCCTGTATTTATAACACTTAACAAGACATAATATTACCAATCATCATTTATATTGTTATACAACTTCCTACCAAATATTGAGTTAAAATAAGTGTTTAAGACCCCGAAACAATTTCTGCAAGTATGGACCTGCTTGCTGTCAACAACTATTTTGTTGACAAAACTTCCGCGAAAATCACGTTAAACAACTTCCGAAAAATTTATAAAAATTACCAATCATCATTTATATTGTTATACCACTTCTTACCAAATATTGAGTCAAAACTAAGTGCTTAAGGCCTCGAAACAATTTCTGCAAATACGAACCTGCTTGCTGTCAACAACTATTTTGTTGACAAAACATCCGCGAAAACCACGTTAAACAACTTCCGAAAAATTTATAAAAATTATCAATCATCATTTATATTGTTATACCACTTCTGACCAAATATTGAGTCAAAACTAAGTGTTTAATGCCTCGAAACAATTTCTGCAAATACGGACCTGCTTGTTGTCAACAACTATTTTGTTGACAAAACGTCCGCGAAAACCACGTTAAACGAGTTCCGAAAAATCTATAAAATTTACCAATCATTATTTTTGTTGTTATACAACTTCTGACTACATATGGAGTCAAAACTAAGTGTTTAAGACCTCGAAACAATTTCTGCAAATACGGACCTGCTTGTTATCAACAACCATTTTCTTGACAAAACGTCCGCGAAAACCACTTTAAACAATTTCCGAAAAATCTATAAAATTTACCAATCATCATTTTTGTTGTTATACAACTTCTGACCACATATGTAGTCAAAATTAAGTGTTTAAGACCCCGAAACAATTTCTGCAAGTAACGGACCTGTTTGTTATCAATAACTATTTTATCGACAAAATGTCCGCGAAAACCATGTCCATTTTATTATTCACAATGCTATCCATTATACAAGTATTCTATTCTAGAAGGTGTAAGCTTTACTTACCTCGCATCCGCGCAAACATGCTTCGCATCAATGATCCGTTTGACTTCCCAAGCTCCCACCTAGCTTGTTCAGAGTCAAACTATATTATAATATCCATAAGATTTGTTAGGTTAGCCATCATATAAAATGACCACAACATCTCATGGATTCACACATAAAAATATCATCAAAGAATTAGCTTTCGGTCAGTTTAAAAGTCAAACTGTACTTAAGTATGTACATGTGCACTAACATGTATAGTTCAATTCACTGAAATTAGGCTATTTTGGGACGCACGTTTATTGTACTTGCGAGCTTGCAAAAATTACGATCTTTTTATGTGATGTGCCCTTCAGAGGGTTTATCCTTGTGATAATTTTTTAGAGTCTAACTCTCTACCAAAAATTTATAAAAAATCATTTACCAAGAGGTAACCAGGTTCGTCACTTTATGACTGCAGCCTACGGAAAAATTTATTTAAAAATTCTCGATTATCCGATTGACATAATTCCAGTTGGAGATTTTCGTAACCTCCTGAAGCTACCTACAGTAAAAATTTGAGATCATAACTCAATTCCTAAATTAAGTTATGATATTCGTAATGGGCTGCAAATTCTGTCAGAAAACACAGCCTGAACCTTCGATACGGAAAAATTCATAAAACGTTCAATTTTTGTCAAAAAAATGCAATTCCAGTTGGGTTTGAAAGGTTTTTCCTGGAAGTTCATCACAAACTTAATAAACATCAGTTTTTGACAAGAATTAACCTGGTTACAGCCGATTAAAGTCAGCTGTAACTTTCTGGACAGATTTAGTTTCATCAATTCTTTTCTAATAGTCTCACATTCTAACTTTTCCTAGACATTCCATGTAACACCCTAGGTACTAATTAACGATTTTTTATGTAATTACCAACAATTAGATGTGTAGTTAAGACAACACATATTATAAAAATACGGGTTTATTAAAAAATTTACAATTCATAAGTTATTCTAGGTAACGTGATCGAATTCGTTGTTTAAATTTTACAACGTGGCAAAGTGCGGAAGCGTGTATCTTTATCGTGTTCGGTTCTTCGCTGAGCTTGATCGTCTTCCGGCATCCAAAAGTACCTACATTTCAATAACATGAATTGCTTTAGTCATACGGGGTTTAAATCATGTCCGAACGATGTCCGGGAAACAATTGATTTTTCAAATGAAAAACAAAATATATAAAAAAAATCTCCACCGTAAATTACGGTGGGACCGTAATTTACGGTGGCCCCTGGGTTCATGCTTTTCTACCGTAAAACAGTGGGCCACCACCGTAAATAAATCATCTCCACCGTAAATTATGGTGGGACCGTAATTTACGGTGGACCCTGGGTTCAGCCTTTCCATTTTGCCGTAATTTGACACGAAATCTTTCGTATCTTTCAAACCGCTTATCCGTTTGACCTACCGTTTCTTCCTACATGTTTGTAATTTGATTCTCCATCATATGGAGTTAAAATCCGACATCCGACTTGATAAAATTCAAGACTTTTAAGTCTTCGGCTTATTACTCTTTTACCAAAATTTAACCCGTTCGTGATTTTATCAAACATACAAGTTTGTTTGACCCTTATTTCTCATAAACCTATTAAATTCAAAGATGTCTAACATATTGGGTTCCAATTATAGAATTATATACATTCTTTAATCCATTTTCACCCATATGCTTATTTTGACCCGTTTGAGGTATTTAAGCATATTTTAAGCACCAATTGCTTTCATTCATTTCTAAATACATATATCCACATTTCTTAACAAAGGATCTTCCACCACAACTATATTTGTGGTGGATTCGATGTGGTGATTTATATATACCAGAATTTACCCTTCAAATAGTTATTTTACGGCAAAGACTCAAATAGAGCCATTTGACTAACGTTTTACATCTTTCAACTTCTATACTCCTCCTAAGTAATTATTTAATTGTAAAACTCATTTCCAAACAACCTTTAAGGGTTGTTTGTTCAATTTAGCCTACAAGGGCGTTTTGGTCAATATTAGTCCTTCATTTACGACGAATGACTTTTAGTTACTTGTTTAACCCAACTCCGATCTTTTAACTATGATTTTATTTGAAAGGGCACTAGGCCTTTCAAATATAATGACCATCGTCCGTAACATTTGGTTTACCTATTAAAGTAACCAAAAACTTAATTTAGACTTCGTTTAACTCTCATTAGCCTTACATTTAAATGAGAGTTTTCTTATTATGCGTACCTGGCTCGGATCATTACATTGACCCATTTAAGTACCTTGCCTCAATTTTTACTAAGTAATAGCGATGTAAATATCCACTCGATATTTATTTCTGAAATCAAACAACTCATCAAACCATTAGTCGATATTGTCAAAAAGTGGTATTTCCACCTTTTGACCCGTTGGTCTAAATGACCGATGATATTGGCGAGATAAAGCTTATTGCCATCTCGTCTACACGACTCGTTCCGATTTACACCGCACGGTCGTTTTAACTATAATCCACCTCTTAACGCTTTTTGGCCTATTAAGGCTTACGTAATATGTATCTTTCAAAACCAATAATTATTGTCAACAAGTGTCCAAATTTCAATTTTACCCTTATTGGTTATCTTGTTCCATACGACTACACACCGGGAACACCATATCTCAATTTCCCATTTGTCTTGTTCGAAATCAAACAACAAAAAGGTCATTCTAAACTATATGACTAGTGTAAGCTATACTTACCTTGCATCCATGCCACGCTTTTCTTTCCGTACGCGCTCCGTTTGACCCGCTTCATCCACAAGCTTCCACCTAGCTTGTTAGGCGTCAAACTATCATCATATTTCATAAGATGGTTAATTTAGTCATTGTTAATCATAACTATTCCATCTTACGTATTTTTCTATCAAATTTATCATTCGATCTTACTAATGGTTGGTTTGACTACTAAAAGTCAAACGCCCCTTAGCATATAAATGCACATTCAAGCTCTATCTATCAATTAGTAGCTAACATGATCTTATACACTTAGTTACATGAACATGGCTACCAAATCTCATCACAACATTCAAAATCCATTTCAATCATGTATGAACAAGTTCCCAAATCACTAAATTTGTTTGAGTGCCTTGTTTCTATTATCCAATATGATGATTTTAAACATAAACTTATCATCATCCTTACTATTATATCAAAACCTACTTCCTATTTTACTTGTTAATCACATACAAGTGATATTACTTCAAGTTCTTCATACTTTCATCATATCTAACAAAACCCACTTCAACCATATAAGAACAAGTACCCAAATTCATGGTTAAATCGAACACCTTCTATTTGTTTTCATGCATGTTGATTCTAAGCATAGTTATATCATTCAAAATCATCATAACATTAAAACCCACTTGTCTAAGTGTGTTAATTCATCAACTCCTTCAATTAATAGCATGTTGTGTATGATTTTCACTTAGGGTTTCGTTCCTAAGCAAGTATACATCACTAATCTAGTCATGGCTTCTCTAATCCATGCCTAATTCGCGATTAGGATGATTATCAACTTTTTACAACTTCATGAATGTTAGAAATTTGACATACCTTAGGATCCCCTTGACTTGGTGATCACGAATATGTGCTTGAATTTCGATTTGGGTTTGATTTGCCCTTCCAATTTCATTGATTTGTGCTTGTTAGGGTTTGGCTCCATGGGGAGCTCCCTGATGTCGATCCAGAACACACACTTGAAGTGTGTGTTTTGTTTTGATTTTTCTTTTATTTAATAACTTTGTTAAGTTATCCCATTTTAACCCCTCGTGTTTGGTTCGTTAATAAGTAGACCACAACCTACTTATTTCTAACAATATTCCCATTTATTAACTAGGTTAAACATTCCTAGTTAAATTAGTGGGTTCGGGGAATCTATAACTCAGTTTCTTTTAAGCCCCGTTAATTCAGACTTCATATAAACTTTATTTACTTAAAACATTTATTCACGTTTTATTAAATATTAGGTTTATTTATTTAAATCCTAATATTTACCGGGTTACTTCCACCACTAACGGTATTTTACCCGCTCTTTTGTATTAACGGGGTTTAATTACCAAACTCGTTTTTGGGATGTTACATTCCATCAAACACCTTGCGGGTATGATTTGTATACTTCTTTTATAAAATTATGGTTATCGTTTTAACCAAGTTTTAACATCACATTCAAGTCCATTATATCTATCATGCATAACAACACCTAGATTCACTTCTTGGAAATCAAATAACACCCATTTTATGATAAAAATTTTAGTATTCTTCATCATCCTACAAAACCCATTTATCACCTATGTGGGTGATTATGAATTTCATAATTATTAGCACCAATTCATCAAATTATTGACTAGGGTTTGTTCCTAACCACAAATTCATCATAATTTCATTCAAACATTAAACACGCAAGTTCAGATTTCGATTTCCATGTTCATCAAGAATTTAATATGGAACCAAATAATGAAATTCGACATACCTTGTGATCCCCTCACATGAGTGATCACTAGTTTGAGCTTGGTTTTCGATTTGGATTCGTTTTGCCTCTTTGATTTGATCAATTTTTGCAATTCTAGGGTTTGGGCAAGAGACCCCTTTGGCTCCTGTGGATATCACGACCAGAAACACACTTCTGTGTGTGTTTTTGTGTCTAAGTTATGTTTAAATAACTCATTTTCAAGTTTGCCACTTTTAGTCCCTCTATTTTTATTTAGTTAGTAAGTAGGTCACAACCTACTAAATTCCAACAATATCTCATATTACTAACTAGGTTAAACACTCCTAGTTAACTTAGTGGGTTCGGGGAAATCATAACCCGTTTTATTTTAAGTCCCGTTAACTCGGGCCTCTTATGAACTTTATCTCCTTAAAAGCTTTTATTCTCTTTTTATTTAATATTAGGTTTATTTATTTAAATCCTAATATTTACCATGTTTATATTTACCACTAACGGTATTTTACCCGTTCATTATTTTCAACGTAGCTTGATTACCAAACCCGTTTTCGGGGTGTTACAAGACTACCCCCCTTAAAGAGGTTTCGTCCCCGAAACCTTTCTTACGTAGTTTATCGGTTTAGGCATAACGAACTTAGTTTCGTTTTCATTTGAGCATTGCTCCCTTTTAATAATTCAATAATCTTACCGGGAATATATGGTAATGTCTTTCGGGCTCCAAAGTGGTGTCTGACTCCTTTCTGATGCTCCATTCTTGCATCTTTCTTTTGGTTAACATCCTTGTTCCTCAGGTCAAGGATTATTATAGGCCATGTCGTTAGTGCCTTTCATGTATAAGGCCTCGTGGGCTGTTAGTTTCATCTAATATTCCTCGTCCTTATTACCTACTTGAACGAGTTGTCATTTGACCACCCGGTCACTGAGTCTGTCAACATGTTTACTTCACGCTAATTTTATATTGACGAGTGCTTTACATAGTTTATAACATTACTTTGACTTCAAATGGTTTTACCAGCTAGACTGATTTGTCACCGTTACTTCATACCCCGTCATTCAGGTGTACCACATTGCCATCCCCGGCCTTATGTGAATTCGTGATCTCGTACTACTTATGTTTTGTTAAATCATTGCTTTCAGTTTAACGTTTTCTCCTTGTCTTATGTCATTTACTTGTATCAAGGAATTTTACGTCCGAGGATTTATTCCTTTCCGTTATTATTTAATGCGGGGAATTATAACTAGTTCCCACGCTTAACCCAAATAACCCATTGGTTCTTTTACTTAGTCGTAGGCTATTCCTTTAGATTTTCACCTTTTTAAGGTGAGACCCCAACAGTTCGTTTCTTTCCATTTATGACCCAAGGGTCATTTTGGTCCCGTAGATCTTAACACTACTTATAATCCCGTAGGTTATGATGATCTCGTAGATCATCTTTTGTTCGCGTCTTTATTTAAATGTATACACACACACACACATATAGCGTCAAGGTACCCCCTTTTTATGTTTAGAATCATATATTTTAGCTTTTGAAATTCATTTGACCTTGACCGTAGTCCAAAGCTACATTCGTTTTCTTTCGAATTATCCTTCCGACTCTATGAGTTCTTACGTCATTTACGCGTCGGTTTGTTATTCGCTTACCGTTATCCGGTTCATACTTATATTTCTTGACAGCCCGTTACCTGGGTTCTTTTATCTTGATGTTTTTAACGCTCCCGTTGCCTGGTTTGCGTTTTTCTTCTTTTTATTATCAGACATTATTCTTTATTCTACGTGTTTAACCTCCAAATAGTTAAACATAATTATCAACATTTCTGTTTGCAAAATTTTATCATTTCTTAGTCATAACTCATGACCCGAGTCTTTTGACTTTCTAATCCGCATTCCCGTATCTCGGTTTACGCACATACTCAAAACCCTACCCATCTATCGGGTATTTCTACCAAAGTCATCTTCAAAGTAACCATTCTGATATGGTTTTAGACTTTGTTTTCACTTATTTGGTCGTCTTAGCGAAATCCATCGCTTTTATTCAACCAAGTCCTTATTCTTTATTCGTTCCGTTTGACTTGTTCGTGTGAATTTCATCAATTATAACAGTCAAACTTTATTCCTATGCCTCAACATTCTCATTAGTCAGTCTGTATTTTCATTTACTTTGATCCTTGTCTCCTCTCTCGGGCTCGTTATTCTAACGTAATACGCTTCCGTTACCAGGCTTGTGTTTACATTTATTATAAAATATTTTACTTATTTGTTCCGTTTTGGGTACCTTTTTAATTTGTCCCATTCACCCCGTCCTTACTACATCGGACGTAAATGTGTCCATCATAAGAAGTTCACGGTATCATGTGTTCATTACTTACTTGGCTAGAGTAAGCGATCAACACATGGTACACATGATCTTTTTTGTAATTTTCACATTACACCCCATGTAAGTAACGCCTCTAATCTTTCTGTATTGCTGATTTAAATTGGCAAAACTTTATTCAATTGCTATTTAACAATTATTAGTTTTACCCGTTTCATTCTTAAACATATAAAATGTTTTCCTTTTTATCGACCTATTATATAATCACATTCGTTAATGTGATCGCTACATTTCTCAATAGTATTTTATTGAGAATTTTTTTCACTTGGATAATTACTCCCGTCCAAGTTTTCATATGAACTCATCCTGTTATTGCTTTGTTATTTATCATTGTGAATAACACTTATTTCTACTTAATTGCTCTTGGAAACATCATCCTAAATAGATATCCTATTCAGGTTTTGCAAGTTTTATCCTATATATGCAACCGTCATTCTCTACGTGTTTATTGCATATTACTATTTGTGCGATTAATTTAAAGCGTGCACCTGGTAATCCTTGCCCTAACGGGCTTTCCATGCCATTAACCTTGTTCGCGATCGTCACGCGGTTTAGGTCCTTGTTGAGCATGCTCTGCTTGTCATACTTTGGACCGTTGCTTCGTCAGATCCGCAATTTTTTAAACTCCCGATATCTTCAGATGCGAGTGTCCTTCAACTACAACATTTATAAAAGTTAGTAATTTTGACATTAATGAACGCCCGTATTATAATACAAGGCTTTTCCACTATACGTGTCAACACACATAATATCGTTGACTATATCGATCCTTTATCGATTTAATTGGGATAACGTGTATTACACGATCACCCTATGTGTTGTTCACAACACTTTAATCATACTAAACCATTAATATACATGTACTTACCAGATTTACGATCAAGTCTCGAACCGAACACATTTACTCATTAACCTTGAGCTCTGATTACCAACTTGTAAGACCCTTACTAATATTTAACGATTACCGTAAAAATATTAACAATTAAATGTGTACTTATGACTACTCATACTTTTGTCAATACGGGTTTATTAAAAATTTTACAATTTTAATAAAAAATATATGATACAACATAATGTAAATGAGTTCGTCATTTAAAAATAACGACGAAACGAGGTGCAGAAGCTTGAATCTCGATCGTGTTCAGTTTTTCGTTGAGCTTGACCGTCATCCGACATCATATAATACATACCTAAAATCAAAACCAACATAAAGTTAGTTTTGATAGTTTCACAACAAGTTATAAACATATTTCCAAACAAATCATTCATCCATTATTCAAAATTCTTGTTTCCTTCGAATTCAAATTCCCGGTTCTTAAATCGAATTATTTATCCCGTTATGGGTTTTGTACCATATCCCTATATGCACAACCATTTTTAGTAACTCTTTAATGTTTACAAATACGATCCATTACCCGGATCATATCTTATTAGTTTTTATGGTTCTTTTACCAATTCTTAAGTTATATACACGTTTGACCCGTTATGGGCATTTATGTCAAAACTATAATTTTATCAACTCTTATTTAAAAACTCTTATTTCCTCCAACCATAATCCATATTATGGTTGGTACATGTACCCTTCACGAGAGTATCATTCCTTGTGCGTACCTGGCACGGGTCAACATTGACTCGTTTTTAATACATTGCATTATATTTCGCCAACCTTGGAAAAACATGCTCATACTTTCCGCTTGTCTGTATTTATAAGACTTAACAAGACAAAATATTACCAATCATCATTTATATTGTAATACAACTTCTGACCAAATATTGTGTATAAACTAAGTGTTTAAGACCCAGAAACAATTTCTGCAAGTATGGACCTGCTTGCTGTCAACAACTATTTTGTTGACAAAACGTCCACGAAAATCACGTTAAACAACTTCGAAAAAATTTATAAAAATTACCAATCATCATTTATATTGTTATACCACTTCTGACCAAATATTGAGTCAAAACTAAGTGTTTAAGGCCTCGAAATAATTTCTGCAAATACGAACCTGCTTGCTGTCAACAACTATTTTGTTGACAAAACGTCCGCGAAAACCACGTTAAAAAACTTCCGAAAAATTTATAAAAATTACCAATCATCATTTATATTGTTATACCACTTCTGACCAAATATTGAGTTAAAACTAAGTGTTTAAGGCCTCGAAACAATTTCTGCAAATACGGACCTGCTTGCTGTCAACAACTATTTTGTTGACAAAATGTCTGCGAAAACCACGTTAAACAACTTTCGAAAAATCTATAAAATTTACCAATCATTATTTTTGTTGTTATACAACTTATGACCACATATGGAGTCAAAACTAAGTGTTTATGACCTCGAAAAAATTTCTGCAAATACGGACATGCTTGCTGTCAACAACCATTTTGTTGACAAAACGTCCGCGAAAACCACTTTAAACAATTTTCGAAAAATCTATAAAATTTACCAATCATCATTTTTGTTGTTATACAACTTCTGACCACATATGGAGTCAAAATTAAGTGTTTAAGACCCCGAAACAATTTCTGCAAGTAACGGACCTGTTTGTTATCAATAACTATTTTATCGACAAAATGTCCGCGAAAACCATGTTCATTTTATTATTCACAATGCTATCCATTATACAAGTAAGTATTCTATTCTAGAAGGTGTAAGCTTTACTTACCTCGCATCCGCGCAAACATTCTTCGCATCAATGATCCGTTTGACTTCCCAGGCTCCCACCTAGCTTGTTCAAAGTCAAACTATATTATAATATCCATAAGATTTGTTAGGTTAGCCATCATATAAAATGACCACAACATCTCATGGATTCACACATAAAAAAATCATCAAAGAATTAGATTTTGGTCAGTTTGACTTTTAAAAGTCAAACTGTACTTAAGTATGTACATGTGCACTAACATGTATAGTTCAATTCACTGAAATTAGGCTATTTTGGAACGCCCGTTTACTGTACTTGCGAGCTTGCAAAAATTACGATCTTTTTATGTGATGTGCCCTTCAGAGGGTTTATCCTTGTGATAATTGTTTAGAGCCTAACTCTCTATCAAAAATTTATAAAAAATCATTTACCAAGCGATAACTAGGTTCGTCACTTTCTGACTGCAGCCTACGGAAAAATTTATTTAAATATCCTCGATTATCCGATTGACTAGGGGTGTTAAACGGGTCGGGTTGGCGGGTTTAACCCGACCCGAACCCGAAAATTTTACACAAACCCGAACCCGACCCGAACCCGAAAATCGTATCCTACATAAGAACCCGAACACGACCCGAAGTTTCATGGGTTGACCCTAACACGACCCGTTCAACCCGAATTTTTTTATTTTTTTTCTGAAAATTAATATATTAAAATTAAAATTTACACTAAAAATTCAAATGTTTATAATAATGTCATATTTAAATTATAAAATCTATGTTAATTTCTCTTTTTAAGTTATAATCATTGCATAAAATACACACCCCATTTAATTTATGACATAAAATATATTGTAAAAAAATATAATATAATATAAATGTTAAACGGGTCAACCCGCCAACCCGACCAGGTTGACCCGAACCCGACCCGTTATCCTAAACGGGTTCGCGGGTTCAACCTGAAACTGACCCGAACCCATTTAGACTAAACCTAAACCCGCGAATTTCGTGTTAGGTTCGTGTTGGGTTTTCGGGTCGTGTCAGAAATTCACGCCCCTACGATTGACATAATTCCAGTTGGAGATTTTCATGACCTCCTGAAGCTACCTACAGTAAAAATTTGAGAACATAACTCAATTCCTAAATTGAGTTATGACATTCGTAATGGGCTGCAAATTCTGCCAGAAAACGTAGCCTGAACCTTCGATACGGAAAAATTCATAAAACGTTCAATTTTTGTCGAAAAAATGCAATTCCAGTTGGGTTTTTAGGTTTTTCCTGGAAGTTCATCACAAACTTAATAAACATCAGTTTTTGACAAGAAGTGACCTGGTTACAGCCGATTAAAGTCAGTTGTAACTTTCTGGACAGATTTAGTTTCATCAATTCTTTTCTAATAGTCTCACATTCTAACTTTTCCTAGACATTTCATCAAACACCTTGCGGGTATGATTTGTATACTTCTTTTATCAAATTATGGTTATCGTTTTAACCAAGTTTTAACATCACATTCAATTCCATTATATCTATCATGCATAACAACACCTAGATTCACTTTATGGAAATCAAATAACACCCATTTTATGATAAAAATTTTAGTGTTCTTCATCATCCTACAAAACCCATTTATCACCTAAGTGGGTGATTATGAATTTCATAATTATTAGCACCAATTCATCAAATTATTGACTAGGGTTTGTTCCTAACCACAAATTCATCATAATTTCATTCAAACATTAAACATGCAAGTTCAGATTTCGATTTCCATGTTCATCAAGAATTTAATATGGAACCAAATAATGAAATTCGACATACCTTGTGATCCCTCACATGAGTGATCACTAGTTTGAGCTTGGTTTTCGATTTGGATTCGTTTTGCCTCTTTGATTTGATCAATTTTTGCAATTCTAGGGTTTGGGCAAGAGACCCCTTTGGCTCCTGTGGATATCACGACCAGAAACACACTTCTGTGTGTGTTTTTGTGTCTAAGTTATGTTTAAATAACTCAGTTTCAAGTTTGCAACTTTTAGTCCCTCCATTTTTAGTTAGTTAGTAAGTAGGTCACAACCTACTAAATTCCAACAATATCTCATTTTACTAACTAGGTTAAACACTCCTAGTTAACTTAGTGGGTTCGGGGAAATCATAACCCGTTTTATTTTAAGTCCCGTTAACTCGGGCCTCTTATGAACTTTATCTCCTTAAAAGCTCTTATTCTCTTTTTATTTAATATTAGGTTTATTTATTTAAATCCTAATATTTACCGTGTTAATATTTACCACTAACGGTATTTTACCCGTTCATTATTTTCAACGTAGCTTGATTACCAAACCCGTTTTCGGGGTGTTACACTCAAGTCCACCAATGTTGGCTGTTGTGTTACCTGACCTTGATCTTGGCTAACAATCCTAGGGTAAGTCCCTAGGTGTTCAACATACACGTCCATTGTTTTAGTTAATTCAGCATACTTAATCAAATTAAGAACATCTAAACCATTACCCAATGGCCTCAACCCTAAATCCAAACTTTCTTCTTCAGGTAGTTTGAAATGGTAAGTTACTATATCTTCCTCTGAATACCCCAAAGAAACAAGCATATCATTCATAATAATAACCAAAAACAAATAAGAGTTCACCTTATCAGTGTAAGATACATAACCGCCCTTATACTTAATGTCTGGAAATTCAGTAAAACTTCCACCATGATGAAACTTTAGACTGAAACAAACTGGTGTTTAACTGAAATCAACAAATCACAAAGAAGATTAGAAAATTATACAAATCAGTGGCTTAGGGTTTAATCAAACAATGGGAATCAACATATCGTACTCTACAGTTGGATTAAAAGGAGACTCATCATCTCGAACACACCAGCAGCTCCAATTATCATTCATCTTCGTATGAAATCGATTAGGGTAGATTGATTAAGGTTCTGCGAATAAGAAGTGTGTTTGTGTTTGTGTGGGAGACGATTCAGTAGAGAAATAAAATAGAAGAAATATGTAAATGTCAACTTTACCCTTACATTAACGGAAGCTTTTAACGACGTCTGTTTTTTGGACTGTATTAGTAAAACAAAACAATGCTAATGACTGTTTTAGCAACAAATCTTGATTTTGGACTGATCTAGCAATTTGTGTAAAACCTCAGGGACGAATTTAGAAATTTTCTCTTTCAAAAATGTTAGAGACTAAAATGAGAAAAATGCCCGGATAGTCCCTGTGGTTTGTCTATTTTTCACCTTTATTCCATAACTTTCTAAAATTACAGCTATAATCCTCAACTTTTGAAATTTCGTTCCCAGATATTCTCTGGCACGGATGGGGGTTAGTTTTTGATGGTGGGGTGAAAGTAGGTAATGTTTGGTAGTGTTATGTGCTGTGGAGGTGTTATGGTGGTGAAAGGTGGATGGTGGTGGTGGTGGTGGTGAAAGGTGGATATGGTGGTGGTGGTGGTGAATGAGGAAGATGAAGATGGTGGGGTGGGTGGTTGGGTCCCACATAAATTATTGAATATTAATTATATTTATTCTTAACTTTCTAGTTATTAATTTACCTAGGGCTGTAAACGAACTGGACATTCAGCGAACAGTTCGTGAACTGTTTGGCGGAAAGTTCGTTTACGTTCGTTCGATTTGCTTAACGAACAAACACGAACAAAAAATTTTGTTCGGTTAGCTTAGCGAACGAACACGAACACGGGTCACGTTCGTTCGATTGCGTTCGTGAACGTTCGGCAATATGTTCAGTTAAGTTCGTTCATGTTCGTTCGTTTACGTTCGTTCGTGTTCGTTTGATTATATTAAAAAATAAAAAATAATAAACATTTTATCTAAACATATTGAAAACTTGAAACCCTATTTTTTTTCTAAGTTAGCTGAAATTTGGACATTCTAAGGCATTTTTAGGAATAATTATGTCTAATTAGTTAAATTTGATTCATCTTTTGGTGGTGTAGTAGACTTCTTGTGTTTTGATTTATCATTTGATGGTTGTATTTAACTACTTATATCCAATGTTTAAGGGTAACAATGGTTTTGTTTTTTTTATTTTCAAGCTAAATGTTCGTTTGCGTTAATTTTTATTTGCTTGTGTTCGAGACCAGTATTTACGAACTGTTCATGAACAACTAAATTTCCTTAACGAACGAACACGAACATAAAATTATGTTCGGTATGCGTTCGTGAACAGTTCGCGAACATGTTAATTTCCTTAACGTACGAACACGAACATGGATTTGTTCGTGTTCGTTCGGTTCGTTTACAACCCTAAATTTATCAGTAAGGACATTTAGGTCATTTGGCACTCACCTAATAACAAAAAGTAACCTCCATCTGCGCCAGAGACTGTCCGAGAACAAAATTAAAAAAGTTGGGGGACTATAGGTGTAATTTTAGAGACTAAAGATAAAAAATGGACAAATCATAAGTACTATCCGAGTATTTTTCTCGACTAAAATAATACAAATTTAAAATTTGGCCCAAACTTTATATAATTGAACAAAACAAACGTATACGAAAATGAGAATTAACTCTTATCGATTTTATTTGGATAAAATTAATGAAATAACTGATTTACTATTGTCTTTGGTTATCTCGTAAAAAAAACTGTGCTGCAAATTTTCTGGTATCAAGTGCCGGCACCGGCGACAATGAGCTGCCGATATATGGGCTCCTCTCTGCTACGGTAACACCTCCTCTTTCTCACCCCTCTTCTTCTCAATTCTGTTTCTTATTATTTTTCCTAATTTTCAAACCAGGAGCACAATAACTCTCCCAACATTATCCCATTTCAATCCTTTGAAGCCACAGAATTCCGTTCGCCTAATTCAATCAACTTTTCGACTTCCAGTTCGCCAATGTCCACACAGGTATTCAATTTCTCCTTTTCCCCAATTTTTGGGGTTATTTAATATGCGTTTAGGTTACTGAAATTGACTACTATTTAGATTGTATGATGGCGTAATTTTTGTGGGTCCTCGGGGCAAAAGGTAAAGTGCACTAATTTTAACGTTATTTGACTGATTTCGTGAAAATAACGTTAAAAAGCGAGGGACGGTTAATCATGCATCATGTGGTGGCATTGATAGCCGAAAGACAAGGGGGTACATGCACTAATCGGCTTTTGTCCCAATTGTTGAGTGTTATGTGCCTTATGTCTAAGGCTTGATACAAAACTACTATCAAGCAGGGGGTCTCATTGGAAGCAGCCTCTCTATTCTTATGGGATAGAGGTAAGGTTGTCTACATCTTACCCTCCCCCTACCTTTGCTTTGCTATTGGTGTGATTTACTTCACCGGTGAATACGGCATACGCTATAAGTATTATTGAATCAATAAACATTGTATTGAATCAATAAACATTGTATTCTTCGTTGAATGCGTGTGTTTATCGCTGCAACTTTAGGAGTAGGTTTGAGCTAGTCGTTCTGAAAATACGACATATTTCCTGATAGAATACATGGATTCACATTCACTAGTGAATACAAAGTAGTTCATAATGATTCAAAGATAATGTATTCATTGATAAGTAGTTATTGTTTCTCCTTTGAACACCCCTACCCATTTTCTTTTGTTACTTGAATTAGCTAGCTGTTTCTATATCTAACTTCTTTTGTTATTCTTCTTCTTATATTAGGGCCATGTCTCGTGTGAGTGCAACACATGATGAAGAGGCTGCTGCTAAAGCAGCAGCAACGGAAGCTAACAGTGGAGCTCCAACCATGTATTGTCCCTATCTTGTGAAATGATTAATGAGTTCATTTATTTTCTTAATACACCATGCACTAGAATCTTGGTTTTAAAAAGCGATAGGCGCACAAAAGCGACGAGGACTAAAATTGAGGCGCGAAGCGCAAAAGCGGTGGGCTTTTCGTACCCGAGGCGCAAGGTGTTTATATAATTTTTTTATATATCCCATACAAATCCCATAGGTTTTTAGCTTCTTTTAACCAAAATATAGTTATAAATAAGGCTTTTATACCATTTTACTTACATGTACAAGTAAAAAAAAACCCTAGGTACAACTTTTTTCTGCAGAAAAACGCCTCAGGTACATGACGCGCGCGCCTCAGGTCAAAAAGCCTCCAAAAAACCCAAAAATCTGTGCCTTTTGGGCGCTTCTTGTAATTACACAAGGCGCTGAGCGAAAAAGCCCCAGAAGCTGCGCCTAGGCGCGTTTTTAAAACTAAGCTAGAATTTTATACTCAATACATGATAATATGTTTAAAGTTTAAACTAAACTTTCAGTTTTAAAAAGCTTCGATATATCGTTTTGCAGTTTCCTAAGATAGGGAGCCAAGGGTATTTACTATTTAGTTTATCAATGTGTAAATAGGTGTCAAAAATGAGAAAAGATATGAAAAAACATTGTTAACTTTCAAAGTCAATCAGCATAAGCAAATCTGTAATGGTGTTAAAAGAACAAAGTTCTTAGAAAAGTTTGATATATATTTGGCGGCTTGTTTACTACACTTTTCTTTTTCTCAAATGTGTTATGACCATCTTCTGGTTCAATTTTATATAACTTAGTAGATTTGAGTTCGTGTCAGATTTGACAAGATTATTTCAAAGGAGATCCCTTCTAGCATTGTCTATGAAGACGACAAAGTTCTAGCGTTTCGTGATATTAATCCTCAAGCACCTGTTCATGTTTTAGTCATTCCAAAGCTCAGAGACGGTTTAACAGAGCTTGGCAAGGTTATTTCTTTTATTTAACTTCCTATTGCATCTATTCTGCTAAATTTTGCACTCGTTAATTGTTTATTAATATATAGCTACATCTTGAGATACTAATTTTCTCCTGCAATTAATAAGGCTGAACCACGACACGAAGACATATTGGGTCATCTTCTTCATGCATCAAAAATAGTTGCGGAAAAAGAAGGCATTGTTGATGGATTCCGTGTGGTCATTAACAGTGGTGCCTCTGCATGTAACGCTTTAGCTTCTATTTATTCTGAATTTCGTATAAGCTGTGTGTAGTTACCTGTTAATGATCACGTGTGTGGATTTGTATGTGTAGGTCAATCGGTTTATCATCTTCATTTGCATGTTCTTGGTGGAAGACAGTTGAAATGGCCACCTGGTTGATTGACATTTAAACCATCATCTCGCTGCTTCAGTTTTCACTTTCTTAGCTCATTCCAGGTGGTTTACGTACTACTACGGAGGGTTTATTGAATTAAAGTGTGTTAACATATAATGTTCGAAGCTATATCAATCTCAAGTTCAACAAAATATATCAATACCAGAGGTTTGGTTGGTTCACTATGATGTTTAAGTCTTTCATTATGTTTGTTGATGATCGTTCTCGTGCAACTTGGGTGTTTAAATCACTAAATGAAATACTCTGTTTTTTTGTGTGAATTTTATGCCTGTCAAAACCAAGTTTGATATTTATGTTATACATTTCGGTCTGATAATGCAAAAGAATATCTATCTTTCGACATTAGGACGTGAGTCATCATGTGCATACAGTGGCGGATCCAACCCTGTATTAGAATCTCTAGATCATTTGATTTATACCACCCTTATACAAAAGTACAAAACCCAAAGAACCTGGACCCGACCAATTCACAAATGTGTACATCAGGAACTACTGATGATTGTGGTGGGAAGTCATGGTGGCAGGTGGCCTTTGTTGTCCAATTTTATGTTTTCAAATAAGAAATAAACAAAAAAACAGTTGGTAAAAGGGTGACAAATTCGTTACCATTTTTCTTGTTTTATGCTATAATGTTATCTTCCTTATATGATTAATACCATGAAAAAAATAGCTGAAAACAAGATCCTGTTATATACAACAAGATTACAATTTAACCGACAATAATATAAACTAACCAAATAATGATGATGATAAAACATTAATAACCATGGATTAAGATCAAATACAAAGGCTTCTAATTACAAAGGCTTCTAAAAAACCTAATACAAAAAAAAAAAAAAAAAAAAAAAAAAACCTAAACACCCACCATCATCCAAAAACCTATGCCCCCCCCCCCCCCCCAATCACCCACAAAAAAAAAAAAAAAAATTCCCCGGGGTGGGATTTTTGGGGGGTGGGGGGTGGGTTAGTTTTTTTTTTTTTAGGTTTTTAGGGGGTGGGGGGTTTAGGTTTTTTGGGGTTTTTTTGGTGAGGTATAGTTGTGGGGGGTGGGGGGTTTTTGCGTGGTGGTGTGGTGGGTGTTTAAGTTTTGGGTTGCGGTGTAGTGGGTTTAGGTTTTAGGTTATTGGACACTTATCACTTTATAAATCTTTCTTACACTTCTTACAATTAAAAGTATTTGTAGAATAACTTAATCCTAATGGTAAATGTGTTATATTAGAATATTAAAATGACGAAAATGGTAAATGACATCAGTTTACAAAAAAATATAAACCTTGCTGCAATTTTGATGATGTGTATGATTGCATTATGATCAATTGTAGATTACCATTAACAACTCGATTTTCGACACACTTTATAACAATACATGTCTAAAAATACGTACCTTGTAACGACATAATCGAAACTTTATAAAACATTGAATCTTTAAAGTTATAAGCATAAAATTAAAAAAAAAAGGTGAAAACGATAAAACAAAAATAAAAGGCGATTTCATATATATCCTTATAAAATTTAAAAGTTTCATATATACCCATCCAAAATTAAAAATATCATATATGTCATTACAAAGTAGTTAAAATATCATATATACTTAATTCATTAAAAAATAATATAATAAATGACCATTTTACCCTTATTTTTCTAAAACTTTAAATTTCCAATATAAAACTTTTGTTATGAATGCATCATAAGGTGCTGACTCTCAACGTTCTTAACTCCCGTCTCTTTACTTACTCTTGCATTAATAATATGGCCTATATATAGAGGTCCTATGTATTTGATATGATATACTTAATATTATAAGAATTATCTCATTCTCCATATTTCTTTCTCTACATGATCTATGTTCTCATGTTTATCGTGTATATTGGTTGCTAATAGGCTATTGTTTTATAACTCGTTATCAGCACAAACGCTTTTAAAGTTGGATCATGTTATCGTAAGTCAAAGTGACCATCGTTATATCTTTATATCAGTTTTTTTTACATCGATCTACAAGGAACCTGGAATCCATCAATGTTACACAAACAAGTTTTGTTTGAAAATCTTACATGAACAAAGATCAAGGTATGATTCGGTTTCCTTTTCTTCTCCAATTTTCTATCAATGCTAACTTATTTGGTTTGGTATGAAAATATGAATATTAGATGGTGGAAGAATACCTCGAACCATATTTTTCTTAAAAGCTGTTACATGTGAATGTGGTACTAATTTTAATATATATCATAGATGTTTCGACTCTTGAATTATAATTCATTTAGTATACTGTTTGAAGCACATTATCACTAGTCCACTTTCTTACTATTTTTCTTTTGGAATTTATTTGAATTTAGTAATAGTAATATAACTTAAATTCAATCAAATGCAACTTACGAGGGTGAATGGAATATTATTAATTGTAAAATATAATTGAAAAGTATTAAATGTGATATTATTTCTCATTAACCTCATTACAAAACGTTATTTATTTGAATTTATGTTTCTTTATTCTTTTTAATTATTACTGAATTAGTTGAATTAAGAAAAAAGTTTATTAAAACTTATAATAAGTTAAGTTTACATTTATTATTATTGTTATTATTATTATTATTATTATTATTATTATTATTATTATTATTATTATTATTATTATAGAAGTATAGAAACGGCAGTGGTCTTATTATGAAGTTATCTCATGTTATCTTTATTCATAATTATCATAATTAATATTATTAGTATTATTGTAATTAAAAGTTCAATATGACTAGAAGTGTAAATGTATAACAATGCAATTGTTTAATATGTACATATATGAGTTGAGATCCTGTACAAACAGTGCTAACTATAAGAACCGTAAGAACAGATCTGAGCCATTGATAATTTAAATCAATGGTTGGTGTTGATTATAAATAAAACCCTTATAATTAAAAATTAGTACTAACAAGTTAGGGGTAATTTTGTAAAATTGCTAGTCATTTGACCATTTTTCATTAAATACAAATTCCACCAAGGTTTTTTAAACTAAAATAACTTTTATGTACTTCATTATTTTAAAAAAAGAAATATACCATAAATGAAATCAATCGGTGGGCGCCAATGAAGAAACACTGGGCAAAAGGATTGGAAGCGGATTATCCAGGGGTTATGTCCTGCATAAAAGGGGTGGTTCTCTCTCGTTCGATTTAATGGGACAGTTCTTCTTCTTCGGTAAGCTCTGCAAAACAAAACACCGTTAGCCTCGTCAAGGGGAGAAGGGGAGTTCTCTCCTTAACCCGACTCCGGCGTGAGAATAAGTGTTTGTTTATGAAGAAGAAGAAGTATTGACGAAGTGTGTGTTACTTGAGGTTCATACCTGAATTATTCTCATATTTATAGCCGAGAGTTTGGGCGGGAAAAATCGTTGATGAAATATTAACGGAAGATGCTAACCCCGTAAGCGGTTACGTTTCCTTCCGTTAATCTTCTTAATCCGACGTAAGTGCACACGGATCGCTATTTAGATCCACGGCTTGGGGAGATGCCACGTGGAAAGTGGACAAGTGGAGGTTTTCCTCCAATTCCATGCTATCATCGTGATTTCAGGGAGGCCTGAGATGACGACACGTGTTCCAGACGGTTATAACCGTCTGGTAGTGCACGATTGAGCCTTCTAGAAGGTTATTGCCGTAATCTGGTGTGGCTCCTTATCGTGTGACACCAGCTGAGTAAATAATGTCCAAGTCTGGGTATTATTAAGAGGAAATGCCTAACTTGGGATTCTCATCCTTTGTTTTTATGAAGGCGCAAGGATTCATGATTTTCCTTTTATCGCGCAAGTGTTTGCTCGTTATCTTTCTCTTAAGTTCTCTGTAGGACCAGTTGAGCGGCCGCGCAAGGTCAAAAGAGGGCTAAGAGATGAGGTTGTGGTATGGTCCCAAGTACTTGATATGAGGTTTTTGGGACCTTACCCCTTCAAGGCCCCTGAATTTCGATGGCACTGGGGGTGCCGTAGCCTTTGTGCGCTGGGTCGAGAAGACGGATTCTATTTTGCGAATGAGTAAATGTACTCCGGAGCAACAAGTCACGTACATTTCTGGACTGTTTCTAGATGGAGCATTGTCGTGGTGGATTCTTCAGGTCCAGACGTTGGGTGAGGCTGCTGCGTATGCCTTGACGTGGAATGAGTTGAAAGAATTGATGCATAAGAAGTATTGTTCGAGGGCAGAAATCCAGAAGTTGGAAAATGAATTTTGGAACTTGAAAATGGAAGGTCCAAAGATAGCTGAGTATGTGCAGAGGTTTCATGATTTATCTAGGGTGGTTCCTTATTTGGTGGAGCCAGAGTTTAAGAGGATCGAACGCTTCATCTGGGGATTGGCACCTCAGATTCTAAGCATGGTGACAGCATCTAAGCTTCCAACGATTACCGAGGCTATCAACTTGAGTGTGGCGCTTACTGAAGAAGCAATCAGGTTGGGCAAGTTCACGATTTCTGAAACAAAGAAGAAAGAGACTCACGTGGAGTCGTCTGGGGAAAACAAAAGAAAGTTTACAAATTTCAAGAAGGGTACTGTCGCAACCCCCGATCCCTATATCCTCGGGAACGGGCGGCCGCGTGCCAGTTTTGGTGGTATCGCGTGATTGTCTAATTTGGCAGCAGAATTTTTCATCAGGACCGTAGTTAGGAAATATTTGATCAGAGTAAAATACCACATTTTCATAATATTAAACATATGGGATAAAACCCAAGTTTCAAGTACACGCTTTTTCATAGGAATAAATCCTATAAAACATCTATTTTATTTTAGGTAACTTTATTACCACTTTTCCAAGCCTTCAGTGCTGTCCAGCTGGCTTCTATTTGGCTTTCACAGTTTTACCTGAAACATGTTTTAAAAAAATTTGTCAGTGGGAAATACTGGTGAGTGAATCCCAGTTTAATCAAGTTTAAGTAAAACCCAGTGTACAGTATTGAGGGCGATCTCGCAATTATATTTGTGTTGAAGTAATACCAATTAACATCCATGGTACTGTCAGACCCGACTTATGGAAATGTTACTCCTTGACCAGGTGGTAACAAATTTTGTATACAAAACCCCAACATACTCATGATAATTGTATTCTTACAAATACTCAATAACTGTTATTCGCATGGAAAGTATTTAAGGTTTTGTAAAAACAGTTAACAAAAGGTTTACAAAAAGTGGATCAACTCACATTGCTGTCTTAGATTTTCCGTAAGGGTTTTCTGGTGAAAATCTATAATTTACACAAATACACACGTGTTAGTATAATAACCCATTTTAACATTAGTAATACCCTCCCCGAGACGGCATTCCAACGACTACGTCGGGCAGAACCACGACAGCCGTTACGGAACCCTAGATCAATCGGGCAGCGTATCTAATACGTATCCAGGGGTTATAATACTTACAACGGAGCAGAGCTTTGCTAATTAGGGGGGTATAATACCCGTATAATAAGCCTACAATTCAGATTTTGAGAGAAAGAAACGAATTTTGAACGATTTCGACTGAGATCCGATGGCTCCTTTATATAGGGCCTGATATTGGCCTTGTCGCGGCCCGCGTAAAACAAGAACAGGGCCTACGCGGCCCGCGTCAAACCCGGTCAACGGGATAGCTTGGCCGGGTCATCGAGTAGGCTTGCCGTGTGTTGGGCCACGTGGAGGCCCAGGGCCGTGCCAGGTTTTAAGTTCACGCAGCCCGCGTAAGGGTTAAGGGTCCTTTACGCGGCCCGCCTAAAACCCAAAAATCAGATTTTTAACTATTTTAATAATATTTAATGTATTTGGGGCCCGTTTTCACGTATGGGGTGTTTTTAGGGACATATTGGGATATTTTAAAATATATTAGGGTATCGGAAATTATTCGAGGGTGTCGGTTTTCTTGAGGGTTGTTATATCCTCCCCACCTTGTTTTAGAGCTCGTCCTCGAGATCTACTGGAATAAGTGTGGATATTTCCTTTGCATTTCTGATTCAAGCTACCATGTGTACTCAGATCCTCTTTTGGAGTCCCACTTCACTTTGACCAGAACTAATCTCTTGTGCTTAAGATTCTTGACTTTTCTGTCTTCAATTTGCAGAGGCCTTTCTACAAACTTGAGTTGTTCATTTACCTCTATATCCTTAAGAGGTACTATCAGTAATTCATCGGCTAAGCATTTCTTGAGATTTGATACATGAAATACGTCATGTATTCCTGCCATTCCTGTGGCAGTTGTAGCTGATAGGCTACAGGTCCTATTCTTCTAATAATCTCAAAAGATCCAACATACCTGGGACTTAGCTTTCCTCTTTTGACGAATCTTACTATTCCTTTCCAAGGAGAGACCTTCAACGATACTTTGTCTCCTACTTGAAATTCCAATGGCTTGCGTCGGTTATCGGCATAGCTCTTCTGTCGATCACGTGCTGCTTTTAGTCGTTCCTTGACTTGAATAATCTTGTCGGTTGTCTCTTGCACTATCTCAGGTCCAGATAGTTGTTTTTCCCCAATTTCTGCCCAACAGACTGGGGTTCGGCACTTTCGTCCATAAAGTGCTTCGAATGGTGCAACATTTATACTCGTGTGATAACTATTATTATAAGAAAATTCTATTAAAGGTAAGTGATCGTCCCAATTATGTGACCACCCTCATAATTCCATGTATCCGTACAATTTATTAATGATAATTAAAGTGCTTGATGACTGTGCTGAATCATTTAACTGCTTTCTGATTTCGGTGATATTATATCACGTGTACTTGTTAACATACTAGTAGTGTACAGAAAAGTTACTAAATAGTCCGGTATGCTTTCCTGAGTGTTAAGAATTAAAATGTTACAAAAAATATATATATAGGACACTTTACGGATTAATTAAGCACTTTAACTGAACAGTGTCAAACCGAACAACCGAACATTACCCGAAACACCAAAATATTACTAGAAGCATTGTTTTTATTTTTCTGAACTAGTTATGGTTCCCGAACACCATAACGCACTATATTATTACATAACACTTAAACACTTAAACTAAACACTCAACATCTAACTAACTAAACTAACTAGCATTAGAACTCAACTAAGCAACCCCCCCCCCCCCATACTTACGGTTCATATGGCCCCACCCCCTTTGATTTTCTTGGTTTATTCTGTTAGATCTTGCCTCCCTAATAAGTGAACATAAGGACCAATGGGTGTAGACATGTTGGAAGTAAGTTTATTTAAACCACAAGTCCCTCATTCATAACATCCTCACATCACCAACACCCTTAAACTCTCCCTCTCTCTTCTCTTGATCGGCCGTGAGCCACCACAACCGCCACCACCATCATTCAAGCCTCTTCAATCATTCCAAGGGTATCCAAAGGTGCTACGGGTCATACAACGAAGCTTGGTGCTCTCGGAAGTGGAAGGACCTTCTCTATTTGCTATTAACCACCTCATTTCTCCTCTTGAACTTTCCTAGTCTTGAACTAGTGGTAAGAACTTAGATCCATTCGTTATTCTTGTTATTTAAGTGCTTAAAGTAAGTTACATGATGATAAACTTAAATAACACAAAGAAACTTGAACTAGAAACATGAACATAATGTTTACATAAAAAGGAAATGTGATGAAGTGATGTTAATATGAAGTTGTTTTGATTCTTGTTGATTTCCTGATGATTTGCTTGTTAATATTGATGTTTGATGTTGTTGTGATCACTAAACATGTTAACGGAATCAATCGAACACGAGTTAGAAAGCTAAAAGCCGAAAACAGTTTCTATCCAAGCTTTTACAGCCAACTTCAGTTGGCTGTAAACAGGTCAATATTTAACAAAAAACGGATTTTCTTGTGTCTATAACAGGCTATTTCGAAATACGGTTCTAATGACACTGGAATCATAATTTTTTGGACTTCGTTTACTACTTTTAAAGACCTGTTTTTGGACAGCAGCTCAAGCTGCATTTTTACTGCTGAAAATATGCGTTCTGTTTTCCATCATAACTTGAATTCTGTGTAGAGTTAGATCATGAAATTTGTACTGTAGATGACCACCGATGTATTTGTAATTCTCTCACTGGAATTTCATACATCGGACTCTCGATGAATTTTAAATAAATTATTCCGTGGACTGCAGTCAGAAAAAGATAAATTTGATTTCAGTCTGGAAAATGAATTTTTACAAAATATTGGTAATGAATTGGATCCCGAGATTTTTACACAATAATATTTGGATCGTTTAAGATATTCTATAAAAATTTGGGAATTTTTGGAATATGTTAACTATTTTATTAAAATTCCTGAAAACAGTCCAGTTTTGGATATTTAAATTGAAATGACATAAGTAATAATTTGCGTGTCTAAATGTCGAGTATGTTATCTGAGGATGAATCTAACATGTTATATGTCGATGAAAGTAATATGTGCAATATCGTATGCTTGTTCTTGAGTAGCTATAGGTGGAATGTTCATATGAGCGTGAACTATTAAAGTGAATGCATGTTATGTAGTAGATACGTGTAGGAACTTTGTGCTCTATTTGAAACCACTAAATGACTAACTGGTAATCATACTAGGACGTGATTGACCGACCTTGACTGTTAGCTATATTTGAGAATCTAACCGAGCAAACCGAGGTGAGTTCACACTTTTCTACAAAGCATGGTAATTCCCGGTGGGAATGGGAATGGGTTCAGGAATATGGATTCCTCGTCCTTTGGGATGTATTCAGGAATGTAAATTCCTCGTCCTGTTGAGACGGATTAGACTTACTGGACTAGAACTCTATCAGTGAAGTCCCTCCCTTTATATCGACTTAATCAGCGAGGCTATGGCGAGCGGGTCATTAGTTAATAACACTATTAGGTTTAACAAACCTCACACCTTGCCAGTCGGACGGGCGTGTACTAATGGACTATGGCACGTCGGTGATGATAGACACCGACGCTAGGGCACAAGTAATTTTCATTAGTAGTCGATATGATAAACGAGTCCGGTAGTTTAAATAATGTGGTAGCCCCCACGGCCGGAGTGCCGGGCTGGATAGCCGGGGAAGGTGGACATGGGATGGTTAACTAATAAACGTTTTCGAACGATGGGGGTAACCCCCACGGCTGGATAGCTGATTAAGATTAAACTACGTTTTTGGAACACTCTAAAATGGACAACCAACCGTGAACTCACTCAACTTTGTTGTTGACTCGTTATTACATGCTTTGCAGGTCATTAGATGCTATGGAGCTTGCACATGGAGGTGGACGTTGTGGGATGCGAACTGATATGTCCCGTACTTAATAAATAAACCTTATGAACTTATGAAACTTATGTTTTGGGTCTCTAAACTTACGGACTATGAACTTATATTTTGGTTTAACGTCTTATGCTTCCGCTGTTTAAATTAAACTTGGTTAACTTCCTTTTGGTCACCAACTGTATTATGGTTGGTTTTATTTACTTAATTATGCTGTTCAATATAATTGGTGGCTCGATCCTGGTCATGTCACGCCTCCAAGCGGTAATACTCCGCATGGTGGATTTTGGGGGGGTGTGACAGATTGGTATCAGAGCCATTGGTTATAGTGAACTTGGTTTTAGAAAAGGGAAAAGCTTTTTGACAAAACCAGACTATAGCCTGTACAGTGCTCAACGATCCACAACGACGCTTCGCTCCACGTGCAAGACTCGACACAATAGGTGGTATGATTTATGATATATTGCTGGTTAGATAGTTCACACTGTGCACTAGTTAACGTGATAACTGCTATTTGAACCTTGTGTGCTTACTCTCTCCTGTTATCCCACGCTTACGCACTTTCGCGGCACTTTTCTCACTTACGTTGCTTCGTTGTGAAGATCATGAACGGACGCGGAGGACGTATCAACCTAACTCGATCCCAGTTGACGGCTTTGATCAATGAACGAGTTGCTGAGGCACTCGCAGCTATCCCTGCAGGAGGTCAACATGCTCAGCCTCCCGTATGTACGTTTAAAACGTTCATGGATTGCCGACCTAGTACCTTCAGCGGCACAGAAGGAGCGGTAGGTCTCCTTCACCGGTTCGAGAAACTCGAGTCTGTTTTTGAGATGTGAGAATGCCCTGAAGATCGTAGGGTGAAATATACTACCGGAACACTTGAAGGTGCTGCGTTAACCTGGTGGAAAGCATAGGTTCAACTGCTAGGGCTGGCAGTTACTAATGCCACCCCATGGAATGACTTCAAGGAACTGATCAAGGAAGAGTACTGCAGTCGTGACGACATCCACAAGCTAGAGGTGGAATTTTTCAATCTGAAGATGACGGGGTCTGAGATCGAGGCATACACGAAGAGGTCAAATGAACTAGCCATCTTGTATCCTACAATGGTGGACCCTCCCATCAAACGTATTGAGCTGTACCTTAAGGGTCTTGTACCAGAGATTCAGAGTCACGTGACTTCAGCTAAACTGGGCACCATACAACAAATCATCAAGTTGGCTCATCGTCTCACCGATCAGGCAGTTGAGCAGAACAAGCTACCCAAACGTGTTAGCGCTACTACTTCTGATGCTCCCGATGATAATAAGCGCAAGTGGGATGGAAATGGGGGCAAGGGTTCTACTTCAGCTCAATCCCAGCAGCAAAAGACAGATGAGTACAGGAGCCCCATTCAGCAGTCTTCTGGGAATCAAGGTCAGGGTGGATACAAGGGAAATCACCCCAAATGTAATCGCTGTAACTTGCACCACAGCCGGCCATGTGGTAAAGGCAACTGTCATCGATGCAACAAGCCTGGTCACATTGCAAGGGATTGCAGGAGTCAGCGTCCAGCGAATCAGAACCGGCAGCATCAGCAAGTCCCACCAAATCAACACCATCAGCAGCAACAATAAGGTAACAACAAAGGGTGCTTTCAATGTGGTGCTGAAGGCCATTTCAAGAAAGACTGCCCCCAGCTAAATCAGAACCAGAACAACAACAATCAGGGGAATGGAAACGGCAATGGGGGTAACAATAACGGCAATGGTGCCAGGGCACGTGTCTTCGTGCTGGGTCAGGGTGATGCAAGGAACGATCCCAACGTTGTGATGGGTAAGTTTCTTCTGGATGACTTCTTTGTTACTGTTTTATTTGATTCGGGTGCCGATACTAGTTATGTGTCCTTAAAAGTTAGTCAAATGCTTAAGCGTACTCCAACACTTTTGAACACCAAGCACATCGTAGAGTTTGCGAATGGTAAAAGTTTAGAGGCTACACATGTATTTAAGGGTTGCGAGCTTGTCCTTGCCGATCAGATCTTTTCTATCGACCTCATTCCTATCGTTCTGGGTAGTTTTGATGTCGTCATTGGGATGGATTGGTTATCTCAACACCAAGCGGAGATTATTTGTAAGGAGAAAATCGTCCGCATCCCTCGTTCTGGTAAAGAACCCCTCGTGATTCGTGGCGACAAGAGTGGTGCTGTCGTAGGCATTATCTTTTTCCTTAAGGCCCAGAAGTGTTTGCGAAAGGGCCACACTGCCATTCTAGCACTCATTACTGACACGTCAATGGAAGAGAAGAGAATTGAAGACATTCCTATTGTACGTGACTTTCCCGAGGTATTTCCTGAGGAATTGTCTGGCCTTCCGCCTCATCGTCAAGTCGAGTTTTAAATCGAGCTCGCTCCTGGAGCAGCGCCCATAGCTCGAGCACCTTATCGTCTAGCTCCATCAGAACTTGAAGAACTGTCTACGCAATTACAAGAACTCTTGGAAAAGGGTTTCATACGTCCTAGCTCTTCGCCCTGGGGAGCTCCAGTATTATTCGTGAAGAAGAAATACGGTACTTTCAGAATGTGTATTGACTATCGCGAAGTTAACAAGGTGACCGTGAAGAATCGTTATCCTCTTCCACGTATTGACGACTTGT
Organism: Helianthus tuberosus; assembly: GCA_030545235.1. NCBI lineage: Eukaryota > Viridiplantae > Streptophyta > Magnoliopsida > Asterales > Asteraceae > Helianthus > Helianthus tuberosus. Next base: position 106,401,882 of record CM060430.1, on the reverse strand, counting down.
TCGACCAGTTGCAAGGGTCGAGCTATTACTCTAAGATTGATTTGATATCGAGATACCATCAGCTGAGAGTCCGAGAGGAGGACATCTCCAAAACAGCATTCAGAACTCGTTACGGCCATTACGAGTTTCTAGTTATGCCTTTCGGATTAACGAATGCACCTGCGGTGTTCATGGATCTCATGAACCGAGTGTGCAAGCCTTACCTGGATAAGTTCGTTATTGTATTCATCGATGATATCCTGATCTATTCAAAGAGTCAGGAGGAACACGAGCAGCATCTACGACTTGTGCTGGAACTTCTTCTAGCAGAGCAACTGTATGCTAAATTTTTGAAATGTGACTTCTGGCTTCGCGAAATCCACTTTCTAGGCCATGTGGTAAACAAGGATGGGATTCATGTTGATCCATCCAAGGTTGACTCGATCAAGAACTGGCCTGCACCCCGTACACCAACAGAAATCCGCCAATTCTTGGGTTTGGCAGGATAGTACAGAAGGTTTATCAAGGATTTCTCAAAGATTGCGCAACCTCTCACTTCACTGACTCAGAAAGGTGTCACCTATCGTTGGGGTGATGCACAGGAATCCGCATTCCAGCACCTAAAGGATAGACTTTATGGCGCGCCTATCCTCTCAATGCCTGAAGGCACATATGATTTTGTGGTTTACTGTGATGCTTCCATCCAAGGACTTGGTTGCGTATTGATGCAACGTGACAAGGTCATTGCCTACGCATCGCGCCAACTTAAAGTTCACGAAAGGAACTACACTACGCACAACCTGGAATTGGGAGCAGTTGTTTTCACACTTAAGATATGGAGACATTACCTGTACGGTACCAAGTGCACCATTTACACCGATCACAGGAGTCTCGAGCATATCTTCAAGCAGAAGGAATTAAACATGCGGCAAGGCCGATGGGTCGAGCTCTTGAACGATTATGAATGCGCTATCAAATACCATCCAGGCAAGGCCAATGTTGTGGCCGACGCTCTCAGCCGAAAGGATACTATACCTAAGCGTGTACGTGCATTACAGCTTACCATCCAATCTAACCTTCCCGCTCAGATTCGCGATGCTCAGGTTGAAGCGTTGAAAGCAGAGAACATCAGCGCTGAGTCTTTACGAGGATCAAGACAGCGGCTAGAACAAAAGGAAGATGGTGCCAACTATGTAACAGGGCGCATCTGGGTTCCACTTTATGGAGGCTTACGTGAGCTTGTGATGAATGAAGCACATAAGTCTCGTTATTCAGTGCATCCTGGTTCGGATAAGATGTACCATGATCTCAAGACTACATACTGGTGGCCTAGCATGAAAGCCCACATAGCAACCTACGTCAGTAAATGCTTGACTTGCTAGGGTCAAGACCGAATACCAGAAACCATCAGGCCTACTACAACAACCAGAGATCCCGAAATGGAAATGGGAGCAAATTTCCATGGATTTCGTTACTGGCCTGCCTAGATCTCAACGCGGAAATGATACCATCTGGGTGATCGTGGATCGACTGACCAAGTCTGTACATTTCCTGGCTATCAAGGACACGGATAAGTTCTCTACTCTAGCAGACATCTACCTAAAGGAAGTAGTATCAAGGCACGGAGTGCCAACCTCCATCATCTCTGATCGAGACTCACATTTTACATCTGAATTGTGGCAAGCCATGCACAAGTCCTTTGGTTCTCGATTAGAAATGAGCACAGCATATCATCCACAGACGGATGGGCAGTCTGAACGCACTATCCAAACCCTTGAGGACATGCTTAGGGCATGTGTGATTGATTTTGGCAATGGTTGGGAAAAGCACCTCCCTTTGGTGGAGTTTTCGTACAACAAAAGTTACCACACCAGCATCCAGGCTGTTCCGTTCGAGGCATTGTATGGACGGAAGTGTCGATCACCTCTCTGTTAGGCAGAAGTTGGTGACAGTGAAATCACAGGCCCAGAACTTGTAGTAGATACAACCGAGAGAATTGCTTAGATACGACAATGAATGGCGGCAGCTCGTGACTGTCAGAAAAGCTATGCTGATAAGCGAAGAAAGCCACTCGAGTTCTAGGTTGGGGATCGAGTGCTACTCAAAGTCTCACCTTGGAAAGGTTTAGTTCATTTTGGCAAACGAGGCAAACTCAATCCACGTTATGTCGGACCGTTCGAAATCATGGAGAAGATTGGCAAAGTCGCCTACAGGTTGAATCTACCTGAAGAACTCAGCGGAGTTCACAATGTTTTCCATGTGTCGAATCTAAAGAAGTGTCTGTCAGATGAGACCCTCATAGTTCCTCTCAAGGAGCTCACTATCGACGACCAGCTGCGATTCGTCGAGGAACCAGTAGAGATTACTGATCGAGAAGTTAAGATTCTCAAGCGTACCAGAATACCTCTTGTCCGAGTTCGTTGGGATTCCCGTCGTGGCCCATCATATACCTGGGAACGAGAAGACCAAATGAAACTCAAGTATCCCCAACTGTTTAAGAAAAGTGCAACCACTACTAGGCTGAAGCTACTGCAGAATTTCAGGACAAAATTCCAAATCAACCGGGGGATGATGTGACACCCCAGGAAAACCAGGAAACAAACGCAACATAACTAGCTTTCTCAGTAACCACGAGCTAAATTTCGGGACGAAATTTTCTTAGCAGGGGGTGAATGTGACAACCCTCATAATTCCAGGTATCCGTACAATTTATTAATGATAATTAAAGTGCTTGATGAATGTGCTGAATCATTTAACTGCTTTCTGATTTCGGTGATATACTTACGTGTACTTGTTAACATACTAGTAGTGTACAGAAAAGTTACTAAATAGTCCGGTATGCTTTCCTCAGTGTTGAGAATTAAAATGTTACAAAATATATATATAGGACACTTTACGGATTAATTAAGCACTTTAACGGAACAGTGTCAAACCGAACAACCGGACATTACCCGAAACACCAAAATAATGCTAGAAGCATTGTTTTTATTTTTCTGAACTAGTTATGGTTCCCGAACACCATAACACACTATATTATTACACAACACTTAAACACTTAAACTAAACAATCAACATCTAACTAACTAAACTAACTAGCATTAGAACTCAACTAAGCAACCCCCCCCCATACTTATGGTTCATATGGCCCCACCCCCTTTGATTTTCTTGCTTTATTCTATTAGATCTTGCCTCCCTAATAAGTGAACATAAGGACCAATGGGTGTAGACATGTTGGAAGTAAGTTTATTTAAACCACAAGTCCCTCATTCATAACATCCTCACATCACCAACACCCTCAAACTCTCCCTCTCTCTTTTCTTGATCGGCCGTGAGCCACCACAACCGCCACCACCATCATTCAAGCCTCTTCAATCATTCCAAGGGTATCCAAAGGTGCTACGGGTCATACAACGAAGCTTGGTGCTCTCGGAAGTGGAAGGACCTTCTCTATTTGGTATTAACCACCTCATTTCTCCTCTTGAACTTCCCTAGTCTTGAACTAGTGGTAAGAACTTAGATCCACTCGTTATTCTTGTTATTTAAGTGGTTAAAGTAAGTTACATGATGATAAACTTAAAGAACACAAAGAAACTTGAACTAGAAACATGAACATAATGTTTACATAAAAAGGAAATGTGTTGAAGTGATTTTAATATGAAGTTGTTTTGATTCTTGTTGATTTCCTGATGATTTGCTTATTAATATTGATGTTTGATGTTGTTGTGATCACTAAACATGTTAACGGAATCAATCGAACACGAGTTAGAAAGCTAAAAGCCGAAAACAGTTTATGTCCAAGCTTTTACAGCCAACTTCAGTTGGCTGTAAATAGGTCAATATTTAATGAAAAAAGGATTTTCTTGAGTCTATAACAGACTATTTCTAAATACGGTTCTAATGGCACCGGAGTCATAATTTTTGGACTTCGTTTACTATTTTTAAAGACCTGTTTTTGGACAGCAGCTCAAGCTGCATTTTTACTGCTGAAAATATGCGTTCTGTTTTCCATCATAACTTGAATTCTGTGTAGAGTTAGATCATGAAATTTGTACTGTAGGTGACCACCGATGTATTTGTAATTCTCTCACTGGAATTTCGTACATTGGACCCTCGATGAATTTTAAATAAATTATTCCGTGGACTGCAGTCAGAAAAAGATAAATCTGAATTCAGTCCGGAAAATGAATTTTTACAAAATATTGGTATTGAATTGGATCCCGAGATTTTTTACACAATAATATTTGGATCGTTTAAGATATTCTGTAAAAATTTGGGAATTTTTGGAATAAGTTAACTATTTTATTAAAATTCCCCAAAACAATCCAGTTTTGGATATTTAAATTGAAATGACATAAGTAGTAATTTGCGTGTCTAAATGTCGAGTATGTTATCTTAGGATGAATCTAACATGTTATATGTCGATGAAAGTAATATGTGCAATATCGTATGCTTGTTCTTGAGTAGCTATAGGTGGAATGTTCATATGAGCGTGAACTATTAAAGTGAATGCATGTTATGTAGTAGATACGTGTAGGAACTTTGTGCTCTATTTAAAACCACTAAATGACTAACTGGTAATCATATTAGGACGTGATTGACCGACCTTGACTGTTAGCTATATTTGAAAATCTAACCGAGCAAACCGAGGTGAGTTCACACTTTTCTACAAAGCATGGTAATTCTCGGCGGGAATGGGAATGGGTTCAGGAATAGGGATTCCTCGTCCTTTGGGACGTATTCAGGAATGTAAATTCGTCGTCCTGTTGGGACGGATTAGACTTACTGGACTAGAACTCTATCAGCGAAGTCCCTCCCTTTATAACGACTTAATTGCCGAGGCTATGGCGAGCGGGTCATTAGTTAATAGCGCTCTTAGGTTTAACAAACCTCACACCGTGCCAGTCGGACGAGCGTGTACTAATGGACTATGGCACGTCGGTGATGATAGACACCGCGCTAGGGCACAAGTAATTTTCGTTAGTAGTCGATATGATAAACGAGTCCGGTAGTTTAAATAATGGGGTAGCCCCCACGGCCGGAGTGCCGGGCTGGATAGCTAGGGAAGGTGGACATGGGATGGTTAACTAATAAACGTTTTTGAACGATGGGGTAACCCCCACGGCTGGATAGCTGATTAAGATTAAACTACGTTTTTGGAACACTCTAAAATGGACAACCAACCGTGAACTCACTCAACTTTGTTGTTGACTCGTTATTACATGCTTTGCAGGTCGTTAGATACTATGGAGCTTGCACATGGAGGTGGACGTTGTGGGATGCGAACTGATATGTCCCGTACTTAATAAATAAACCTTATGAACTTATGAAACTTAAGTTTTGGGTCTCTAAACTTACGGACTACGAACTTATGTTTTGGTTTAACGTCTTATGCTTCCGCTGTTTAAATTAAACTTGGTTAACTTCCTTTTGGTCACCAGTTGTATTGTGGTTGGTTTCATTTACTTAATTATGCTGTTCAATATGATTGGTGGCTCGATCCTAGTCATGTCACGCCTCCAAGCGGTAATACTCCGCATGGTAGATTTTGGGGGTGTGACAAATTACCTCAGAAATCAATTACACAGGCTCTAAGAATGTCCTCCATTGTCTGAATTGTCCTTTCGCTTTGTCCGTCCGTTTGAGGATGATAACCTGTGCTTAGATTTAACTTGGTTCCCATTGCCTTTTGGAAACTTGACCAAAAATGAGAGGTAAAATGACTATCTCTGTCAGAAACAATTGATAAAGGTATTCCATGTAATGAAACGATTTCATTTACATATAATTTAGCTAACTGTTCCATACTGAAAGTTTTTTTCGTTGGTAGGAAATGAGCTAACTTGGTTAATCTATCTACAATCACCCAGATTGTATCATTTCCTTTCTTTGTTTTGGGTAATTTAGTAACAAAATCCATTGTTATTAATTCCCATTTCCACACTGGCATTTCTAACTGTTGTAGCAATCCTGAGGGTTTCTGATGTTCAGCTTTAACTTGAAAACAAGTTAAACATTTAGAAACATAGCCTGCTATGTCCTTTTTCATTCCTATCCACCAGAAATTCTTTCTTAAATCCTGATACATTTTATCACTTCCAGGATGCATAGTATATTTAGACTTATGGGCTTCTTCTAATATGCGATGACGTAGGTTTTCTAATTTAGGTATCCACAATCTCTTTTCATGGAATCTTCAAATTCCATCTGTTCCTTGTTCTAATTCCTTAATCATACCTTTTAATTTTTCAGTATCATCCTTGATTACTGATTCTTTTGCTTTTCTAATTTGATCATTTAAATCTACTTGTAGATTTAATTTAAGAGAACGTACCCTTTTTGGCTTTTCGTGATACTTTTAGCTTAAAGCATCTGCCACTACATTTGCTTTTCCTTCATGATACTGGATATCACAATCATAATCACTAAGTAATTCCATCCAGCGTCTTTGTCTCATATTCAATTCTTTTTGCCCAAAAACATACCTTAAACTTTTATGATTAGTGAATATGGTAAACTTACTACCATAAAGGTAATGTCTCCAAATTTTAAGGGCAAAAATTATAGCTCCTAATTCTAAATCATGGGTTGAATAATTCTCTTCATGATTCTTAAGTTGTCTGGATGCATATGCTATAACCTTTTGACGTTGCATCAACACACATCCATAACCTAGTTTAGAAGCGTCACAATAGACTACATAGTCTTCAGTTCCTTTTGGTAACTCTAGTATGGGCGTATGGGTTAATCTTTGCTTAAGAATTCTAAATGGTTCTTCTTGCTTTGGTCCCCATTCAAACTTAATGGATTTACAGGTTAACTTAAAGGATTGGCTATTCTAGAAAAATCTCGAATAAATCTTCTATAATAACCGGCCAATCCTAAGAAACTTCTAACCTTGGTTGGTGACTCAGAGGTTTTCCATTTGGTAATTGCCTCGATTTTTGTGGGATCCACATGAATTCCTTCATGGTTAACTAAGTGTCCGAGAAACTGTACTTGTTCTAACCAAAACTCACATTTGGAAAATTTGGCGTAAAGCTTTTCCTTTCTTAATAGACTTAGAAGTGCGTGCAAATGCTTTGCATGATCTTCCTTACTTTTAGAATAAATGAGAATATCATCTATGAAAACAATTATGAATTTATCCAAATATGGCTTACATATTCGGTTCATCATGTCCATGGTTAAACCAAATGGCATGACAGTGAATTCATAATGACCATACCTTGTTCTAAATGTGGTTTTAGGAATGTCCTCTTCCTGTACCTTTAATTGATGATATCCTGACCTTAAATCGATTTTAGAGAAAAATCGAGCTCCTTGCAGTTAATCGAACAGATCATCGATTCTTGGTAATGGATACCGGTTCTTAATCGTGACCTTGTTCAATTCACGGTAGTCAATGCATATACGCATTGATCCGTCCTTCTTTTTAACGAATAGTATCGGCGCTCCCCATGGCGACGAACTTGGCTGTATGAATCCCTTCTCTAATAATTCATCTAACTGTTTCTTCAGTTCCTGCATTTCAGCGGGTGCCAAATGGTATGGTGCTTTAGCAATTGGTGTCGTTCCTGGTAGTAGATGAATTCTAAATTCAACTTCTATGTCCGGTGGTAGTCCTGGTAATTCTTCCGGAAATACATCTGAAAACTGGGACACTACTGGAATATCTTTTAATTCTTTTCCTTTAGTGTTAGTGATTATAGAAATCAAATACACTAAAGATCCTTTTCTTATATAGCTTGCAGTTTTCATTACAGAGATGAATTTAGTGGATCTAGAGGGTTTATCTCCTTTAATTGTGATCTTTTCACCTTTTGGTGAATTTACTTTAATTGACTTTTGATCACACAAAATACTGGCTTTATTGTCTATTAACCAATCCATTCCTAAAACAACATCAAATCCTGCCAGATCCATTGGGTAAAGATTTGCCATAAACTTTTGGTTTAAGAATTCTATTCTTGCTCCCTGCAAGATTTCAGAAATCCTAACAGATTCTCCATTAGCTGTCTCTACTAGACATTCTTGTGGTAGTTTAGTTAATGACTGATTTAGAAGTTTGCAAAACGAAGTATTAATGAAACTTTGGTTTGCACCAGAGTCAAATAACACCTTAGCAAAAACATCATTAACTAAAAACGTACCAGCTATCACGTCTGGAATCATCTTGGCTTCATCTGTAGTCAGAAAGAATGCTCTAGCATTTTTAGTGTTCCTGTTGTTCACAGCTGGAGCCAATTTCGGACAATTCGGCTTGATGTGGCCTTTTTCTCCACAGTTGTAGCATAGTCCATTACTGGATTTTCTCCTACAATCTTCTTCCTCATGTCCTGGCATTTTGCAGAAATTGCAAAGAGTGGAGCATTTTCCCGAATGCTTTTTCCTGCAGACCTTGCAGAATGGTGCAGAGTTAGAACCTATATTCCTACGGTTGTATTTCCCAGAACGAATTCTTGGGTAAGTCTTTGGGTTAGGTTTCTCCTCTGGTCTTCCTCTCTAGTACGGATTAATTCATCTGTCAAGGTGTTGGCTAGTTCTACAGCTTCTTCTATGGTTGGAGGTCTAGCTGCCTTGACTACATGCCTAATTTCTCCAATTAATCCCTCAGATGTAACAGGAGATTAATACCGGTTCTGGTGATGCAAGGGTTGGTACTATTCTGGCATATTCAAAGAATAACTTTGTGTACCCTTTACTATCTATCCCGGTCATTCTTAAGTTCAAAAACTTATTTGCTATCTGTTCTTTTTCATTGGGAGGGCATAATTTCCTTTCTACCATAATTTTAAATTCCTCCCATTCCATGCTGTATACCCTATCACTTCCTCTAGATTGGAGGACAGTGTTCCACCATTCTAAAGCTGAGTTTTAAACAGATTGGAAGCAAACATTATCTTATCTTCTTCAGCACACTTGCTTATTTTTAAACCAGTGTCAGTCTTTTCTATCCAGCGTAGAGCTTCAATAGGTTCTTCATTGCCCGAGAATTCTATCGGTTTACAAGAACATAATTCTTTGTAAGAACAACCATAAGGCATGGTTCTTCTTCTTTTAGGAATGGGCACTTGAAGTACAGGGCCGTTATTCACGCTGTGTTATGGTTCAGTTGGTCGCTTACTGCTATGTTTACTTTTATTATTTGCTTCCTGAACCGTTTGAATAATAAATGGCATTGCATCTATGATTCCTTGGGCCACTATATGTTGGATAACACTATAATCCACTTGGTTTCCATTGTTATTAACGCTTGGATTCTAATTAACCAAGTTAATGTTACTCTGGTTATCGTTATTCAGATTTCCTTGATTTCCTTCGTCGGCCATTTGAATTTTAATATAGCCAATCACATGGTACGCATTTTTGGAAAAGCGTCGATAATTGCGACTTTACTCTATTCATATATTATGCATCTATTACATACCAGTATTGAAATAAAAATTACAATACCAACCGAAATAAAAAGCGTCGATAATTGCGACTTTACTCTATTCATATATTATGCATCTATTACATACCAGTATTGAAATAAAAATTACAATACCAACTGAAATAAAATTATACTAATAATAGTAGGCATCCGTACACACATATTTTATTTTATTTTATTTTATTATATTATTATTATTACTATTACCGTCTCCACCATCACATCTAAGGATATGGATTCATCCAGAAATCCATATTGTGCTCGTCGTACTTCCAGACGAGTCTCTCTCCCACCTGTCTCATTCGTTCACTACTCTCTAAAATTTCCTCACCAAATGTCCTAAGTTCTTGGACGTTTTCTGCACTCATTGGGGGTGCAGGTTCTAGGACTGGGTTTGGAATCTGGGGTGCGGGCTCCTGGTATGGAGGTGTAGGTGTCTGAAATCGGTAAGGATCTTCTAAAATTTCCCTAACATATATATCGTTATCGTAATAGGGATCTAGAGGGTCCAAAACTGGGTAGGCTCCTAAGTTTGGCATGGGTGTGTCTTCATGTATCGGGTAACGTTGCACATAGTCCCTAACATCATCCCACCATGGGTCGTAATTAGGGTCTAGGGGATTTGGTGCTGGTACCCTAGGTATTTCCTCCGGATTGAAGTCATGCATCTTTACTTGGTTTTCAGGGTTTTCTATCTCCATGGGTTGGTCAGGGATAGGTGGTTGTGGTTGGGGTGCTATTATTTGTTCCAGATTAGGGTCAGCTGCAGTGGTTGCTAGGATGTGGATGTTGGCTATACCCCTATTGATCATGTCCTGGGCATAAGCATCTGTCTCTCTCTTGGCTGCTGCTAGTGCTCTCTGGTCTTGTAACTTTTTCATACGTTTTCTACGCTCGTGTGCCCCTCGACTGAACCATCCCCTCTTTTTATGAGGAAATGGCTCTTCTGACTGAGCCTTAAACACAAAGATTCCTTCTTCCATATCAGCAGAGTACCCTGAGAGGGCAGGCTGAGAAGAGGAGGTGCCTTCGCTTCTAGGCGAACCAGACAATTGACGGTACGCGTCAGATGGTCCTTGGTCGCTCATACTGTAAACTAACAAATAGTCAAATAACACATAACAAATAAATACAATTACGCACGTACTCCCGTAATTTATTTCCTAACAGATTGAATTTTTAATGTTAGCAGAATGCTTCTATGGCTGAATTAGTGGCTTAGCTCTGATACCACATTCTGTCGCAACCCCCGATCCCTATATCCTCGGGAACGGGCGGCCGCGAGCCAGTTTCAGTGGTATCGCGTGATTGTCTAATTTGGCAGCGGAATTTTTCATCAGGACCGTAGTTAGGAATTACTTGATCAGAGTAAAATACCACATTTTCATAATATTAAACATATGGGATAAAACCCAAGTTTCAAGTACACGCGTTTTCATAGGAATAAATCCTATTTTATTTGATAAAAACGTCTATTTTATTTTAGGTAACTTTATTGCCACTTTTCCAAGCCTTCAGTGCTGTCCAACTGGCTTCATTTGGCTTTCACAGTTTGTTACCTGAAACGCGTTTTAAAAACATTTGTCAGTGGGAAATACTTGTGAGTTAATCCCAGTTTAATCAAGTTTAAGTAAAACCCAGTGTACAGTATTGAGGGCGATCTCGCAATTATATTTGTTTCCAAGTAATACCAATTAACATCCATGGTACTGTCAGACCTGACTTGTGGAAATGTTACTCCTTGACCAGGTGGTAACAAATTTTGTATACAAAACACCCAACATACTCATGATAATTGTATTCTTACAAATACTCAATAACTGTTATTTGCATGGAAAAGTATTTAAGGTATTGTAAAAACAGTTAACAAAAGGTTTACAAAAAGTGGATCAACTCACATTGCTGTCTTAGATTTTTCGTAAGGGTTTCCTGGTGACAATCTATAATTTACACAAATACACACGTGCTAGTATAATAACCCATTTTAAAATTAGTAATACCCTCCCAGAGACGGCATTCCAACGACTACGTCGGGCAAAACCACGACAGCCGTTACGGAAACCTAGATCAATCGGGCAGCGTATCTAATACGTATCCAGGGGTTATAATACTTACAACGGAGCAGAACTTTGCTAATTAGGGGGGTATAATACCCGTATAATAAGCCTACTATTCAGATTTGAGAGAAAAAAACGAATTTTGAACGATTTCGACTAAGATCCGATGGCTCCTTTATATAGGGCCTGATCTTGGCCTTGTCGCGGCCCGCGTAAAACAAGAACAGGGCCTACGCGGCCCGCGTCATACCCGGTCAACGGGATAGCTTGGCTGGGTCATCGAGCAGGCTTGCCGTGTGTTGGGCCACGTGGCGGCCCAGGGCCGTGCCAGGTTTTAAGTTCACGCGGCCCGTGTAAGGGTTAAGGGTCCTTTACGAAAGTCTTACGAAAAAAGAAAGTCTTACGAAAATCGACACTTGTTACGCTTTTCGCCCTTTTTCTACTAACCACTAACCCAACCACCTACCTTTAACCCAAGCCTAACCCTTCACCCAAAAGTCCTCTTGATATTTACAAAGGTATATAAGTTAAAAAGGAGGAGGATTGATTGCTTGGCAAGCCTATGGTAGGAGTAAGTTCCATGCCGCTCTCGAGTGATCCACAAAAATACATCTTCAGCCGAGTGTTGAGTGATCCCCGTGAGGTATGTGAACTTGTATATAAATAGAATTTTAAAGAGGCATGTTATGCCCTAAAAAGTAATTTATCTTATGAAAAGTTTTAAATAAATCATGCCGAATAGGATTGTAAATAAATAAAAATAAAACTTAATAAAGAATCTTGGAAATCCCGACACTCTATGACAAGCCCAAAAACATTCTTCTCTACCCATTCCATTTTGAAGTGTAAAGCCACATTGTAAAGAGTTTTGCTTGAGGACAAGCAAAGATTCAAGTGTGGGGGTATTTGATGTGTGCAAAATGCAACATATAAATTACATCAATTGTGGCATAAAACTAACCCATTTTTAGTACTAATGTTGGAAAAAGTGTGCTTTTGTCTTCTTTTTGTATTTTCAGGATTAAATGAGCTCAAATTAACAAAAGAAGCAAAAAGACATCAAAATCTAACCTAAATACAAGAAAAGGAACAAGTCGTGACATGCCCGACCCCACAACAGCATCTTCCCAAGCAAAACAAGAAGACAGAAGACTGAACACGCCCCGTGCTCAGCCAGCACGGGGGCGTGGCCAAGTGTCAGCAAAAAAGACAAAGTGGTAGAAGCTTCTATTGCCCACCACGGGGCCGTGCTCAGCGGACACGGGGTCGTGGTCAACTATAAGATTCGCACAATCCAGGCAAATCTTCATAGTACAAAGATTCTTCTGCACACGGGATCGTGCTCAGCGGACACGGGGGCGTGGTCAACTAATAAGACAAGCTGCATTAAATGAAGAAAGAGAAGGATGTGGACACGGGGCCGTGCCCACTGGACACGGGGCCGTGCCCGAGCTTCTGTTCAGCCTATAAATAGGAGTGCTTGGCTCAAGCTCAAACCATCCCTTAGCACACCACCTCTCTCACACTTCATCCACCACCCACCACCACCATAACACCATTATCCACCACCATCAACCATTGTCCATCATAGAGTGTGTGAGTCGTCTCGGGATCCAAGATTGATCGTAAGAGTTCTTGACAATCAAGGCCATGTTTGCCTAAGTCTCTTACATCACTTGGTGAAGACAAGTGTCTAGTGTAATACTTTTTATTTCTAATCTTTTCGCACTTATTACTTGGTTTTGTATTAATGACTTTAATAACTAGTTTCTTATGTTGAAGGTGATTCTTCCTTATCGTTTGTCCGTGGTGTCTTGACATTATTTTACTGTCTATAGAAAATAAAAGATTTTCACCATTCATATCTCCACGGTCTATATGGAGGTATGTTGGCTACCTGGTCGGGGGTTAAGGGAACGGTTTGGTAAGAGTCTTGCCATTGTTCAGTGTTTAGAGGTCCTGCAATGGACCTGGGTCAAATTTAGTAGGACCTCCTTCAATACTTAACGGTATTGGATGGCGGGGGTCCAAACTCTTTGATCCCCTCATAAGTTAACTACTATTAATACTATAACCTGGCTATTTAGGACTGTATCCCTGCTGACTCAGACTACTTAGTCGAGGGAAACGTCACCTCCAAAAGAGGGGCCTACCATAATTTGCATTAATAACTTAATTCATTATCTTTCAATAATCCGACCCTTTAGGATTGTATCCTTGCTGACCCAAACTACTGGGTTGAGGGTAACGTCACCTTCAAAAGAGGGGCCTACTACAATAACTAAGATAATCTCTTAAATAAGTGCAAAAGTGCGGAAATAATCAAAGGTTACACTATACACGAGTCGGAACCAAGTGATTCATCTTGTCTATCTGTTTTTCTTTTATTTTTATTTTCAGCATTTTTAGTTAGTTTTTATTTTTCTTAGCTTAAAACATTTTTCTAAACTTTTTGATTTAATTAGATGTTGAGGATAAACCGGTACTAAAAGCACTTGTGTCCTTGGACGACCTCGGTATCTTACCAACACTATACTACGCTCACGATGGGTGCACTTGCCCATATGTGTGTCTAGTGTTAGTAAATATCGTGTTTTATAAATTTAAAACTTGACTAAAAAAGTGTTAAAGGGGCTTAAAATATACACCTAATATATATAACACTCGACACCCATCAAGTTTTTGGCGCCGTTGCCGAGGACACAAGGATTTTAAGAAAGTTAGGAATCAACGGCCTAATCGTTTTTCTTATTTTTCATTTTTTTTAGGATTTTTTCTTAATTTTTTAGCTTCTGCAGAACTCAGCACGGGCCGTGCCCGCTGAACACGCCCCGTGCCCAATCATTGGAACTGGCAATCCTGTTTTAAGTCAGACAGTAGCTGAACACGGGGCCGTGCCCACTCAACATGCCCCAGTGCCCAAGTTTCAGTTACTGAAAACAGAACCGTAAGATACCGACGGTTGGTAATTTCTGACACAAACATGAGTGATACTGATACTTTTTACTTTCGGCACTCTTATGGTACTATGTGGTGTCAATTATGTGGTGGTAACCATAAGGAATTAGAATGTTATTTTCTAAATTATAAACCCCACTATATAGACCCATCGTTTCCTAGTATCCTTAAGAGGGGCGAAAGTAAAAATAATCCCTATCTCTCCCTCGAATGCTCCCAACCGGATTTTCTAGGAGAAATGCTTCTCAATGAATTATTTCAACTAGAAGATCTAATTATTGACTGGTTAAAAGAACTTAGGAAAGATTTCAATGATCTTTTCCAAGACAATAGCCAAGAAGAAGGGTTGGAACCGCATTCAAAAAACTTCATTGTTTCCGAAGATACTTCTAACTCTAGCGAGGACTTGAGCGATAGTCGTCCCTGTGTCGATTGTGCCGTGAAGGACTCCCCATCAACTTCGTTTGATGCATACATAGACCTGAGCGATTCGACATACACCTTCTTTAACGAGAGCCCGAAAAATGGTTGGACTTGTCCACCTACATATAGCATAGGAATCACCCTCACCGACAACCTCTTGCGTTCTCGTCTTAATCTAGATCAACTAAGGTATCTTAGGCACTTTGGGGTTGTTCCATCCAGTAAGGAACCGCCCGATCCGGAAAAGTTCCTTGAAAATAGACACACTTCATAAAACAGCCTTCCGACACGGGGCCGTGTCCAGGTCAGCATGCCCCCGTGTCCACCAAAAGATTCCTTTCTGACTTTTGTTAGAATACGGACAAAACGTGTCAGGATCTTGCCTGCACACGGGGCCGTGTGCTGCCGACACGGGGACGTGTCTAGCACGCTGTCGTTTTCTATAAATGCAGCCAAGAATCCTGCACATTTGGACCATTCAGGGACAGAGATTTGAAAGGATTTTCTAACATTCCATCCTAGGTATGTTCTAAAAGAAGGTTCTAACAAACATCTTGTCCTTTCCTCTTTTATCCATTACCTTCTTCTTCATCTTTCTTGCAACAACTCCATTAAACTTGATTTCAAGCTTTATTGTGATGATTGTTGAATTTTTGTTCAAGGAATCTTGTTAAAAATAAGTTACACAACATTGTTTTAAGTTATTTCTGCTCAAAAAAAGCTTCATAAGTTAAGAAAATAATTTGAAACCCCAAGGTTCCTTGTTCTAAAAATCTGCAGAAAGTTGAACACGGGGCCGTGCTCACTGAGCACGGGGCCTGTGTCTGTGGTACTGTTTCATTAAAACGAACTATTTTTGGTTTGTTTTCGTAGAATGCCTGGCCAAAACAGTGGAACCTCTTCTGCGCACTCCAGAAACCGTCGAAGGGAAAGGAGGCCACCGATTGAAGCAACTCTCGTGAGATACGTAATGGCGCTACGTGAAGCTCTTGACGAGATGACTTCGGTAGAGGAGGTCCTCATAGACCGTATCAATTATCTTTCGGTGGGGTTAGAAAACAGTTTTCAAGAAATAAACCTCCTGCACCAAAGGTTAAACATTCTTGTGACACCTCCCATGGAACCAACCCTCCCTCAAGAGGATTGGAACCTAGCAATTGGAATCCACAATCCTACCGGTTGGGATGACATTCCGGCGGAACCTCCTCTTGAAGAACTCCAAGAAATCCCGGTGGAAGTTGCACCTCCTCAAACCAATGCTAATGAGCCCACTTTTCTTCTCCCTCGGGAGATCGAAGAATGGCTCGCCGACGTATGAGGACTCCAAACCCGGAAAGAGAAGTTGTCAAAGCCACATTTAACTGGAAGATTTACCTTTTCGGAAATTTTGCTAATAGAATAAGGCTAGAACTTCTTGGTTTAGATTTCTTGTGTTTCTTTGAGCTAACTATCTAGTATTTTAATTTTTAGGACTAATATGTAATTCTCTCTATGACTTAATGAATGATGGTTTTAGTTAATTTGGTGTTTGGGTGGTGTTGAAAGGAATATAACACACTTGAGATGGCAAATGATACAAGGGAAACTTGAACCAGCACCCCATGCAGGAAAACAGGACCATCCGACAAAATTCTTCATTTACAGTAAGTTCGGCATGGGCCATGTCCGCCCAACACGGGCCTGTGCTGCACAGTCTGCAGAAAAGACCCAGTTCAGGTAACTGGACACGGGCCGTGTTCACCAAACACACCCCCGTGCCCAGGCTTCTGTTTCTCTTGATTTAATTTTGTTACTGGCACTTGAACACGGGGCCGTGCCCGGACAACACGGGGCCGTGTTCAGCGCCCAGTAACACAAAATTTTGCTTAAATCACACCTTTTACACATTCAATCAACCTAAAAATTTATTTTTGGGACACATTGAGGACAATGTGTAATTTAAGTGTGGGGGGGGGGGGGGGGATGCTAAAACCTTGAATCTTGCATGTCCTAAATACAAGCCTTACACAAAACTCTATTGGAACCGCGAATCACCCCAAATTTTTTCAAAAATCTTTCAATTTTTTTTTACTTGTCTAGGTTTAACTTGGGAATTTCAAGTTCTAAAAAGATTATATTTTTACGAATTTACAACCGATAGCGTCGTGATAAAAAGAACCAACATAAGAAAATTATGAAAAGGCATAACAAGCTTAGTTAAAATTTGATTATATATACTTGATCACATAAAAATCCATTCCCACAAAAGTGAGTTTTGAGCCTTTATTGAGCATACAATTACATATCATTAAACTAAATGCTCATTTTTCGTTTCTTGTGTGAATAGCCACTTGGTTCTTACAACTCTAGAACTTGCCACGACGATACATTCCCGGTCCTTACCAACTTAAACCCGAGTAAGTAAATGATGGAGGCATTAGGACTAACCTTTTTTTTTCTACACCATTATTTTTCTTTTTTTTTACCACCTACCCAAAAATCCCCCTAGTTAGCCCCTTTGAGCCTAAACCTTTTTCATTTCATAACCCAAACCAAACACCCTTTTACCCACCAAAACTTTTTTCATTTTTAACCCTTTGTTTTAGTAACTAGCTCGGTTTCTCATATGGCTTTCAATATATATATATATGTATTTGATTATGAAGCAAAAGCAAATAAACAAACAAGTTTATCAAAAATGACTTTGTTTGAAAAATAGCTTCATAAAAATAAAAGTTGAAAAATAGAAAGTCTTACGAAAACCGACGCTTGTTACGCTTTTCGCCCTTTTTCCACTAACCACTAACCCAACCACCTACATTTAACCCAAGCCTAACCCTTCACCCAAAAGTCCTCTTGATATTTACAAAGGTATATAAGTTAAAAAGGAGGAGGATTGATTGCTTGGCAAGCCTATGGTAGGAGTAAGTTCCATGCCGCTCTCGAGTGATCCACAAAAATACATCTTCGGCCGAGTGCTGAGTGATCCCCATGAGGTATGTGAACTTGTATATAAATAGAATTTTAAAGAGGCATGTTATGCCCTAATAAGTAATTTATCTTATGAAAAGTTTTAAATAAATCATGCCGAATAGGATTGTAAATAAATAAAAATAAAACTTAATAAAGAATCTTGGAAATCCGGACACTCTATGACAAGCCCAAAAACCTTCTTCTCTACCCATTCCATTTGTGAGTGTAAAGCCACATTGTAAAGAGTTTTGCTTGAGGACAAGCATCAAGTGTGGGGGGTATTTGATGTGTGCAAAATGCAATATATAAATTACATCAATTGTGGCATAAAACTAACCCTTTTTTAGTACTAATGTTGGAAAAAGTGTGTTTTTGTCTTCCTTTTGTATTTTCAGGATTAAATGAGCTCAAATTAACAAAAGAAGCAAAAAGACATCAAAATCTAACATAAATACAAGAAAAAGAACAAGACGTGACATGCCCGACCCCACAACAGCATCTTCCCAAGCAAAACAAGAAGACAGAAGACTGAACATGCCCCGTGCTCAGCCAGCACGGGGGCGTGCCCAAGTGTCAGCAGAAAAGACAAAGTGGTAGAAGCTTCTATTGCCCACCACGGGGCCGTGCTCAGCGGACATGGGGTCGTGGTCAACTATAAGATTCGCACAATCCAGGCAAATCTTCATAGTACAAAGATTCTTCTGCACACGGGGTCATGCTCAGCGGACACAGGGGCGTGGTCAACTAATAAGACAAGCTGCATTAAATGAAGAAAGAGAAGGATGTGGATACGGGGCCGTTCCCACTGGACACGGGGCCATGCCCGAGCTTCTATTCAGCCTATAAATAGGAGTGCTTGGCTCAAGCTCAAACCATCCCTTGGCACACCACCTCTCTCACACTTCATCCACCACCCACCACCACCATAACACCATCATCCACCACCATCATTCATTGTCCATCATAGAGTGTGTGAGTCATCTCGGGATCCAAGATTGATCGTAAAAGTTCTTGACAATCAAGGCCATGTTTACCTAAGTCTCTTACATCACTTGGTGAAGACAAGTGTCTAGTGTAATACTTTTTATTTCTAATCTTTTCGCACTTTTTACTTGGTTTTGTATTAATGACTTTAATAACTAGTTTCTTATGTTGAAGGTGATTCTTCCTTATCGTTTGTCCGTGGTGTCTTGACATTATTTTACTGTCTATATAAAATAAAAGATTTTCACCATCCATATCTCCACGGTCTATATGGAGGTATGTTGGCTACCTGGTCGGGGGTTAAGGGAACGGTTTGGTAAGAGTCTTGCCATTGTTCAGCGTTTAGAGGTCCTGCAATGGACCTGGGTCAAATTTAGTAGGACCTCCTTCAATACTTAACGGTATTGGATGGCGGGGGTCCAAACTCTTTGATCCCCTCATAAGTTAACTACTATTAATACTATTACCCGGCTATTTAGGACTGTATCCCTGCTGACTCAGACTACTTAGTCGAGGGTAACGTCACCTCCAAAAGAGGGGCCTACCATAATTTGCATTAATAACTTAATTCATTATCTTTCAATAATCCGACCCTTTAGGATTGTATCCTTGCTGACTCAAACTACTGGGTTGAGGGTAACGTCACCTTCAGAAGAGGGGCCTACTACAATAACTAAGATAATCTCTTAAATAAGTGCAAAAGTGCGGAAATAATCAAAGGTTACACTATACACGAGTCGGAACCAAGTGATTCATCTTGTCTATCTGTTTTTCTTTTATTTTTATTTTCAGCATTTTTAGTTAGTTTTTATTTTTCTTAGCTTAAAACATTTTTCTAAACTTTTTGATTTGATTAGACGTTGAGGATAAACCGGTACTAAAAGATCTTGTGTCCTTGGACAACCTCGGTATCTTACCAACACTATACTACGCTCACGATGGGTGCACTTGCCCATATGTGTGTCTAGTGTAAGTAAATATTGTGTTTTATAAATTTAAAACTTGACTAAAAAAGTGTTAAAGGGGCTTAAAATATACACCTCATATATATAACACTCGACACCCATCAAACAACAACAATGCTAAAAAGGGAAAAGGGTACATGGGTACCCTACCTAAGTGCGACAATTGCCGACGTCATCATACCGGGCGATGTAGGTATGGAAAATGTGATAACTGTGGGAAAGTGGGGCATGCCAAGGAGACGTGTTGGCATGGTACAGGACGTGGAAATGAAGGTCCAAATGGTAGCGGAAATCGCGAAGGAAACAACAAAAACGACTATCAGGGCGGAAATGGTAATGATCAAGGACGTGGTCAAGGGTGTTTTAACTGCAGTGATATGGGGCATTTCAGGAAGTATTTCCCTAAAAACAATTAGGCACAAGGAAGAGTGTTCAACATCGGAGCTAGGGAAGCCCGCCAGGATCCAAACGTGGTTACCGGTACATTCCCTATTAATCAAAATTATGCAGCTGTGCCATTTGATACTGGTGCCGATTTTAGCTTCGTATCTCTAGACTTTTAAGATCATGCTTGGTTTAGTTGCTAGTAAGTTAGACATCCAGTATTTGATAGAATTGGCTAACGGGAAGTTAGTAGAGACGAATGAAGTGATTAGAGGCTGTGTTTTAGAGCTTGGAGATATCCCTGTGGTAAGGGAATATCCTGAGGTCTTCCCCGGAGAATTGCAAGGATTACCTTCTCAAACGAAAAGTCGAGTTCCGCATTGGCTTGGTTCCAGGTGCCGCGCCTGTGACCAAGGCACCTTATCGACTTGCGCCTTCAGAGATGCAATAGTTATCAACGCAGCTTCAGGAGTTACTAGATAGGGATTCATAAGGCCGAGCTTTTCGCCTTGGGGAGCTCCAGTGCTGTTCGTCAAGAAGAAGGACGGTAGCTTTCGAATGTGCATCGATTACCGGGAGCTGATCAAGCCAACCATCAAGAATCGGTATCCCTTACCGAGGATTAATGACTTATTCGACCAACTGCAAGGATCCAGCTACTAATCTAAGATTGATCTTGAACCAGTTTATCATCAGCTGCGGATTCAGGAAGAAACTATACCGAAGAGCAGTGAGTCAAAAATTTGTTTTTAAACATACGCTAGCATTGTGTTTTATACTTGGTACTCAAAACAGTTACACACAGAATAGAAAACTTTGAAAATTTAGGAAACATGCATTTAGGACCTTTGGGAACTTATGACAAAGTTCATTAAAGGCTATCACGTAAGAAACATGTCTAGTAACTCGGGAAAACGCCATTATTCTGTCATGTATGTTATATTAGTTAACCGAAGAAGTTAAGTACCTAAATTTCTTTTATCGAAATTCCCACTTTTGCATCTAGCGAGTAGATTTTTACATCTCTACTCCTCTTAATGGTAGTTGTATCACGAAAATTTTCTTCATTAGAGCGAACACTTATTTTCTTCGGTTCTTGATCATTTCGTATGTTACACATGCATCGTTTGTTACGCATGTAGCTTCCCCTCGAATGTTTGTTTTCATCAAAGTTTTAAATATTATTTCGCTATATCCAGTTATTGCCTTGTGACTCGGATAACCTGCATCATTGTAAGCGTTGACTCCTTGATAACGAGTCAACAAAACTTTCTTGAAATTTCCTTTTTATTCGAGATACATACATGGTTTATCTTTATAACATTGCCGAAATTTCCTTGTCAATACGTGTAGTTATTGTCGGATTGCGCCAAAACCAAGTTTGATTGTTTGAACTTCTCCGTTACACATATTCAATTCAAGACACCATATGATGTATTGAAAATACCATATTCAAATTCATATTAACAAGTGTTTCATTTGTTCCGAGTCGTAGTAGACTTGTTTGGTCTATGACCCCATTAAGTCGTTGGTTGAATTCAACAACTTGTGGTGGTGTCTCACTAATTTGAAGCTTGCGCTAATCTCGTTTACACATCCCATAAGCGGATTTAATTATTTATTTATTGACTTGCCCTAAATCCGCTCTGTTTTATCATGTTAAAGCAGTCTTAATGCAATTGTGTGTTAAGACTATGGTACATAAATTCATTTTATATTCAAGTGTACCTCCTAACGGTTCTTCCATTATCGTTTGAATGCCTTGCGATAATTATTGCTTGTTCATCTTTGATCAAAAACAGTAGTTCTTTGGTGTTCCATATTCAATTGAAAATCCTATGATGACCTTGAAATCAAATTTTCCAACTTGCTTCATTACACTTCCATTTGATTTCAAACACGGTGAACTTTTCGGTCACCGCTATTATTGAATTATTGAATTATTTCATTCACTACGACACCTTGTGGTATCGGTACAAACTTGAAGCTTGTGCTAATCAAGGCCAACCGTTTCACACGAAACTACGTATACCTTTCGTTTGACTCGTCATTTAAACACTTTTAATGCAACTACGAATCAAGACGACGATACACCAGATTCGGTTGTATTTCATTCCGGTGTATTCTCGTAATTCAATAATGTCAACACACTAATTTTATTTAGTTATTTGTTCGAAAGTTGACGGATCATTTTCATGTTACTATTTGAGCTTGCTGATTATGAGTTCATCTAGTGGGTGCTATTGTTTCTAGAACTCATTTGCATATTACGAAAGGTCTTTGGGAATTGTATTGGTCGAAACTCCTCTTATTGAACCCCTGTTAACAAAGTCACATTAGATAATACGCCTATGCCATGACATCAAATTCTGAATCACATACCTTTTAACCGTTGGGTTCTTATTGTTGTAATATGTCCTTGGATTCACCTGATTCGAATAAGTCCTTATTCGGTTTCGTGGTTATTCACTTTGGTATTATTCAGGACCATCTACGCATAACGTAACTCTAGGAAGTTAACGCAGTCTAAATTTCGAGGATGAAATTTTCTTAACAGGGGGAGAATGTGACAATTGTGAAAATTTGCATATATCCGTACGATGATTAAACAGTAATTAGTGCCTTAATGACTGTGCTGATTTAAATTAATGACATGAATACCTTCTGATTAATGTTATCATACATACATGTGCATCATATATATTGCATAATGTCATATTATTATTGCATGCAACACCTTATTGATTCAAATGGTGCACGAAACAAAGTAAGCACAGTTATCAGACAAATCAGAAAAATGTTGACGGGAGTTCAGTACCTAGACAGACATGGTATTGAGACACAGAATGGGCCAGAAAACAAGAGTTACATGAGTAGAGTGTGTAGGAAAGTAAGGATCATAAAACTGCCTTCCTAGTGATAGTTCAACTGCCGGAAAATGCCTAAAACTCACAAAAACTGCAGAATTCATCAAAAATCAGCTTTTGAACAACTTAATATCATGTAGAATTATAGTTAAATGGTCCAGGATGCTTTCCTAAGTGTCGGGAATCAAAACTGTCACAAAAGGTAACATAAAGCACACTAAACTGCATAGTTTAGCACCTTAACGATCCGATAACCAACTATCACACCCTGATATTTTCACGTATTACCGGTGGGCCCGGTAGGGAGTATCGAGACGTAGTTGATATCATCATAGTCAAATAATCACAGTTTAATGCACAGCAGAAGTATAAAGTAAAATGTTACAAACCGAATGAAAGTAACATAAATTATTACATAACGGTTGTAAATTGGATCCACAGGCGGATCAAAACAAAAGAGATATTGTTCATCAGATTTAAAGTGATAAAAGCTTGCAAGACTTTTTATTTATTCACTCAGGAGTTCCAGCCTATTACGCTTAGTACCTGCACTTAACCTTTTTGGAAAATACGTCAGTTTACACTGGTAAATACAATTAACCGACTCTTTTGAAAAGTGTTTATAAAATTGATTTAAATGCACAAGGCACAAATATTCTTTTATAACTTGGGATAATTATTTAAAAATAATCTCGTAAAAGAATTATATGTTTGTTATACGTTCAGTAGCTCGGGTTAAATACCGGGTTAAAGATTAATAGACACACCACATAATATAACCCACGGCGAGTTATTCTCGAACAAGCGGGTATATCTTTTTACATACGCACCGGCAGGTGTATGCCTACACCCCGTGCTTTAGTCGTGGCCATTTCAATGAATGAGCTGAGGATATCCATGACATGGTCATTAACCCCCCAAAGGCTTAAAACAAACAAAACAGTTTAAACGGGTTATCTCAATGATTTAACCTTCATACGATTAAATATTCAATACCCGACCAAGCGGTATTTTATATATCGTAATCCCAAGCCCGTATAAGAGAAAATAAGTTAAAAGTATTTACCTGAGCAAAATACAAATTTATCTCAGCCGTATACAATCAGCAAGTGCAAATATCTTTTACTGGGCTCCTAAATCAAGAACGAAGGTTTTAATAACCTATTAGATTCCTAACGGGTCTTACTTAAGTTTAAACTTAGACCGGTTAGTTTTAAAGAAAGGTATACGGTTCAAAAAGCAAGATTAAGCGAAGACCGGATTGGAATATGATTTAGACCCGACAAGTATGAAGACTTGTATAATATGGGTAAACTAAACAAATTCTGGATTTTGAGGTAAAAATGATAAGGTTTGACCCGTTTCGGTCAATTTATGCAAACTAGTCACATAGACCGTACCGAACGCGAAAAATGCATAACGGGTAACTAAATGAGTCATGAATAGGTTCCCTAAGTTAATATGCTTAAAATGTGTTATGATATCAGTAGGATACCTTCCATTATACCCAAAACGAATTTATAATCAAATTAAGCCCCGTAGGGGTATTTTGGTCATTTTAAAGATTATAAAGAGGTTAAATGACATTCTGAGGTTCTGGTCTAAAATGATCAGTAAAAATATTTACTTTAGTAGGTTATATCAGAAAGATATTGCATATATGTGAGATTTATTATTTATGACCAAACTATGCACCGAAAGGGCATTTTGGTCATTTCACATAAGCTTTAAGGGTCAATTCTGGAAATCTGAGTTTAAAACATTTACCTACTGTTAAAGTATCAAAATTTACTTATAACATCAGTAGGTAATGGGTCTTAGATGTTAAACATAGTTTTAACCCATACTATGTGTTTAAAACGCGTAAAAAGTCAGTTTTAGGCGATTTTCAGGTTATATAAGGAAAGCTGAGTTTTTGATCAGTTTATATAACTCAAAATATTTTATTTAACATATGAAATCAGTAGCAAAAGGTTTGGTATCAAAATCTTATGTAAAACTCATTTTATCCAAGAAAAGGGCAATTTCATCAATACCGAATTTACTTTAAAACTCCATGATATAATCAGTTTAAAATTCAATAAGAATTTCCAAAAATCCCTAAATATTATATTACATCAGTGGGTAAAAGGTTTGGTGTCAAAATTTGGGTTTAAATAGGTTTTATGCCAAAAATGCCGTTTAATTAATAAAAAGGCTCCAATTTACGATATCGAGCATAACTCCTAATTTAGACCACAAACTGATGTCAAATTTTTAGGACATGCTTATAAATCAGTAATAAAGGTTTTTGTCCTCTCACATTTTCAAAAATCTCGTTTTTATATCAAAGGGTATAATTGTCAACTTTTAAGCAATTAACGGAAACATGCAAATGATTCGGATTACAAAGGAACCATATTGTATAATCTCAGAGGGTTATACTAATATGTAATATGGTCCTAATGGAACCCTAAGGCATATCTAAACTAAGCTAAATCAGGTCAGAACTGAAAGTCAAGGCAAAAGTCTACTTTTGCGACTTTCGGTTCTGAACCGAGCCTAAACTAAGAATTGTCGGGTTGAACATGCTTAGAAATGTTCTTACATCATTTACCAAGTTATTTTAATGTTAAAACATGTTCCATAACTTCTACATTATCAGATATGGATTTATTTGTAAAAATAGCTTCTGTTGACTTTATAATATTAAGTTTGACCAGACAATTGACCAAGTTAGAGTGAGAATCAGTAGGTGCCCTTTTAAGGGTTTATTACCTACATAATTACCAACTCATAGCCACTTTTAAGTCGAATAATGGCTGGACCGTTTGTGATTAATCACAAAGTCAAAGCAGAATTACGTCAACTTTGACTTTCGGTCATTACACTAATAAAAACTTAATTACAGAGGCTAAGTATACTTACAAGAGTCCTTAGCACGAAGATTGAGACTAATAGAGCTTCCTTCCAAAGTAGGATGCTCAAGAAAGTGATTAAAAAGCTTCAAGACTTGGGAGTAATGTTTGAGAGTATGAATTGATCATGCAAGTGAGAAATGCTGCCAAAAACCCACCTATTTATACCCATTGAAGGTGTCATCAGATCAATACAGGTGTCCTGGCTCTTCCTTGATCAGTACATGTGTCCAAAATGGTTTTTAAAACCATCAAACAGTCCCTAGATTCGAGTTAAACCATGCAAGGGTGAAGAGAGGTGCAGTGACCTGCACCTGTGCATGTTTCTGTCCAGATAAGGCCGTCGCGTCGTGCGACGGTAGAGGGTGTTGGTGGTGGTGTGACGCCACCATAGGGGTAACCAGATCAGCAAGTTTCCAATTTGACATTTTCACCCCCGGGACCTTCTAAAGAGTAAAATCTTTCATTTTAAGCTCATTTAACCCATTTAACTTTTATTATTATGATCCAAGAGATATAACCAAAAACCGTTAGGGTATAAACATCGTGTAGGGTTGTTGAAAGGCAAAATTTTCATATGTTGACACTTTGAATCCTTTTACACACATACTTTCTTCGTTTGTCAACTTTAGTCCCTCGTAATCCATTCGATACACGTTTAAAGTTCATGACACGTGTCCTTATAATATTGGTCATGATTTTACGAGGTGTTACATCCTCACCCCCTTAAAAGAAATATCGACCTTGAGATTTACTAAAATAAATGAGGGTACTTCTGTTTCATTGTGGATTCAACCTCCCACGTGTATTCTGGGTCTCTACGGGCATCCCATTTTACCTTTACAATCGGCACACGCTTCTTTCGAAGTTTCTTAACCTGTCGATCCTCGATCGACAAAGGTTTTTCAACAAACTTTTAGCTCTCATCTATATGCACATCCTTATGTGACATGGCTAACGATTCATCAGCTAGACATTTCTTCAAGTTGCAAATGTGGAACACATTATGTATTCCACTAAGCTCTTCTGGCAGATTTAGCTTGTAAGCTACAGTTCTGACACATTCGATGATCTCGAATGGTCCTATATACCTAGGGCTGAGCTTCCCTTTTTTTCCAAAATGCATCACCCCTTTCCAGGGTGAAACCTTAAGTAGCACCTTGTCACCTACCTCGAATTTCAGAGGTTTACGCCTTTTGTCTGCGTAGCTTTTCTGCCTATCTCTGGCAGCTTTGAGACGATCACGTATCTGAACAATATTATCTGTCATCTCCAGGACTATATCAGGTCCTGTTAGTCAGACATCTCCAACTTCCGCCCAAGAAACTGGCGTCCTACACTTTCTTCCATACAAAGCTTCGAAAGGTGCATCTTGAATACTCGAATGATAGCTATTATTGCACGAAAATTCAATCAATGAAAGATGATCATCCCAACTTCCACCTAAATCAATAACACAAGCTCGTAGCATATCCTCGAGTGTTTGTATCGTACGTTCGCTTTGACCATCCGTCTGAGGATAATATACAGTGCTGAAATTTAATCGAGTAGCTAATGATTGCTGAAAGCTTTTCCAAAAGTGCGATGTGTATCTTGTATCCCTATCAGAGATAATAGATACTGGTACTCCATGAAGAGATACAATCTCGTCCACGTACAGCTGAGCTAACTTGTCGGAGCTGTGAGTTTCTTTTATCGGCAAGAAGTGGGCTGACTTGGTCAGTCTATCTACTATAACCCAAATAGTATCATTTCCTCGCTTTGTCTTTGGTAACTTAGTGATAAAATCCATAGTCACCATTTCCCACTTCCAGGTGGGAAGTTCAGGCTGTTGTAGCAAACCTGACGGCTTCTGGTGTTCGGCTTTAACTTGCGCGCACGTCAAACATTTGGCCACATAAGTGGCTATAGATTTCTTTAAACCTATGCACCAGTAATTTGCCTTTAATTCCTGGTACATCTTATCACTACCAGGATGAACAGAATATTTGGAGCTATGGGCTTCTTGAAGAATAACGTCCCTGAGTCCTCCATAAATTGGAACCCATATTCGTCCATTTAATCTTAGGATTCCATCCTTGCCATATGATAGCTGTTCAGCAGTTACACCCAACTTCTCATTTAGGTAGTTAGCTTCTAACACAGCTTTCTTCTGAGCGGCTAACAACCTTTCATTCAAGCTGTTTTTCAATTCAATACTCTTGGCATTGATTCTAATGGGCTTAACCCTTTCCTTCCTGCTTAGAGCGTCTGCTACAACTTTCTCTTTGCCTGGATGGTAGCGAATTTCACAATCATAGTCATTCAGTGTCTCCATCCATCGATGCTGTCTCATGTTCAGATCCTTCTGATTAAACAGATGCTGAAGGCTCTTATGATCAGAATATATCACACACTTGGTACCATATAAATAATGCCTCCAAAGTTTTAGTGCAAACACAACGGCACCCAAATCCAAGTCATGGGTGGTGTAATTCTTCTCGTGCACCTTTAATTGTCGCGAGGCATAGGCAATGACCTTGCCTCTTTGCATGAGTACACAACCCATTCCAGTATGTGATGCGTCTTAGTACACCACAAACTCTTCCATCCCTTCAGGCAATGTCAAGACTGGAGCATTGCTCAACTTTTGCTTAAGAATCTCAAAGGATTCTTGTTGCTTAGGACTCCAATCAAACTTTATATTCCTTCGGGTCAATGAAGTTAGGGTGCAGCAATCCTTGAAAAGTTTTCAATAAAGCGCCTATAATATCCTGCCAGACCCAAGAAGCTACGGATATCTGTGGGTGTCATCGGCTCTTGCCAATTCATGATGGCTTCAATCTTAGCGGGATCCACCTGGACACCACGTTCGCTAACCACATGTCCAAGAAATTGGACTTCACGAAGCCAAAACTCACATTTTGAAAACTTGGCGTAGAGCTTCTCTTGCTGAAGAAGTTTAAGAATACACCTAAGATGTTTTTCATGATCGGCCTGATTCTTCGAATATATAAATATGTCCTCAATAAATACAATGACAAACTTGTCCAAATATGGCTTACAGACGCTATTCATGAGATCCATAAACGCTGTTGGTGCATTAGTGAGCCCGAAAGGCATCACCAAGAACTCGTAGTGACCATAACGAGTTCTAAATGCAGTCTTGTGCACATCTTCATCTCTGACCTTCAGCTGATGGTAACCTGACCTCAAATCAATCTTGGAGAAATAACTTGCTCCTTGAAGCTGATTGAACATATCGTCGATCCTGGGCAATGGGTATCTATTCTTGATTGTAACCTTGTTCAGCTCTCGATAATCAATGCATAAACGCATTGATCCATCCTTCTTCTTCACAAACAGAATCGGTGCTCCCCAAGGAGATGAGCTAGGTCGAATAAAACCTTTTGCCAATAAATCATCTAACTGAGTCCTTAACTCCTTCATCTCAGTCGGTGCCAACCGGTAAGGTGCTCTTGCAACTGGTGCCGCTCCAGGAATAATGTCAATTCTGAACTCCACTTGCCTATCTGGGGGTAAACCAGGTAGTTCTTCAGGGAATACGTCTAGATATTCAGAAATAACAGGGATGTCTTCAACCTTGGGCTTTGGTTCATCAATAGTTACCTGTGCCATATAAATGACACAACCTTTCTTCATACACCTCGATGCCTTAAGCATCGACACTTGCTTAGGCAACCCATACTGAGTATCTCCTTGTATTGTAAGTAGCTCACCATATGGAGTTTTAATAACCACTTGCTTCTTATCGCACATAATCTGAGCTTGATTAGAAGACAACCAATCCATGCCTATCACTATGTCGAATCCAGCTAATTTCAAAGGAAGCAAGGACAACGGAAAAGATTGGTTCCTAATGGATATAAAACATCCATCTAATACGGTTGAAGCAGTCTCTATTGTACCGTCAGCCAATTCTACTTCATATTTTATGCTTAGGGTTCTAACAGGCAGATTTAATAACTTACAAAATTTATTATCCACAAACGACTTATCTGCACCCGAATCAAACAATACCCTTGCATAAACATCATTGATAAGAAAGGTACATGTTATCACGTTGTCATTCTGAATCGCTTCTTGTGCATTCATTTGAAAGACCCGAGCATTGGTCTTTTTACCATCTTCAGGTTTCTTTGCATACTTTGGGCAGTTGCACTTGATATGCCCCTTCTCGTTACAGTTGTAACAAGTTGCATCCTTTTTCTTCTTACAATCCAGTGTTTTATGCTCATTGGATTTGCAGATCCCACAAGCTCTTGGCTGCGATTGGGACTTTGACTCAAACCTGCACTTTCCTAGATGGCGCTTCTTGCAAGTCTTACATTTGGGCTTCTAACCCGACTGTTGGTCATCCTTTTTAAATCCCAAACTCTTCTTGCTCTCAGAGTTCCCTTTATGTTTCTTATCAGAACGGCGCGAGTTCTCATCCTCACGTTTCCTTTTCCCTTCATCAGAATTCCTGTGCGATCTCTGCCTATCCGCACCGAGAGTAAAGGATAACGACAAATCAGCCACTGATCTGAAGGTGGTAGGTCATGATGCTTTCACACTTGCCTTAATCTCCGGAGCTAAACCTCCAATAAATCGAGTTATACGTTTCGGTTCTGGTGTGACCAAGTATGGAACCAATCGTGACATAGTGTTGAAGCTCATAAGATATGCCTGACAGTCTAAGTTCTTCATAACCAATGTCAAGAAGTCAGTCTCAATTTTCTCAACTTCATGTTGAGGACAGAAATTTTCTTTGATTAGAGCAACAAACTGCTTCCAAGTCAAGTTGTATAACGAAATCTTCCCTGTAGTTTGGATCAGTGACCTCCACCCAGCTAGAGCTTCTCCTTTAAACGATTGTGACACAAACTTCACAATGTCCTGTTCGGCACAACCACTAATATCAACCACTGTGTCCATCTCATCTAGCCACGTCATACAATCGATGCCTCCTTTGTCCCCTGTGAAGTCTCTGGGCTTACAGGAGATGAAATACTTATATGAACAGGTTTTAGCACGTGGCTCTTGATTGAGAACTACCTTCTTAGATGAACACTCCTCTGATTCGATGAGTGATGAGATTCGCTCTTGCGAGCTGTAAGAGTCTTAGAAGGTGGTTTTGAATGTGGTACAGATAGGGTCTTCCTCCGAGTACCACTTGATTCTCTAAACTGGATGTCCATAGCTTTAGTAATAGCATTGTCAATCAATGCCTGAAGATCCGCACCAGTTACGTTGATTCTAGTAGTATCATTATTCTCTCTCGGGTGACTGTTTACCTCGTCGGATCCAGCCATGTAGCCTGATTACTACATAAAAATGTTTCATTCAAAAGACTTTAAAGGAATTGTCTTTTATGGAAATTCATTAACCATGGTAACTATAAACCATATGGGTTAATTTAATTTATTTAAATTTTTATTATATTTTATCCCAGTTATAAACTATTAAGGATAATAGGGTGGCATACAGAAGGCCTAATCACAAGGACAATTTTTAATTCATAAGCCATGATTTTATAGAATTAGGGCATTTAGGTTTGAATGCAGTTCATTACCTTTCTTGACAGGGAGTCGTAGACTACAACTGTTTTTTGTCTCAAAGGACAATAAATATGGCCCGTAGGCACTTCATCACTAATGGATGTTTAAATAATAAATAAAGGAAAGGAATTGGAAGAATCCAATCTAAGGATGACTTGCGTGATTTTATCGAATCACATTTGCCAAGAGTGCTAACATGTTTTCAGATGTTTACAAGGATTTGAATCTTAAAAAGGATTTACCATCATGGCCTTGTCTTAAAATGACATGTAGGCTATGTGATACCTTCAAGATTTTCTTTCAATATTTATTGGCAGATTTAATACAAAAAGGAATGATATTTTGGATTTATTTCATATATTATATTTATACATATAATGTT
Organism: Helianthus tuberosus; assembly: GCA_030545235.1. Classification (NCBI taxonomy): domain Eukaryota; kingdom Viridiplantae; phylum Streptophyta; class Magnoliopsida; order Asterales; family Asteraceae; genus Helianthus; species Helianthus tuberosus. The sequence goes on along the minus strand of CM060430.1, from coordinate 106,370,061 downwards.
AAATGAAATTTTTAAAATTAAAACATTCCATTAAATTTAAAAGGAGTACATAGATGCCCTAAACGGGACTTTTAAACAAACAAATTGTCTACATAGGGACTAAAAAGGAAATACAAGTCATCGCAAGGATTGAATACATAAATAGATGTCCACACAGGGACTTAATTGAAATTAAAAATTACAAAACAAATAAAATAAGGAATTTCAATAATCCCTCTTCTTCTTACTCTTGATCAGGTTCGCCAAGCCCTTAAGTAGACCCCGGCGGCTCCTACGCTCTTCCTGCACATCCCGCTCCACCTGGTTCAACCTCTGAAGGATCTCCTGCTGCTGCGGTGGTTGGATCTGCGGCTGCTGCTACGACGGAGGTTGAGGAGGTGGCGGGTATTGATACCCATAAGCTAGGTATCCAGTCTGGTAGGAAGCTGCAGAGGGCCCTTCAGGATGAAGAGCAGTGTAGTTTACCTCTACAAGATATGGGTCAACATCGGGGGCATTGTAGTAGTTGTAGCCAGGATAGGCTGGCTGCTCAAAAGGGTTATACGCCGCTCCTCCGACGTATGAAGGTATTGGGTTATCAAAACCTATGTGTGATGGTGGTGGTGCGACTGGCGCAGAGTCCACCTCGGAAACTGGGTTCAAAGGCCCACCCATCTGCGGGTCTTCATACACTGGCGGGTAGTGACTGCCACTGGAGTGTTGGGGGGTGCTAAAGTGAAATCCCCCTCGCACGGACATCCGTGCTCCTGATCTTCTCCGCCTCGGTGGCTCCGGAGGCGGTTGCTGCTCTGGCGGCGGCGGTGGCGGTGGCGTAACCGCCTGGAAACGCGAATCCTCATAGGGATCCTGCTGCTGCTGTTGAGGTGGGTTAAAAGGGGGAGTAAACTCCAAAGGGTATGAGGCAAATCTTGTTTCATAGCTGTCTGGGCCCCAGTACGGCAAACCATGAAAAGATGATCCGTCCGAAATCTCGATGGGATGCGTGGGCTTCCCTGATGGTGGCTCGGCAGGATCCGGATCTTCGTCCATATCCATGTCTTGGTCACCGGAAAAATGATCTTCTGGTCCCAATGGGTTAAAACTCACTGGTTCTTGCACCTGATTTACCGGATTGAACCGAATCTGAAAGTACGGGGTCGGGTCCTGAAAGGCGCGGTGTGGACCCGACCGCTGCAACGACAAATAGGAGTGGTGTGAGTCATTGGGCTCGTTTTCTGACTGTGGCCCAAAGGAGTGGTGATACGAGGGCGAAGAGCTTAGCGAGACTGAACGCCTCGCGGGTTCCAAATACGTCCTCCAATCTTCTTGAGGACTAGTGCTCATGGTTGCTGATGGAGTTCACCGGTGTGATGGTCCGGCCTCGTGGTCATGACTTGCGAAAACTCGGGCTTTTTCGCCTCTACCTCTTCCTCTGATACGCGGCGGCATTTTCTTGATCGTGTCAAAACAAGCAAAGGAAACAACAAAGAAAAATAACAAAGGACAAAATAAAAGATTAGGATTAGTCCTAAGTCCTTTGCCTAGACTCGGAAGTCAAGGAATGTGCAAACTGTGTCATTGAGATTAAACACAAAAGGCTAGTGTTTAATTCACTCAATGTTGGCTCTGATACCAACCTGTCACACCCCGGTATTTCCACGTATTACCAGTGGGCCCGGTGGGGAGTATCGTGACGTAGTTGATATCATCATAGTCAAATAATCACAGTTTAATGCACAGCGGAAGTCTAAAGTAAAATATTACAAACCGAATGAAAGTAACATAAATTATTACATAACGGTTGTAAATTGGATCCACAGGCGGATCAAAACAAAAGAGATATTGTTCATCAGATTTAAAGTGATAAAAGCTTGCAAGACTTTTTATTTATTCACTCAGGAGTTCCAGCCCATTACGCTTAGTACCTGCACATAACTTTTTTGGAAAATACGTCAGTTTACACTGGTAAATACAATTAACCGACTCTTTTGAAAAGTGTTTATAAAATTGATTTAAATGCACAAGGCACAAATATTCTTTTATAACTTGGGATAGTTATTTAAAAATAATCTCGTAAAAGAATTATATGTTTGTTATATGTTCAGTAGCTAGGCCCGGAAATTTTGACCCATGCGCTTAAGTTTGGGTAATCATGGGCTTTATTGTAAAGCTTTTGGGCCATTTTGGGTTAAGTATCATTTTTACAATGGGTAATATGGGCTGAATTAAAAGTAAAAAAATAGAACTGCGGGTCAGGATGGGTAATAAAAAAAAAGAAGGCAGGTCAGAATGGGTATCTACCCTACACACTGTAACTCATCTAGCAAACCACCACTGCAATTCAGTAGTTCATCTTCTTCCTTCTCATGTGAGGCAATCAATACATAGTTGATTTGGTCCACCGTAGCTCCTCCGACACCGTACAAGTTCGAGTTGCTCCAGTCCATTCTTCAAGTGTGTTCAAGAAAATTCGTCGATTAGGGTTTCTAATTGGGCAAATCATAAGGTATTTTGACTATTTTATGAGTAATCTTCTGTTCTTCTCGTCGATTAGGTTTCCGATTAGAGCTGAGATGATGAAATTTTACACTCCTACTTTTAAATTCGTTCAATTCTCATCTGTAATTTGATGATATGATTATTGATTTCAATTATCGAGTGATGTGTATGTGAACTGTTGGATCTTGGTTCGATTGATGTCAGATTGAAGCTGGAATCATGGGATTTGTAAGTCTGTAGAGCTATTTTGCTTTAAGAATTATCTAATTAAAATATCATATGCCCCAATGGGATCTAGCAAATGGCAAGATAGTAATTAGCAAATGGCAAGATAGTAATTCACATCTGTAATTTGATGCCCACCAAGTGTTCGACCTATTGCCCCAATGAAAATGGTTCATTGATTATGTCATTTTTATTTCAATATATTTGTTCTGCTTTTTTTAATTGTTGTTTTATCGTAATACCCATGTCAAGTAGCTATCTTTCGTGGGCTTTCGTGGGCATTGTTTAATTTATTATTATTTGCTGCAGAATTTGTTCGTTATTTGCTGCAGAATCTATTCAGTCGTTGCTGCAAAACTTGTTTATTCGCTGCAGACCCAAAACTCCATTCGCAGATTTCAAGTGCATTTGCTGAAGTTGTCCATTTGGTTGAATCTGTAGAATTGAGGGCAGAATACATTCAGTGCAGAATACTGCTTCTACTAGAATCAGTTTAATTGCAGAATTATCCATCACTGAACTGTTAAAACGTTCATCCGCTGAACTGTTTCATTCGTTAGAAATTGTCCGTTCGTTGTTAATTTGCGCAGACTTGAAAGGTTGTGAGCATATATGTACATGACAACATTCAAAGCAAGACATCTATCCATATTCTTTACTTAATTAATAAACCAATTACTTTTATTAATTTAATTATCACATGTTAGCCTAATATTTTTATTTATGTCCGTTTCTATCTAGCGATCTTCTTTACAGAATTTTGTTCATTGACTTTAACGTGACGTAGTGACCATTGGATTATTAATTTAGTTAGAAATTGTCCGTTCGTTCGTTTTTTTTTTTCGTTTTTTTAAAAAAAATTTCGTTTTTTTAATTTTTTTAATTTTTTTTTCGTTTTTTTAATTTTTTTTTAATTTTTTTTTAATTTTTTTCATTTTTATAATTTTTTTCAGTTTTTATTATTATTGATTTATTCTTAATCCATCCTGACCCAAACCCATCCTGACCCGAACTCATCCTGACCCAAACCCATTCTGACCTTCTTCTTTCTTTTACCCATCTTAACCCAAACTCATTCTAACCCAAACCCATCCTGACCCAACAACCAATCCAATCCAACCCATCCATTTTGCCACCTCTATCAGTAGCCCATGTTAAATACCGAGTTAAAGATTAATAGACACACCACATAATATAACCCACAGCGAGTTATTCTCGAACAAGCGGGTATATCATTTTACATACGCACCGGCAGGTGTATGCCTACACCCCGTGCTTAAGTCGTGGCCATTTCAATGAATGAGCCGAGGATATCCAGGACATGGTCATTAACCCCCCAAAGGTTTAAAACAAACAAAACAGTTTAAACGGGTTATCTCAGTGATTTAACCTTCATACGATTAAAGATTCAATACCCGACCAAGCGGTATTTTATATACCGTACCCCAAGCCCGTATAAGGGAAAATAAGTTAAAAGTATTTACCTGAGCAAAATACAAATTTATCTCAGCCATATACAATAAGCAAGTGCAAATATCTTTTACTGGGCTCCTAAATTAGGAACGAAAGTTTTAATAACCTATTAGATTCCTAACGGGTCTTACTTAAGTTTAAACTTAGACCGGTTAGTTTTAAAGAAATGTATACAGTTCAAAACGCAAGATTAAGCGAAGACTGAATTAGAATGTGATTTAGACCCGACAAGTATGAAGACTTCTATAATATGGGTAAACTAAACACATTCTGGATTTTGAGGTAAAAATTATAAGGTTTGACCCGTTTCGGTCAATTTATGCAAACTAGTCACATAAACCGTATCGAACGCGAAAAATGCATAACGGGTAACCAAATGAGTCATGAACAGGTTCCCTAATTTAATATGCTTAAAATGTGTTATAATATCAGTAGGATACCTTCCATTATGCCCAAAATGAATTTAAAATCAAATTAAGCCCCGTAGGGATATTTTGGTCATTTTATAGATTATAAAAGAGGTTAAATGACAATCTGAGGTTCTGGTCTAAAATTATCAGTAAAAATATTTATTTTAGTAGGTTATATCAGTAAGATATTTCACATAAGTTTTAAGGGTCAATTCTGGAAATCTGAGTTTAAAACTTTTACCTACTGTTAAAGTATCAAAATTTACTTATAACATCAGTAGGTAATGGGTCTTAGATGTTAAACATAGCTTTAATCCATACTATGTGTTTAAAACGCTTAAAAAGTCGGTTTTAGGCGATTTTCAGGTTATATAAGGAAAGCTGAGTTTTTAATCAGTTTATATAACTCAAAACATTTTATTTAACATATGAAATCAGTAGCAAAAGGTTTGGTATCAAAATCTTATGTAAAACTCATTTTATCCAAGAAAAGGGGCAATTTCGTCAATACTGAATTTACTTTAAAACTCTATGATATAATCAGTTTAAAATTTAATAAAAATTTCCAAAAATCCCTAAATATTATATTACATCAGTGGGTAAAAGATTTGGTGTCAAAATTTGGGTTTAAATAGGTTTTATGCCAAAAATTCCGTTTAATTAATAAAAAGGCTTCGATTTACGATATCGAGCATAACTCCTAATTAGACCACAAACTAATGTCAAATTTTTAGGACATGCTTATAAATCAGTAATAAAGGTTTTTGTCCTCTCACATTTTCAAAAGTCTCATTTTTATATCAAAAGGGCATAATTGTCAACTTTTACGCAATTAACGGAAACATGCAAATGATTCGGAATACAAAGGAACCATGTTGTATAATCTCAGAGGGTTATACTAACATGTAATATGGTCCTAATGGAACCCTAAGGCATATCTAAACTAAGCTAAATCGGGCCAGAACTAAAAGTCAAGGCAAAAGTCTACGTTTGCTACTTTCGGTTCCGAACCGAGCCTAAACTCAGAATTATTGGGTTGAACATGCTTAGACATGTTCTTACATCATTTACCAAGTTATTTTAATGTTAAAACATGTTCCATAACTTCTACATTATCAGATATGGATTTATTTGTAAAAATAGCTTCTGTTGACTTTTTAATATTAAGTTTGACCCAACAATTGTCCAAGTTAGAGTGAGAATCAGTAGGTGCCCTTTTAAGGGTTTATTACCTACATAATTACCAACTCATAGCCACTTTTAATTTGAATAATGGCTGGACCGTTTGTGATTAATCACAAAGTCAAAGCAGAATTACGTCAACTTTGACTTTCGGTCATTACACTAATAAAAACTTAATTACAGAGGCTAAGTATACTTACAAGAGTCCTTAGCACGAAGATTGAGACTAATAGAGCTTCCTTCCAAAGTAGGATGCTCAAGAAAGTGATTAAAAAGCTTCAAGACTTGGGAGTAATGTTTGAGAGTATGAATTGATCATACAAGTGAGAAATGCTGCCAAAAACCCACCTATTTTACCCATTGAAGGTGTCATCAGATCAATACAGGTGTCTTGGCTCTTCCTTGATCAGTACATTTGTCCAAAATGGTTTTAAAACCATCAAACAGTCCCTAGATTCAAGTTAAACCATGCAAGGGTGAAGAGAGGTGTAGTGACCTGCACCTGTGCATGTTTCTGTCCAGATAAGGCCGTCGCGTCGCGCGACGATAGAGGGTGTTGGTGGTGGCGTGACGCCACCATAGGGGTAACCAGATCAGCAAGTTTCCAATTTGACATTTTCACCCCTGGACCTTCTAAAACGTAAAATCTTTCATTTTAAGCTCATTTAACCCATTTAACTTTTATTTTTATGATCCAAGAGATATAACCAAACACCGTTAGATCCGGTTTCGTTAAATGATAATCGAAAACACAAGTTTTCCCTTGTTGACGCTTTTAACCCCTTAATTACAAAAGTTAACGTATTTTCCTAATATGATATTGAAACCTTGTGAAATTTTTATCACTTATTCTTGGGAGCATAATTAATCGTTACAAGGCTCCGGGTTCGCTAAAAGGTCACTCAGAGGTATTATTTAAACATGTTGACACATTTAACCCTCGCGTCTTGCAAACTTTCACTTTCTTCCACAAACGGTTTCATACGATTCATGATTTATTTGTTTAAGGGTATAAACATCGTGTAGGGTTGTTGAAAGGCAATATTTTCATATGTTGACACTTTGAATCCTTTTACACACATACTTTCTTCGTTTGTCAACTTTAGTCCCTCGTAATCCATTCGATACACGTTTAAAGTTCATGACACGTGTCCTTATAATATTAGTCGTGATTTTATGAGGTGTTACACCAACCGAACAACCGAACACTACCCGAAACACAAATTTTTCACTAGAAGCATTATTTTATCATTTCCAAGCTAGTTATAGCACCCGGACATCATAACACATCATATAATGACATAACAACTAAATACCCGAACTTAAACATTAGATTTCAACTATTATCCTAACTATCCATTACAAGCTAGCCTATACCCCCCCTCATATTCATGGTTAAACAAGGGTGGCCTCCCTTGATTTTATTTGTTTAGTTTATTAGATCTTGCTCATGCTATTGAAACACATTATACAAGGGTTCATGTAATGTTGGGAATTTATTAAAGTTACCCCCTAGATCATAACTTTCATTTCTACACAACACCAACACTTCACTTTCTCTCCTTCTTCTTCTTCTTCTTCTTCTTCTTCTTCTTCTTCTTCTTCTTCTTCCTACCTACGGCCAAGATCACCACCACACCACCACTATTTTTCACTTCAAATCCATCCATTCTCTAGTGACATTAAGGTGTAAGAAGCTTGTTTAAGGAGCTAGGAGCCATTGGAAAGTGAAGGACATCTTTCAAGTGCTATTAACCACCAAATTCATCATCATCTTCATCTTGTGTTCATCCCTAGCCTTGTGCTAGTAGTAAGATCTTCCTAATCTAATTTTACATCTTATTAAGTTGGTTAAAATATGATATAAGTAACTAATCATGAAGAACACTAATGATCAAGAACATAATCTTAAACATAAGACTAATAATCATGATAATCTATGTTGTTTAAGTGTTATTATGCTTCTTGATTGTTGATTGTTTGTGTTAATAATGTTAAACATCATATGAACTTGCTAGATTGTGATTAAAGACATGATCTAGCAAGATGAGAGGATGATTATGTTATAAATCAAGATGATTATCCTTATGTGAAACCTGAACTTGAAAGGTTAAATATTTTTCTTAAATAATAATGATCAAAGTGTAATGTAAGTCTTGTAAATATGTGATTTCAAAAATAATTTCTCAAGAAACTAAGTCAAAATACAAGATTTACATAAACTTGGTTCTTAAAGAAACTAACCACATTTTTAGTGGTTAATCAAGTGTAGAAACATGTATTTAAGAAGAAAAATTCAAGAAGAAATATTTTTAGAAAAATATTTTACAAGTTATAAAGATCTAAATTCTTCAAGGATAATGTTTTTAAATAAACAACCACACTTTAGAGGGTAACTAAGCTTACTAAACATACTATCAAGTTACTACAAATTTTTATAAATTTTCAAGTTCATGGTGTAGTGAGAATGGCTTAATTTTGGAACTTGGTAAGTATTGTTTGATTTGTTGTTGATTGTGATGATTTATAAAAGAAACTGATATGCTTTGAAAGCATGGAAACCTCTATTTTTAAGGGGAAAACTATGGCAAATTTTTTTCTAGAAATTAAACACTTAGAAAAATTTTTATAAACAAATAATTACAAGTATATTTTAACCATGGATTTTCATATAAACTTTACCATAATTTTTGTTACAAAAATTATAAATATTGGAGGTTGGTTTTTGATAAAAAAAAAGTGACTAAATATATATTTAGGAGAATATATATTTAGATGTCACCTTGTGTGTGATTATTTGTATATTTTGTGTATTAGTTATATTATTTTAGGACTTGAAATAATATAACTCACCAAAATATCAAAAATTACAACACAAAGTATTACCAAAATTCCAAGAGAATAAATATATAATTTATACCCAAAATTGGAGAAACCGAACAAGGAATATAACTTACATAAATATTCCGGAAATAAATTCATGAGTATATTTTGTTAACGGTATTTTGGACACCAAGAGAACAAAAATATGATTTTTACAATTATTACAAAATTATATCATATTTTTGGCAAGAAAAAATCATATTACTTTTGGATAAAGAAAAAATATTTGTCTTTTCTTGAATTACTAGAAAATATATTATTTTTGGAGAAATATATATTTTCTTAAATAAACTTAGAATATATTATTTTTGGGTGAAAATGGATTTATAAATATTTTCTAAGGTAATCTTGAAAATGTATTATTTTTGAGATTTATATGAAAATATAAACATTTTTGTCAAGAAGAAGTATAAATAAATTTCTATAAATGATTTCTTAAAAATATATATTTTAAGAATATATATTGGTTAATTTTTATTAGGAATATTATTCCGGAAAAATTAATACAAAAATTGAGTATAAGAATACTTAATAAACACGATAAAAATACGTATTCTTGTACGTATAAATACACCGGAATACGCTATCGATACTTGGCAAAAATATACATGTATTATACTCCCATCCTTGGGGAAGATATACATGTATAAGTACCCCAAAGGATCAAGTTAAAATATATTATTTTAACTAATTTTCCAAATTTTAATAAATATAATTTAAGTTAAAATATTTATTATTTTAACAAATAATTATATACTTTGGAAAAATATTGATGACACAAAGAAACATAACTCAAAGATACTAAATAAGACTAAGGTCAAGGCACGACCCACCCATCTGATAAACCGTAGTACGTTTGTAGGTAGTCGTGCAATCCAGAAGAAGCTTTGGGTTATTTGATCGAAGAACGCAAGACTGTGAGTTCATGTCCTCCTTTTCTTTTAACTGTTTTCGGTTTTATAACTTCGGGGGTGAAATACATGTTACAAATGATACAATGATTACAAATGGTATGGTTAGATAAGGAAAATACTGTTGGATCATGTGAATGGGTAGGCGTTAACTTGAGACCATTAATCCTTGTTAAGGACCGAGGGGCATGAGTGATAGATCTATTTGGGTGTTGCGAGCCCCACCCATAGGTCCGTGAGTAGACCGCATGTGGTGACTATGTCGTCCCAGCTAGGGCTGTCCAAACTGCTCGACGATCGCTCGAAAAATGCTCGTTCGATTCCCGCTCAGTTTGTAAATGAGCCGATCGGATCGGTTCGATTTAAATTCAATCCGAGCATGAGCAAAGCTACGCTCGCTCGTCGATCGCTCGGTTTCGCTCGAATTATTTTTATTAATAATATATATATATATATATAGGGAGGGGCTCATGCGAGAACCACCCTTATTGTGAGAACCTTGAGAACCAATGTGAACACAACCTAAAATAGCTAAAAAAACCTAAAAAAAACCTAAAAAAACCTAACCCCCCCCCCCCCCCAAAAACCTAAACCCCCCTCCCCCACCCCCCAAAAACCTAAACCCCCCCCCCACCCCAAGCTAAAATGCTAAAAACTAAACCCCCAAAAAACCTAAAAAAATCTAAAAATTTTTTTTTGATTTTTTTAATATTTTTTAGGTTAAAATCGCTACTTTCGAAGCCAAAAAAAAAAAATTTTTTTTTTTGGCTTCGAAAAGTAGCGATTTTAACCTAAAAAATATTAAAAAAATCAAAAATTTTTTTTTTTTTGTGATTTTTAGCTATTTTTAGGCATTTTTGGTGTGTTCACATTGGTTCTTGCGGTTCTCACAATAAGAGGTGGTTCTCGCATGATCTTCTCCCTATATATATATATAGGATGGATCATGAGAAAACTAGTTTAAATGAGAAAACCAAAAAACTAACTTAAAAAGCCAAAAAAAACATACCAAAATATATATTTTTTAATTTTTATAAAAAAATCGCAGCTTTTTATGCATGGAAATTTTTTTTTTTTAAAAATAAATAAAAAAAAAGTTTTTTGCTGTATTGCACATGTGTAATACTACACATGTGTATTACTACACATGTGCAGTACAACAATTTTTTTTTTTTGTATATAAAAAAGTAGCGATTTTTTTATAAAAAATTGTAAAAAAAAAACAAAATTTGGTATGTTTTTTTAGCTTTTTTTTTAGGTTTTTTTAGTTAGTTTTCTAGTTTTCTCATTTATATGTAGTTTTCGCATGATTCTCTCCCTATATATATATATATTATAGATTTTATAGATTAAAAACCCAAAAAAAATATATTAGCCCAAAATAATTAAAAGCCTAAATAATATTAGCCCAACTTAATATTTAATATAAAAATCTAACCCTAAATCTATTTCCTAAAACAGAATTCAGTCATCAGTCGTATCATATTCAATTCATATCGCGCGCGTAAGTGTCTCTGACTCTCGCTCTCCCTCTCCGGTCCACAGTCACACTCACACACATCATCGATTCACTGGACAATCAAACAAGTGAGCCGCTCCTGTGTTCATTCTGCAACAGGTCATCTGACGGACAATCAAACAGGTTAGTCGCTCCAGTCTTCAATAATTGTACAGTTTAAATATCACTTGTTTCAGGCTTCAATCTGAAACATATAATAACAATCTGCAACATATAATAACAATCTGCTTTTGTTTCAGTTTAAATATCACGTCGCTCCAGTCTTCATTCGTCGCCTCGTCGGACTCGCTGCCAGCCTGCAGTTAATGGTTTTGTTTAATGCTTGTGTTTATAGGTTATATGTTGATTTGAAGTTGAATTTTATGGATGAAGATGAACAAGCTTAAAGAAGAAGTTTATGGCTTTTGAACTAAATGACAATTTGTATTCGCACTTTATTTTGTGTTGCTTTTGTATTCGCACTTTATTTTGTGTTTCTTGATATTGTTAAGAATATTTTTAGAATCATGATTTGAGTTATGTATTGCTTTTGTTAGTACATGTTGGACATGTTTTAATTAAGTTAGAATTTGTTTTTATTGAAAGAAGCCTTATCATTCAATCGAGCGAAACCGAGCGAAAACGATCCGCTCGATTTATTTTTACGATTTGATAAAAACCGAGTGAAACCGAGCCGATCGATTCAAATTCAATCCGAGCATGAGCATCACTTTTGCGCTCGGTTTTACAAATTTGATCCGCTCAGATCGGATCGGTTGTAATTCAATCCGAGCATGAGCAGACCCTCGATCGGATCGGATCGGCTCATGAACACCCCTAGTCCCAGCCGGGAGGCCCGGTACGAAATACGCAAAGGATTGAGCCTTCCTACGCCATTGCACACATATTAATGACCTTGCAAATTATTAATTGATCTGTTTCCTTATTGCTTTCATACCGGTTTACAAATACATACATACATACAGAAGTTTACAAGGATATTCGTGCACACATACAAAATACATGAACTCGCTCAACTTTTGTTGATGTTTTCAAACTACATGTATTTCAGGAAACTGATTATGGATCTGGCGGGCGTTCAAGATATCAAGTTGTGTCCCAAATAAGTGATGTCATCCAGCACTGAAGGGTTTGAATCGTGTGTTTTATCCTGGATAGAATACATGGTTCAAAGCCTCGTTTTTACTAGTGTCTTTTGTGAAGTCCAGTATGGAACTTTAAACTTTGGTGGTTGTGTATTTTAAAACTTGAAGTCTTGGTTTGTTGGTAAACAAGGTTAGTTGTAATATTTTGAAACTTAATTATGGATGAACATCATGGTTTCCATCATATAGTTGTTTGTTATGGTTGAATGCAATGATACTCAGCAAGTCACATGTAATCACGCTTTCGCAAAAGTCAGGGAGTGACACATAATCCTTTTTTTGTGCATATTTTCTAAAATAATAACTTGACAAACCAACAAATCATGATTTCATATAAATAGAATGAGAAGATATATAATTTTCTAGCTATGATGCCTTAACTTTTTAACTTTGAGAAATCTGTAATCGTTACCTTTTCGCTATCTGGTAAATTGTATATCAAAATATATTTGACTTGGTAAAAAAAATAAAATAAAGCTTTGCAGTTTTAATATAAACAACCGGCCGGTCAAGGTTGATACTTGTTAAGAGTCAGAGGATGAGAAGGTGGGGGGAAACAGACGACATCAAATATTAGTTATCTTATGATTAAAACCCCTCAAGTGTCTAATATATATATTTGTTTGATAAAGTCTATACCATTGATTAAAAAATAACACAACTTGACAGGCTACTGACTTCAAATATGAGCTTATAGGGTTTAAAATATATATGCGTTTGCCAAGATTCCTATCAATTCCCTGTGTCATTTAGCGAAATATTCCGGAATTTGCCTTATTTGAATTCGTTTTGTTAACGGCTACTTTTTTCTCTTTAAATTCTTACACCTCTATTAAAAATTAAATCTTAGTCTCCTCACGAGAGATATTTTCTCTTGACCACTATAGACATAGCCTAAGTGGCCTTTGAATTCGCTTTTTGATATAGCAAAATCACCTCAATTCCTTTTACCTTTGCAACAAGTATTAGTTTCTCAATAATAAATATAATTAAATAAATAAACAATATGATGACTTAAAAAATATATATACAGTTTAAAGCCTTCATAAACAAAGAGTATTAATTAGTTTTGTAATTGTATGCCTTCCAAAAAAAATAGTTTTGTCATTGTGACTTAAAATATATATATAAAGTTTAAAGAATTTCATCCTTTGTTAACGAGTAAAAGAAAGGGATATAAAAAACATGAGTTGAGATCCTGTACAAACAGTATTAATGTAAGACCCTAACACGTATTAGACAAAAGTCGCAGCGGAAATTCGTGCCATAAAATTTCTTTCATTACAAACGTCTTGACTTACTTGAAAGTTTATTTTAAAAATATCTCTTTTACAAAACAAAAGCATAACTCCCGTTTATTAAAGTACATACTCGATTATTCCCGTACAATCTATCATGTGACTCGGTCTTCGATCTCTATTCCTTGTGATAATCGCCCGTGATCCGTACAACCTGCACTCACCACATACATTCATAACATTAGCACACATTATATAAACAAGATTCATTCACGTACACTTCACATTTCGTCACTTTTCAAACTGTAAGCATTTCATCTGCGTATCCATTTCCTGGTGAGGCTTCAATAACGTACCTGCATTACTTTTCATTCTCAAGGTACACCATTAATAACGTTAACACTCAACGTGTCTAAATCATGCATACATACGTACTTACATACATACATACATACATAAACATCTACATACGTACATACCTTTCCTACAACTTTACATACGTGCATACACTCATACATGTCTTTATACATACATACATACACACACAACTACATACGTACATACCTTTCCTACATCTTTACATACATGTATACGCTCATACATATCTTTATACGTACATACATACACATCTACATACGTACATACCTTTCCTACATCTTTACATACATGCATACACTCGTACATATCTTTATACATACATACATACACATCTACATACGTACATACCTTTCCGACATCTTTACATACATGCATACACTCGTACATATCTTTATACATACATACATACATACATACACATCTACATACGTACAAGATCTTGCATACTTCTTACATACTCATACGTTAATTACATGGGACTTAGACTTTGATTTATAGCCCATAAACATCTAAGGATCGATCAAAATCATGTTTAGGAAGCCCGTCGTAGTCCACGGATAACAAACCGAAGCCTACGATACATAAATCAACTTAAATAACAAATTTCATGTTTTTGGACTTGGGGAGGGCGTCGGCGACGGCCCGTGGTTCTTCCCGTAGCCAAAAACCCCGTAGACAGGTAAATAACCCGTCAGCAAAAAAACTAACTTTCTAGAGCCCGTCGGCGACGGCCCCTTAACCCGTCGGCGACGCCCTCTAGAAATGGCACTTTTCTGCAGTTCCGTTTCGTCGTCCGTACGCACTAAAACGCGCATAACTTTTGAACCGTTTACCCGTTTCTTCCTACATGCTTGTAAATTCACATTCTATCATATGAACTTAAAATCCCACATCCGGATTAAGGAAATTCTTAACTTATGCGCTATCGGCTTAGTATTCATTTACGGTTATTCGACCCGTTCATGTTTTCATCAAACAACACATTCGTTTTAACATCAAGGCTACGTTTTGACCCGTTACATCTACTTAACAAAAATCATTGGTTTCATACAACACATCCTTATTGGTCCTCACTTAACATACTTAACTAACTAGCACATAACTTTACATAAACAACTAAGAAGCGATTACGGAAATCACTTACCTTGTGCATACGTGTCCGTATCCACTTCCTTGTCTCCTCTTGACCCGTTAGCCTTTCATGATTGAGTCCATGCTAATGTGATTCCTATCCTTTCATGCCATCACAATCACATCATGGTTAGCATACGTGCTCATTCATACTAACATTCATTTCCTTCCATTCATACATTACTTGCATTTTTATTAACCATATACCACATACATAAGGCATAGACTAAAAGGCACCTTGTTCCACATTCACGCAACTCAATTATCATCGTATACGATATGTAGATCATCTAGTACATAACACATTACTTTTCTACTATTATAATTGTGTCCGAAAGGCTAACCATGTTATAATTTCTCCGTTGACTTTCAGAAAGTCAACCTTCTAGCATATAACTTCTAACTTTTGAACACGCATTCCTGTTGATATAGTAGACCATATTAATGACATGATATTCATTTCATACATAATGTTGTATGACACATACAACTACATGATCACCTAGTCACATACACAATATACACATAATCAATTTACACATACTTATGCTTTCATGATTCTACATTTGACAACCACATCGCTAATTAGCCAACTTAACGTAATTCATGACATCATCCTTTACTAGTATGGTCGTATGTTATACATTAGTACCCATTCACTTCTTGATCGCGATTAAGACAATTAAACAATCCATATGTGTGCATTACATCACTCATGCATATAACACACTCTTAGATTATACATCTACCCAATTGCTCCTTAACTATTTTCACATATAGATATCCATCAAAGACATACTTATTGTGATATTTTACTACTAAATACATCATGTCTACATTCTATACATATTCATTCGTTATTTACATCCAATCTCATCTAATAATCTCACTCATGCATTTCATCAAACACTTGGCGGGCGTATTACAATTTAAGCACAAAGTACAAGTAATTCATGCTTACCACCAACATTTGGCTCCCATTCATCAAATAACACAAATCATCAACTAATTCATATCACATTTACTTTAGTTAACAAGACACCATCTACAATGCTACTCAACCACTAACATCATGTTAATTTGCATATATTTCTTTACCAAATTTCATCATTCCATAGTTATAAGTGGGTTTTCCCCAAAATCATCAATATAGTCGAAATTGAGCATACTTACACTTCTACATGTTAATATGAACTAGTATTCATCTTCAATTCAATACAACATTCACTCTTCACATATAACCCATTTCATCAAACATTGCTAAAACATAAAATTTGACTTACTTGGTGTTAAGGGCACTTAGATGATCATGAATCCTAGTTCATGCACTGATTTAGACTCCAATTTTCCTTTCAATTTTGCAGATTTATGATTTTAAGGGTTTTCTTCTTCTTCACCCACTTCTAGTCGACACACACACCTCTGATGTGTGTGTGTTTGTGTTTTAATTGGGTTTTATTAATTCATCTTTCATTTTATTCATTATTGGCCCCTCAAGTTTGGTACTTACATTGATCACAATTGTTCCAACCTTTATTTCTTTCTATTTAACACAAATTCTAACTAGGTTAATTAAACTAGTTAGACCACTTCATGTCATATACAAGAAACTTACTTGTAAACCAATCACTCGGTTTTTGGGGCGTTACAAGTCTACCCCCCTTAAAGGAGGTTTCGTCCCCGAAACCTTGCTCATATCCTCGGAACCATAATCCTTTACCTACCGGTTACTACTATCCCTTCTATTTAACACGCTTTAAAAAAAAATTATATATCTTTAGACTTCAAATTCTTGCCTCATGATAGTTTCTTAGTGATGATCATCACTACATGTTTATTCATTCATTCCATTCACAATACATACCATGGCAAGAATTTACTCACACCTTATAAAAGGCCTCATGCATGAACAAATATAACCGTACGTCCTATCCTTTCTTTCTTAATCAAACATAACACTTCCACGCATTCATTGATCATAGCAACTCGATTATATCTACTTTTATTCATAAATCGTGTTGGACATGCCACTCTTGCTTTCATCGCACAAATACTCGTTACAACAGTCCATACCATACTTTCACACATCCTTTTCATTTCTTTGACCCGTTAGTGACAGGTCACTATACATACTTCTTTAAACTTGTAATAATACATACATTCGTATGACCCGTTTATAACGAATCTAATACCTTTATCTCGTATTTTAAGATTACATTCCATACATACACTGTATGTCATTTAATTCTTGTTTCGTTATCAAAATAAAACTACTATTTCATAGTCACGCCTACATGCTTAACTCCATAGTTAACATCATTCTACATTACTATTCCTCTCATTTCACGCATTTACTTAATTTACATAAGTATACGTATCATGCACATTCATCATACGAGAGTTTAACTAATAATCGTATATTTTACTCAAAACCTTTAAGATTCACTTCTTAATGACATAGTTTTCATTCCTATGTCAACTATTAGAAATCAAGCTTTCCATACTATACCATGCCCATTCCAACATTCATTTCGTAGGTCGTACCCAATTTACTAATTCATACTTATCCAACATAACTTAAACTTTTTACTAACCTCATCTCATATCATCAATCGACGATCCGTGACCCAGATCGATCCGCATTCTTCACGGTTTCAAGGTCATACTGCCATTTATTTCTTATTATATAGATATATATGTATATATATATATATATATATATATATATATGCGTATCGAAGTACATGTTTGTACTCCTTTTCAATTCAGACATGCTTGCGATCTCATCGCTTCACTGTTCCAATGTTTTCTTGCAAACACTTGCCTTCCCGTTTTAGAAGTTAGTCATAATACTTATTTCGATTACAATACCAACATTTTAGTTCCATTCGCTTATATACTTTCATTTCTTTCACGCATTCGATTACCCAATTAATTGGGTAATAGCATATACTCTCATAATGAGATTCAAGCATACCACTTACGACCCGGTAACATCGGGTTAATTGCTTTCAACATAAATCTTTCGTTCTATCCGTATAACAGATTGAATTTCATACATTCGTTATTGCATTCACGACCACTCGTTCTAAACGGTTGGTACCTTATCCTTACTCGACTTGTTCAACTTGAACCGGTCGACTTGCATAGCTTATTATAGCCTTCGCTATCATAACCAAATCCGCAAGGGATTTGCATCATTCATATTTTTCATTCCTTGAATCCGTCTCGCGGATTCAAACTTTGCATTCATATCTTGTTGATCCGTACTTTCTTACGGATTCAACATTCTTCATTCTTATCACTTATACTTTTTACTCTTACGTAGTATCCTCAATTTTCTCGAGAGTCTTGCTACCCATTTCACCCGCACGCCCACCTGCTACCCAATTCTAACGGACATACCTGCGATAATTACCACGGTCTCACGAATGTCATATGCTTCTTGCGTACTGGCCAGGTGCGCAATTCACATACTAATTTCGTGCCTTCAGGTAATCATCGCCTTATGTCTGCAGTAGTGGGTCTCAGTTCGTGCTACATTTTTACAATCTTATCAAGACAATATCGTTGTCTTCCATTTAGTACTTACCCTCCCAAGGAGATTTCTTCCTTTTTCTTTTAACACTGGTACCATACATATTAACATTGTGTACCTGGGGTCCGTCTGTCCATTTGCATCCTTGCCTGCTTTAGCATTCATCCTAGACTGCATTCCAGGGTCATCTTCTTCAAACACTTATACTTACCTTGCACATAATATACCGTCAGTTTCTTTATACGTATACATAAGTACATACTTACATTCGCTTCTACCTTTGGATCTTGATCGAGTCTTAGATCGTACGGGTTCCTTATCATAAGAGCACACAAGTTTGAGTTCAAGTACTTACTTTCTTGTACTTGATTCTCTCAAACCAGGGCTCTGATACCAACTTGTAAGACCCTAACACGTATTAGACAAAAGTCGCAGCGGAAATTCGTGCGATAAAATTTCTTTCATTACAAACGTCTTGACTTACTTGAAAGTTTATTTTAAAAATATCTCTTTTACAAAACAAAAGCATAACTCCCGTTTACTAAAGTACATACTCGATTATTCCCGTACAATCTATCTTGTGACTCGGTCTTCGATCTCTATTCCTTGTGATAATCGCCCGTGATCCGTATAACCTGCACTCACCACATACATTCATAACATTAGCACACATTATATAAACAAGATTCATTCACGTACACTTCACATTTCGTCACTTTTCAAACTTTAAGCATTTCATCTGCGTATCCATTTCCTGGTGAGGCTTCAATAACGTACCTGCATTACTTTTCATTCTCAAGGTACACCATTAATAACGTTAACACTCAACGTGTCTAAATCATGCATACATACGTACTTACATACATACATACATACATACACATCTACATACGTACATACCTTTCCTATAACTTTACATACGTGCATACACTCATACATGTCTTTATACATACATACATACACACACAACTACATACGTACATACCTTTCCTACATCTTTACATGCATGTATACGCTCATACATATCTTTATACGTACATACATACACATCTACATACGTACATACCTTTCCTACATCTTTACATACATGCATACACTCGTACATATCTTTATACATACATACATACACATCTACATACGTACATACCTTTCCTACATCTTTACATACATGCATACACTCATACATATCTTTATACATACATACATACATACACATCTACATACGTACAAGATCTTGCATACTTCTTACATACTCATACGTTAATTACATGGGACTTAGACTTTGATTTAGATTTATAGCCCATAAACATCTAAGGATCGATCAAAATCATGTTTAGGAAGCCCGTCGTAGTCCACGGATAACAAACCGAAGCCTACGATACATAAATCAACTTAAATAACAAATTTCATGCTTTTGGACTTGGGGAGGACGTCGGCGACGGCCCTAGGGCCCGTCGGCGACGGCCCGTGGTTCTTCCCGTAGCCAAAAACCCCGTAGACAGGTAAATAACCCGTCAGCAAAAAAACTAACTTTCTAGAGCCCGTCGGCGACGGCCCCTTAACCCGTCGGCGACGCCCTCTAGAAATGGCACTTTTCTGCAGTTCCGTTTCGTCGTCCGTACGCACTAAAACGCGCATAACTTTTGAACCGTTTACCCGTTTCTTCCTACATGCTTGTAAATTCACATTCTATCATATGAACTTAAAATCCCACATCCGGATTAAGGAAATTCTTAACTTATGCGCTATCGGCTTATTATTCATTTACGGTTATTCGACCCGTTCATGTTTTCATCAAACAACACATTCGTTTTAACATCAAGGCTACGTTTTGACCCGTTACATCTACTTAACAAAAATCATTGGTTTCATATAACACATCCCTATTGGTCCTCACTTAACATACTTAACTAACTAGCACATAACTTTACATAAACAACTAAGAAGCGATTACGGAAATCACTTACCTTGTGCATACGTGTCCGTATCCACTTCCTTGTCTCCTCTTGACCCGTTAGCCTTTCATGATTGAGTCCATGCTAATGTGATTCCTATCCTTTCATGCCATCACAATCACATCATGGTTAGCATACGTGCTCATTCATACTAACATTCATTTCCTTCCATTCATACATTACTTGCATTTTTATTAACCATATACCACATACATAAGGCATAGACTAAAAGGCACCTTGTTCCACATTCACGCAACTCAATTATCATCGTATACGATATGTAGATCATCTACTACATAACACATTACTTTTCTACTATTATAATTGTGTCCGAAAGGCTAACCATGTTATAATTTCTCCGTTGACTTTCAGAAAGTCAACCTTCTAGCATATAACTTCTAACTTTTGAACACGCATTCCTGTTGATATAGTAGACCATATTAATGACATGATATTCATTTCATACATAATGTTGTATGACACATACAACTACATGATCACCTAGTCACATACACAATATACACATAATCAATTTACACATACTTATGCTTTCATGATTCTACATTTGACAACCACATCGCTAAGTTAGCCAACTTAACGTAATTCATGACATCATCCTTTACTAGTATGGTCGTATGTTATACATTAGTACCCATTCACTTCTTGATCGCGATTAAGACAATTAAACAATCCATATGTGTGCATTACATCACTCATGCATATAACACACTCTTAGATTATACATCTACCCAATTGCTCCTTAACTATTTTCACATATAGATATCCATCAAGGACATACTTATCGTGATATTTTACTACTAAATACATCATGTCTACATTCTATACATATTCATTCGTTATTTACATCCAATCTCATCTAATAATCTCACTCATGCATTTCATCAAACACTTGGCGGGCGTATTACAATTTAAGCACAAAGTACAAGTAATTCATGCTTACCACCAACATTTGGCTCCTATTCATCAAATAACACAAATCATCAACTAATTCATATCACATTTACTTTAGTTAACAAGACACCATCTACAATGCTACTCAACCACTAACATCATGTTAATTTGCATATATTTCTTTACCAAATTTCATCATTCCATAGTTATAAGTGGGTTTTCCCCAAAATCATCAATATAGTCGAAATTGAGCATACTTACACTTCTACATGTTAATATGAACTAGTATTCATCTTCAATTCAATACAACATTCACTCTTCACATATAACCCATTTCATCAAACATTGCTAAAACATAAAATTTGACTTACTTGGTGTTAAGGGCACTTAGATGATCATGAATCCTAGTTCATGCACTGATTTAGACTCCAATTTTCCTTTCAATTTTGCAGATTTATGATTTTAAGGGTTTTCTTCTTCTTCACCCACTTCTAGTCGACACACACACCTCTGATGTGTGTGTGTTTGTGTTTTAATTGGGTTTTATTAATTCATCTTTCATTTTATTCATTATTGGCCCCTCAAGTTTGGTACTTACATTGATCACAATTGTTCTAACCTTTATTTCTTTCTATTTAACACAAATTCTAACTAGGTTAATTAAACTAGTTAGACCACTTCATGTCATATACAAGAAACTTACTTGTAAACCAATCACTCGGTTTTTGGGGCGTTACAACTAACTATAAGAATCATAAGAATAGATTTGAGCAATTGATAGTTTAAATCATGAGTTGGTGTTGATTACAAATAAAACCCTTATAATTAATAATTAGTACTAACAAGTTAAGGCTAATTTCATAAAATTGCTAATTTATATTAAATAATAAGATCTATTATTTATGGGTATTTTAGTCATTTAGCCATTTTCCATTAAATACTAATTCCACCAAGGTTTTTTAAACTAAAATAACTTTTATATGCTTCATTATTTAAAAAAAATATATACCATAAAATTAAGTATTTTTTTCATCTTTAATATGAGACAATATTTATATACCTTTTTTTATTTATAAAATTGACTTTTAAAAAAGTTACAAAAAGATGTTTTGTAATTGTGCTAGTTATGTAGTTGGAATGTGCTAGTATGAAACATGTATTGTGTTGATTTTAAATCTATAAGTATGTTCTTATTTTGTTGTGTAATTCTTATCACTACTAGAAAAGAGGGGTTTTGTCATGAAACATTTGATCACAAAATAGTAGCAATTTCCTTGTTGTCACCATTTTGCCACCGAAAACTTAGTGACAAAAACACCCGTGTCAATTGCCCTAATGTCACCAAATAGCCACCTTTTTTATATATTGTTACCAGATTTTTGCCACAACAAAATTGGTCAAAATTATTTGCCACCGCTTCTTGTTTGCTACGAATTTTTTGCCACCGTTTGATATAGTCACCATTTAGCTACCAACCATTTGCCACCATTTTTCATTGAAAATCGGTAGCATTTAGCACATTTGTTGAATTATGTGCTATCATCATTTGCTACCATTTTGTGGTTGTTTGATTTTTTTTCATAAAAATTACATATCAATAAAATTCTGTGAAACTTAGCGTTGTTGTAGTAGCCCCTTCAATGAAGTTTTTGCAAGTCCTAGGAGCGTGCTTATCGTACATCTGAGCAGTTGATTGCAGTGGTCGATTGCCCATGGATGTTTCAGAGTTACCTCCGGTGGACCTCCTTTTGCGCCCGGCATGGTCGATTGCAGTGGCGGAGATGATGGGGAGAGAGATTGCGAAGATTAAGGTTCGGAAGAGGCTAGAGTTAGGGTTTAAGCTAGCGTCAATCTCACAAAACTGAAATAAATAAAAGAAGAAAAAGGCGATGGAAAAGAATAACCCGCCTATTTGAATTGTCATGTTGTCACCGATAAAATGGTCACAATTAACAAATACCTTTTTATTTTTCATGAATTTTCATGTTGTCACCGATAACATGGTCACAATCAACAAATACCTTTTTATTTTTCATGCTTTTGCGTATTTTTCCCACAAATTGCCACCGAAAATAAAAAGGTGGCAAACATTGCAACCACTTTGCTACCATATCATGATAAATACACTTATTTTCATTTCCGTGGCAAATCGGTGGCTAAATTTGTTACCATTTTTTTCGGTAGCAAATTTTGGTCACAATTGCCCAATTTTTAGTAGTGTGAGGATCAATATCAAAACAACTCACCCACATTAACCCCTTTTATGCGCACACGTTCAATTCCATATAAACCCCGTTGTGCAATTAACTTCGAAGACGAACAACATAATGAATATGAACAAGTTATTGTGCGTTCAACCTCGAAGCAAACGTCCAACGATAATCAACAATCAACATCATCACTACATATTTGGTAGGTAAAATCTTCTATAATGCATTTTTGTAAGGGTGTATAATGTTTGAGGGTTTTTGTGCTAGGTCGAATTGTGGGTTTTGTGCTGATAAATTGTTAATTACCATAAGGTTTTGTAATATTTGATATATTGGGAATTTTCGGTGGTCTGTAAGGTGTTTTTCTGATGAGTTTAATGTTGGTTTTGTGCTGTTAAAATGTTAATTACCATAGATGTGTGATAGATGGGTTGGTTATTCATGTGTTGACATAGTACACGAGTGTGTGCTGATTATGTGTTAATTACAATAAAATACAAACAAACACCAAAAGTAGATATAATCAGTACATCTGTGTTAAACCTGAAATCCAAAAGTAGATATAATCAGCACATCTGATGTGCTGATAATGGAGAACGATTGAGGATGTTGTGCTAATGTCGTTTATGTTGATAATGTAGAACGATTGAGGATGATGTGCTGATAATGGAGATATGCTAGTTATATAGTGTAGTGTTGATTGTATATTTTTTGGTGGTTGTTCCTGCTGTTGGTTGGATTATGAAGAGTTACCAGATCATGGATATGTTAAAAAATTCAAATTTTAATTTGAATTAAACTTGCATGAATTTAGAAATATTTTAATAATTATTTTTAATTAGTTATAAACAAACAAGGTCAAAAAGTTTAAATTACCTCTAAAATAATATTTTTATTAAGAAACACTTATAAATTATGTATACAAAATAACGTTTGTATTAGATCAAATTCCTAAAAAAGTTGAACATAGACAAAAACTGATGGTAAATGTCTCTAAATGTCTCTCTATCCCACTTGCTAGATTTGTTGTACCTTTACTTTTGTTTATTTTTTAAAATACAAGTTACGGTTATTAAACTCCTTTAGATGCATGCGTATTAAGTCGGCAACCAGCAGTTATACACTTCTTCAATCAAATTGTGGCAACAGTTGGTAACGATCGTAATCTTAAACTAGAAGTCAATGACAATATTCAATTCAACCATTAATATATAAGCATAAACAGCTCGTTACCTTTTCTTGTATCAATCTTTGTTTGTCCCTAACAAAGATGCAGAAGTTATATCAAGTTTACACTTTACTTATCTTGCTTTCTTTAACATCAATAGAAACATCAACAACGGCTCCAAAATACGCCAAGGACGGTTGCAAACCTAAGTGCGGGACCGTCAAGATTCCATATCCTTTTGGAATCGGAGTAAATTGTTCCATCAACAACTGGTACAATGTCGATTGCAACTCCTCCACACCGTATCTCTCTGAACTTAACCATCTAGAAGTCTTGGGTGTTGACTTAGAAACTCAAACAGTCACTATAAATACGCCAATTATATCTGGTTGCAATCAGATGAACAGTGTCGATCTTGGTAGCAGCCCTTTCATGTTTTCCAAATCTCAAAATATATTTGTATTTGAGGGGTGTGGGAATGCTGCCATGATGGAACATGGGAGTTCGCTCACCGGGTGTTCCTCCACATGTCGCAATGACAGTACTGTTAGTGATAAGAACAACTGCCTTGGCATCAGTTGTTGCCAAACAACAATTCCTCATCATGTAACGTCGTACAGCATGAATCTTACAGGCGTCGAAAGAGTAGGTGGAGATAGAACTTGCGGGTCTGCCTTGTTTATAGATAAGGATTCATACCTTAAACGAAGGAAATCTCGCCAATCTGTTGCAGAGGGTGACTCTTATCTTCCAATATCACTTCTGTGGACGCTATCGGATGGTGATCAAGCAAGTTGTTGCTATTATCGGCGGTTTAAAGTCCAAGTGGATATGAATAATGGTACCTCAATGGACTCTTGGAAATGCCCCTATAGTACTGATTTCTGGAAACTGGAAGGAAACACATATTTAAGAGATGGATGCCACGGTAAGTAATTCAATGACTGGTAGTTATATATATATATATATATATTTTCTTGTTCTCCTGTGTTCTTGTGGGTGTTTGTACATGACTCTTTTTCAACATGCCTTTAGTTACGGAAGAGGTTATAAACTGCAGAGATAGTGGAGGCTACGGCACATATGAACCAATATACGGCGTTGATGGCTTAATTACCAAAAAGAACTTCACTTGTCGTCCTGGTTATGACTACACTACACGCAAATCAATATCCCTAGGGGTTATTCTAGGTAACACTTTACCATATCAATTAACACCGAGGGGTATGGTGGGGCTTGAATTGGTCTTGGGTTGGGGCATGAGTTGACACCTGGAATTGGAGTCCCCCCACCGCCTAGTGACGTGTCCGTGGGGTATGGCGGGGCGTGGGTTGGGGGCACCGCTTGGCAGATTATTAAAAAAAAAAATTACAAAAAATTTATAAAATTCACACAACATTTATAAAAAAAAAACCTAAAATTTCATTAAAATTTTAAAATTACATAATCCTAAAAGTTACATAATTCCTAAAAATTACAAAATAAAAAACCTAGAGTGTTAGGTAAATTTCAAAAAGGGCGATCTTGTCGAACGCCTTTCGCTCCTTGCCTCGAAACTCTATGTTCGCCACCGCCACCCGGTTCTCGTGGCTTAACTCGCCGCTCGGAACGGCTTCGTAGTAAGCCTTGAAACGATCGAGCTTGGGCCGTAGCTCGCGCCATTTATGTTGGCACGCGTTGAGGTTGTGGCGGTCGTGTCCGACGTTATGTCGGTACGTTGCGAATGCTTCCGGCCAATATCGTGTTTGGCCGGGTTGCCACCCCTTCATAGCGTCAACGACGCTTGTGACGAGAGCCAATTCTTCCTCGTGAGTCCAAGATGCCATGTTCTTCGAGTTGGGGTAGCGGGTTCGTGGGATGAAGTGGGTAGCCGGTGGGGTAGCGGTGGATAGCGACGGTTTGGGATGGGGTAGCCGGTGGGGTTTGGGGTTACATTTATAGGGGATGTTGGGACCCGGGGTGACCGCTTGGCTTGGCCAAACGGTTTGAATTTAAAATTCAAACTTTCAAACAACCCGCTATGACATGGCGGGGACAGCGAATAGGAGGCCGTCAGCTCGGATGTCAAGACCGCCCCACACCCGGCTTGAAACCCAAGCCCCAAGGACCACGCCCCAACCCAAGCCCACCCAGGGTGGTGGCTTGGGTGTTTTCCCCCAACCCACGCCAAGCAAAAATCACCAAATAAACGTGTTGATTATGATATGACTTTTAGTTCTTATCAAAATAAACCAAAGCACTAGCGGTAGTGGTTAAAATGGCTTAAATTTAGCATTTTAAATGTCTTAGTCGGTAGTGGTCATTTGTCCAATGATTGTTTTTTTTTTTTTTTTTTTATATATCTGTTTTTCAAACGTTAAAATTTAATGTTTACGTTTAAATTTTTATTTTGGTGATTACCCTTAGGCCATATTTAAGGGGTCTTTATAAAGGCATGAAAGATTTTGATAATGCTCTTACACCATTCCTCATAAATATTATAGGGGCATGAAGACGGAGAGAAATTAGGAAAAACAAAGAAACTAATAAATGAAAAGGAATTATGAATCCTTAACCATTACATGAAACATTATGACGGTAATATGATAAAGAGTAAATTTCAAAGTTCGTCCTTTATGTATGTCTAATATATCAAAGTATGTCCTTTATCTTTAATAAGCTCAGAAAACATCCTTAATGTAACGCCCTAAATAATTTGACTGAAATTAACTAATAATTACATGAAACATTACAAAAATCAGAGTTTACAAAATCTTTTCGTGTTTAAACCATACACACTTGAGATAGTACCAAACATATCCCAAGATAATACATAACAAGTTTAGAAGTTAACCCTTGCTAGTAAACTAACCACTAGTTTAAAGGATTTAAAACGTGATTATCAAAAGTGTTTTCAACATGATTATGTCTAGACAAGATTAAGATCAATGCGGAAGCTTCAAAATGCGTGTTCGGTTCTTGACATTATACTTGATCACGATCCGGGGAAAACTTCATCATACCTAGGGTCAAACACTAAAATCGTTAGTTTTGACATCGATACATTACTTATAAACAAGTTATAAGATCGCAAAATAACAAAACTAAATTCAAGTTTTCAGGGTTCCACCGTAATTTACGGTGTCACCGTAAATTACGGTGGTCCCTGAACAAACATGTCTACCGTAAATCAGGAGGAACACACCGTAAAGCCTTTTAATGTCCACCGTAAATTACGGTAGGACCGTAATTTACGGTGGGTTCTGCAGGTCCGTCCCTAGACCATTTTTCCACTTTAAAAGTTCATAACTTTTTACTTGTTAGTCCGATTTAGTCGATTCTTTTTCCTACGAGTCCGTAATAACATTACGGACTCGACCACGTGAATTTCTCATTACGGAAACCGAGACACCGATAGTCGGTTCACAATTTCCTCAAATTAATTATCCAACCCGTTAGTGTAAGTGCATCGCACCTCTTTTCCATTCTTAAAACCTCTTAGGCATATTTACCCAATTTCCCGGGCTTATGACCATGGAGTATACACGCCATACAATGGCTTCGCGTTTTCTCCGAACTAAACACTTGTTTTTGCGGGATTCAAGTATCCCGTTTCAAACGGCACCTTCTATTAACTACTATTGTTTGACCCGATATACCGGGTTCGTAGACTTAAAATTTTATAACCAATTTATTGGTGCATTACCATCTACCACCTAGCATGATATGAGACCTTTAAGTCCCTACTCATGTGGTTCGGTTTCGAACAACATTTTGACCCATTTGGCTATCTAGTGATGACCATCACCTTGTTAGCATACCAAACCAAATTTCTAATGTTTATTTTGACCCGTTTGATGATCTAGTGAACTTCGCCACTTTAGCGATACATCAACGCATCAACTACAATCCGACATCGTTTGTACACTAAAACCAACATTATTACATAATACAACGAGACTAAAGTCACGTACCTTTAAAGCACACCTTTTCCGCGGGTATCACTTCCGACGTGTCCACTTGACGTTCCGGACTCCTTGCCTAAAGAGTTCGATTCATAACAAGATTAGAACTCTTTTTCATAAGCTTTAACGCATTCATTCATAACATATGCAAATCTGCGTTTTTAGCAATCTTTAACATTTTAATCCCCTTTTAGGCATTTTATCAAACACCTTGCGGGTCAGATTTCTACATGATTAAAACCAAGTTCATAACTTGTATTTATCACTCTAATTAACTTCTATTAGACAATATACACATATTTTAACATCAACAATTTTAGAGATTATCCCACAAATTTCAGTTTACACTAGAACAAGCGTCTTAATCCTAGTGTTCATCAAGTTCTACTAACCTTCTAATCACCCACTATAGTGATTTTGATTCTTACAACTAACATGCAAGATTTTGACAAGAAATCATCTAGGGTTTGTCCCTAGACTTCACATTACTTCTAATTTCATGTTTTACAACACACAATCAAGCTCAATCTTTGATTTCAATCACATGCAAGAATTTGAGTTGTATCAAAACGACCTAATTTGGCATACCTTATGACCTCCTTGACGAGGAGATCACGATTCTATGCTTAGATTTCGATTAGGACATGATTTGAGCCTTCAATTTTGAGTTTTTAGCAGAATTTAGGGTTGTGGAGATGAGGGTGTCGCCCCCTGTGTTCTTCTGATCGACCAAGACTCCAAATGGAGTGTTTGGTTATTGTTTTACTAATTATTAGTAACTCAAGTTTCAATTTTGACAACCTTGGTCCCTCCACTCTCAATTAGTTTACATTTTTGACCTTTTTAACTCATCTTTGTGTTACTACAAGACTTCTAACTAACCGGGTTATTTATCCTAGTTAGTTTATTCTTGTTTATTATACAATTTATAATTCTAGTATAGAGTTTTGAAATTTCGGGATGTTACAAGTCCACCCCCCTTAAAAAGGGTTTCGTCCCCGAAACCGTAATACGTACCAAATAGTTTAGGGTAGAGTCGTTGCATCTCTTCTTCGGATTCCCACGTGGTATCCGCACCCTTCCTGTGCTCCCACTTAACCTTCACCTGGTTAATTACTTTGTTCCTCAGATTCTTCTCTTTCCGATCTAAAATTGCAATTGGTCTCACTGCATAATTGAGGCTGTTATCCACCTCGATGTCATCATAGCGGATGCGATCAGCTTCAATTGCTAAGCATTTTCGGAGATGTGATACGTGGAATGTGTTATGAATTCCACTCAGCTCCTCGGGTAATTCAAGGCGATATGCTACCTGACCAACCCGTTCAGTGATTCTGAATGGCCCGATGAACCTTGGACTCAACTTTCCTCTTTTCCTGAACCGTATAATTCCTTTCCATGGCGATACTTTTAGCATCACTCTATCACCCACTTGAAACTCAATTGGCTTTTTTCGCTTATCCGCATACGACTTCTGTCTATCCTGAGCTGCTTTTAAGTGAGCTCGGACCTTATCAATTTTCTCATTCGTATTTCGGATTATATCCGTATGTGCTAGTCCTCGTGGTCCCACTTCTCCCCAACACACCGGGGTTCGACACTTTCTACCATATAACATTTCATACGGGGCCATTTTAATGCTCGACTGATAACTATTGTTATATGAAAATTCGACTAAGGGTAGATGGACATCCCAACTGCCCCCGAAGTCGATGATGCAAGCCCGCAACATATCTTCCAACGTTTGTATCGTTCTCTCACTTTGCCCATCCGTTTGCGGATGATAAGCTGTGCTAATGTACAGTTTAGTTCCCATTTGCTCTTGAAATTCGCGCCAGAATTTGGAGGTAAACCGTGTATCTCTGTCTGACACAATGGATATCGGTACCCCGTGACGTGCTATGATCTCATTGGTGTATACTTCCGACATCTTCTCGGATGTATAAGTCTCACGAATCGGAATGAAGTGAGCACTTTTTGTCAATCGATCTACGACTACCCATATAGCATCAAATCCGCGATTAGTCTTGGGCAATTTGGTTAACAAATCCATCGTGATTTGTTCCCATTTCCAAACTGGAATATCCAGCGGTTACAACCTACCATATGGCTTTTGGTGCTCCGCCTTGACTTGTAAACAAGTCAGACACTTCTCCACATACTTCACAATATCTCTTTTCATTCCGGGCCACCAATAGTTTTGTTTTACGTCATTATACATTTTGGTCGCCCCTGGATGAATTGAATAATGAGATTTATGGGCCTCGTCAAGAAGACGCGCCTTGGCCCCACACGTATTTGGAACCCAAATTCTCCCGAATCGAGTTTTCAATCCTTGATTACCATCCTCCAAGTCTTTTAGTTGCCCAACTATCCTTTCTCTCTTCACATTTTCTTCCTTGATTGCTTCAATTTGAGATTTTCGGATTTGTTCGAGCAAACCCGATGTCACAATTAATTGCATCGATCGTACTCGAATAGGCGTGTAATCCGTTTTTCGGCTCAACGCGTCGGCCACTACATTAGCCTTCCCGGGGTGGTAATGTATTTCACAATCAAAGTCTTTGACAGTTTCTAACCACCGTCTCTGCCTCATATTTAATTCCTTCTGATCGAAGAAATACTTTAAGCTTTTGTGGTCGGTAAAGATAGTGCACTTCACTCCGTATAAGTAATGCCTCCATATCTTTAAGGCAAACACCACTGCTGCTAACTCGAGGTCATGGGTAGGATATCTCTTCTCATGAGTCTTTAGCTGTCTCGAGGCATAGGCTATAACTTTGCCTCGCTGCATCAAAACGCAGCCAAGTCCCGAATGCGATGCATCCGAGTAAACTACCATATCATCAGTTCCGTCGGGTAGTGTCAACACCGGCGCATGAGTCAATTTTTCCTTGAGTGTTTGGAACGCCTTTTCTTGATCCTCGGCCCAAATAAACTTTTCATCCTTACAGGTTAATTTGGTCAACGGCGTAGCAATTTTGGAGAAATCTTGTATGAATCTCCGATAATAACCCGCAAGCCCCAAGAAGCTTCTAATTTCCGAAGGATTCTTCAGTGGAGTCCATCTTGACACAGCTTCTATTTTTGAAGGATCTACTAGCACTCCGTTTGCACTAATAATATGCCCAAGAAATTGCACCTCTCGTAACCAAAAGGCACATTTTGAGAATTTCGCATACAATTTCTCTTTCCTGAGCGTCTCCAGCACTTCACGCAAATGACTTGCGTGTTCTGCTTCATTCTTGGAGTATATCAAGATATCATCGATAAACACTATCACTGACTTGTCTAGCATGGGTTTGCAAACCCGGTTCATGAGATCCATGAAAGCCGCGGGTGCATTAGTTAACCCAAAGGACATCACGAGGAACTCGTAATGTCCGTACCGTGTACGAAAAGCCGTTTTCGGTACATCCTCCTCTTTGACTTTCAACTGATGGTACCCAGATCTGAGGTCTATTTTTGAGAACCAGCTTGCGCCTTGTAATTGGTCAAATAGGTCATCAATCCTTGGAAGCGGATATCGATTCTTTACCGTGAGTTTATTCAACTCCCGGTAATCAATGCACATACGCATGCTCCCGTCTTTCTTTCTCACGAATAATACCGGTGCGCCCCATGGTGACACGCTTGGCCGAATAAATTCCTTGTCAAGCAATTCTTGGATTTGTGACATCAATTCTTGCAATTCTGATGGCGCGAGTCGATACGGCGCCTTGGCCACAGGTTTTGCGCCCGGAACCAATTCGATCCCGAACTCTACCTCCCGTACTGGCGGTATTCCCGGTAAATCTTCCGGAAATACATCAGCATATTCACGTACCACTGGTACATCTTCCATCTTTGGTGTCTCTTTGTTTGGTTCGTTTGCGTATATCATGAATGCTTTACATCCGCGCCTCATAAGTTTGTGGGCCTTCAATATTGAGCACATAACGGGACTGCCCCCTTTTTTGCCATAAATGGTGACTTGCTTTCCACTTGGAGATGTCAACTGTATCTCCTTGCGGAAACATATCACCTTTGCATGATGTCGGGATAACCAATCCATCCCTACCACTACTTGAAATTCTCCCATTGATATAGGGATCAAGTCTATCAAATATTCTTCATCATCAACGCTTATTTTGCAATCTCGACATACATCACATACAAGAAAACTTTTGTTATCACCTATTTCTACCTCTAATGGCATAGGCAATTTTGTTAGTACAAAAGAAGGATGTCGAATAAATCCATATGAAACAAAAGATTTATTCGCACCCGTATCAAATAACACGTGTGCAGGAATTGAATTTATGGCAAATATACCTGAGACCACATCGGGCTCTGTTTTTGCCTCCATTGCTGTCAACTGAAAAGATCTCGCCTTTGCTCTTGGTGCCTCAGTAGGTGTATTCTTGTCATCTTTCTTTCCAACCAACTCCGGGCACTCAGATTTCTTGTGACCCGGTTGGTAGCATTTGTAGCACACCGACACCTTTCCCGGGCACAATGCAGCCGTGTGTCCCGTCTTCCCACATATAGGACACGGTTTGTCCTTGAACCGGCACTCACTTTTGTGCCCTTTCCCGCATATCTTGCAGTTTGATGACCCGCCTTTACCATCTTGCTTCTTTGAGGATTCTGTTGTGCGCGCCTTTTTCGTTGGGCTTGGATTTACTATCTGAGCCCTTCTTTCACCTCTTTCAATCTGTTTCTTCAACTCTATCTCCCGTTCCCGAGCAACGTTTATAATTTCGGTGAGAGTCTCATACTTTGAAGGAGTCATAAACTCCCTATACTCGGCGCTCAACATATTATAATAATAATATATTTTCTGCTCCTCATTCGTTATCAACTCATCACAAAACTTCATCTTATCCATGAATATTCCCGTGATTTTGTCGATAGATTCACCCTTGTGTCGAAGCTGCATGAATTCTTCCTTGATCTTGTTAATGACTGCCTTGGGACTGTGATGTTTAAGAAACGGCGTCTTAAACTCATCCCATGTCATAGCCTTAGCCGCTTCGCTTCCAATTTCCTTCTTCTTGTTATCCCACCAGTCTTTCGCTTGACCTCTTAACTGACCTGTGCCATAGGCTACGAAGTCATCCGGATCACAATGAGTCCTTTCGAACACCCCATCCATATCGCTTAACCACCGCTGACATATGATCGGGTCAACCTCCCCATTGTAAATGGGCGGTTTACACGCCATGAACTCTTTATAAGAACAAGATTTTCGTCCTCCCGACTTCTCTTTTGCTAAATTGGAATTATCTTCCAATTTCTTGATTCTTTCTTCCACCACTGATAATACCGTGTTTTGGATTTTGTCGATGAAACCCGACAAACTGTTTTTGATTGCTTTTCCTACCTCTTCAGCAATCACTTCTCTCGTTTGTTCGGTGACTCTTGGTACCGCATCATCATTGCCTTTATCCGTCATCTTTAACTGAAATGTTTACATTAAGCGTTAACATTTCATTTATGACGTATGATTTATTCACTTCGGTTTGTTCAAGTTCATAACTTGTTTTCACCGTTCTTATTTAATGCACTTTCCGGGTTTAAGTGTGTTAACACACTCTTCCCATGCATTTCTATTCATTACTTCTCTTTATATACTTAGTAACTCTACTTAGAACAATTTAACTCTTACCGGATGTTTGATCAAGCTTGAACCGAACACTTATTAACAACCTTGGGCTCTGATACCAACTTGTAACACCCTAAATAATTTGACTGAAATTAACTAATAATTACATGAAACATTACAAAAATCAGAGTTTACAAAATCTTTTCGTGTTTAAACCATACACACTTGAGATAGTACCAAACATATCCCAAGATAATACATAACAAGTTTAGAAGTTAACCCTTGCTAGTAAACTAACCACTAGTTTAAAGGATTTAAAACGTGATTATCAAAAGTGTTTTCAACATGATTATGTCTAGACAAGATTAAGATCAATGCGGAAGCTTCAAAATGCGTGTTCGGTTCTTGACATTATACTTGATCACGATCCGGGGAAAACTTCATCATACCTAGGGTCAAACACTAAAATCGTTAGTTTTGACATCGATACATTACTTATAAACAAGTTATAAGATCGCAAAATAACAAAACTAAATTCAAGTTTTCAGGGTTCCACCGTAATTTACGGTGTCACCGTAAATTACGGTGGTCCCTGAACAAACATGTCTACCGTAAATCAGGAGGAACACACCGTAAAGCCTTTTAATGTCCACCGTAAATTACGGTAGGACCGTAATTTACGGTGGGTTCTGCAGGTCTGTCCCTAGACCATTTTTCCACTTTAAAAGTTCATAACTTTTTACTTGTTAGTCCGATTTAGTCGATTCTTTTTCCTACGAGTCCGTAATAACATTACGGACTCGACCACGTGAATTTCTCATTACGGAAACCGAGACACCGATAGTCGGTTCACAATTTCCTCAAATTAATTATCCAACCCGTTAGTGTAAGTGCATCGCACCTCTTTTCCATTCTTAAAACCTCTTAGGCATATTTACCCAATTTCCCGGGCTTATGACCATGGAGTATACACGCCATACAATGGCTTCGCGTTTTCTCCGAACTAAACACTTGTTTTTGCGGGATTCAAGTATCCCGTTTCAAACGGCACCTTCTATTAACTACTATTGTTTGACCCGATATACCGGGTTCGTAGACTTAAAATTTTATAACCAATTTATTGGTGCATTACCATCTACCACCTAGCATGATATGAGACCTTTAAGTCCCTACTCATGTGGTTCGGTTTCGAACAACATTTTGACCCATTTGGCTATCTAGTGATGACCATCACCTTGTTAGCATACCAAACCAAATTTCTAATGTTTATTTTGACCCGTTTGATGATCTAGTGAACTTCGCCACTTTAGCGATACATCAACGCATCAACTACAATCCGACATCGTTTGTACACTAAAACCAACATTATTACATAATACAACGAGACTAAAGTCACGTACCTTTAAAGCACACCTTTTCCGCGGGTATCACTTCCGACGTGTCCACTTGACGTTCCGGACTCCTTGCCTAAAGAGTTCGATTCATAACAAGATTAGAACTCTTTTTCATAAGCTTTAACGCATTCA
This sequence comes from Helianthus tuberosus, assembly GCA_030545235.1. NCBI lineage: Eukaryota > Viridiplantae > Streptophyta > Magnoliopsida > Asterales > Asteraceae > Helianthus > Helianthus tuberosus. The sequence goes on along the minus strand of CM060430.1, from coordinate 106,334,248 downwards.
TTCATAACATATGCAAATCTGCGTTTTTAGCAATCTTTAACATTTTAATCCCCTTTTAGGCATTTTATCAAACACCTTGCGGGTCAGATTTCTACATGATTAAAACCAAGTTCATAACTTGTATTTATCACTCTAATTAACTTCTATTAGACAATATACACATATTTTAACATCAACAATTTTAGAGATTATCCCACAAATTTCAGTTTACACTAGAACAAGAGTCTTAATCCTAGTGTTCATCAAGTTCTACTAACCTTCTAATCACCCACTATAGTGATTTTGATTCTTACAACTAACATGCAAGATTTTGACAAGAAATCATCTAGGGTTTGTCCCTAGACTTCACATTACTTCTAATTTCATGTTTTACAACACACAATCAAGCTCAATCTTTGATTTCAATCACATGCAAGAATTTGAGTTGTATCAAAACGACCTAATTTGACATACCTTATGACCTCCTTGACGAGGAGATCACGATTCTATGCTTAGATTTCGATTAGGACATGATTTGAGCCTTCAATTTTGAGTTTTTAGCAGAATTTAGGGTTGTGGAGATGAGGGTGTCGCCCCCTGTGTTCTTCTGATCGACCAAGACTCCAAATGGAGTGTTTGGTTATTGTTTTACTAATTATTAGTAACTCAAGTTTCAATTTTGACAACCTTGGTCCCTCCACTCTCAATTAGTTTACATTTTTGACCTTTTTAACTCATCTTTGTGTTACTACAAGACTTCTAACTAACCGGGTTATTTATCCTAGTTAGTTTATTCTTGTTTATTATACAATTTATAATTCTAGTATAGAGTTTTGAAATTTCGGGATGTTACACTTAATGTTTGAAAAACCAATCAGGTTATGTTCTTTACCCTAAACCTAGTTTGTTTTCCCAGTTATATCAGGTCACGTGAGAAGCACATGAGGGTATATTGGTCTTTACCTTAATACTAGAAAAATAAAATTATAAAAAATTCAAATCTTCATAATCTGCACATTATATCTTCAAAACTACACATTATATCTTCAAAAATTGCCAAACCCTAAAAAGAAATCATAAACTGCCGTCACCCCCTTTTAACTCTCCATCTCTACCCTTCTATTTCTTTTCTCTGTGAATCAAAACAACACCCTAAAAATCAAACACTTCAGCAGCCTAAAACTCGATCTCTCTCACTCTACCACATACAAATACGCAGGCCAGACAATGGTGGTGACAGGGTGGTGTTCGGTGACTGTTGGTGGCGGCCACAAACGGAAGAGGATGGATCGGAGGATGAGGATTCGTAGGGGGAGTTGAATCGGAGGAGGAGACGGTTAACAGTATAGATGAAAGACGGTGGGGTGTTAGGGTGACCGGAGATGGATGGTCGTACGGCGGAGGAGACGGTGTAACGGTGGCGGTTCCCGACCATCACAACAATATTTGTTCTCCACAATCACAACCTCCGCCACCGCCTCTCACAACGGTTCCCGACCATCACAACAATCTTTGTTCTCCACAATCACAACCTCCGCCACCGCCTCTCTATGAATCATTTGTCATCGATCTCAATAAACCACTTTGTTGCCCTAATTTTGGTGAGTTGTAAGAAATTGGGGGGTTTTTTTTTTTTGTTTATGGGTTATTGATGATAATCTGGGTTTTGAAGTTTTGAATATCCGGGTTTTGAAGTTTTGAATATCTGGGTTTTGAAGTTTTGAATATTTTTTTCTTTATGTTTTGAAGATCTGGGTTTTGTTTGAAGTTTTGAAGATATAATGTGCAGTTTTGAAGATATAATGTGCAGATTATGAAGATTTGAATTTTTTAAAATTTTATTTTTCTAGTATTAAGGTAAAGACCAATATACCCTCATGTGCTTCTCACGTGACCTGATTTAACTAGGAAAACAAACTAGGTTTAGGGTAAAGGACATAACCTGATTGGTTTTTCAAACATTAAGGATGTTTTCTGAGCTTATTAAAGATAAAGGACATACTTTGATATATTAGACATACATAAAGGACGAACTTTGAAATTTACTCTATGATAAAAAATGTCCTTTAAAGGGCATTAACCATTACCAACCGTATTATATTAATCTATTTACCCATTATTAATTTGAAACTTTTATTTGTGTCTACTCTTCACTTTCACTTTTTTACAACCCTATATTAGGGATGAGCAAGGCGGTATCCGATACCGAACCGATACTGATACCGCCAAATACCGATCCCGAATTTCACCCAAACTAGGTACCGATACCGATACCGAAACATGTCGGTTCGGTATCGGTACAATACAGTACGGTATCGGTATTATACCGTATTTTGAGGGTCGGTATCGGTATTATACCGATACCGTACCGTACCGATACCGAAAACGCCAAAAAGTGGATACCGATCGGGATACCGAAAAGTGCACGGTATCGGTATTTCGGGATCGGGATCGGTATGGGATCGGTATTCAGTGGCATATACTCATCCCTACCCTATATAGCTTTTGGTAAAGTTTGTGAAGCTTGAGAATCAAAGAAGATGTTTTTATTTTAACTTATTAATAGATTTTATTGTAATTTATTCAAGTAAAGGTTTTTTAGGTTCTTATATTATTATTATTATTATTATTGTTGTTGTTGTTGTTGTTGTTATGTTTTATTACAGTTTGAGTTAAGACTTTATATGAGTCTTTTTATCGTTTCGATTTAATCATTCTTTTTTAACAAAAATGTTTTGTGTTTTGGTATATATTTTGCGAGTTAACACGTTGCAACATGCGTGTGTGATTCAACGTTTTTACGTCTACTTTTTTTCCGGTTAAACAACTTTGTGGCAATGCACGGGTCCTAAGTCGAGTTACTTATTAACGTTTTTACGTCTACTTTTTTTCCCGTTAAACAACTTTGTGGCAATGCACGGGTCCTAAGTCGAGTTACTTATTATTTTCTACGTTTTACGGTTCTGTCTATTTTTTTTTTGTGAATTAGCATGCTGTAATCCGTGTAGGAGGTTCAACGTTTTTACATCTAATTTTTTTGTTTAACGACCCCGCCGTAACACGCGGGTGCTAAATTCTAGTTAGGTTATAGTCCGGTGTATTATATGGTTTTATATAATAATGTTTTTATAATTGTATTATAAATTACATTATTTAAATAGTTACATTACATACAACAATAAAAAAGAAATTACAATTACATTTTACAAAACTTTAAACACTTCTTTATACATGACAATTTTTTGTTATTTGACCATCTTTATTCACTCTATATAAACAAAGATCTAAGTTAAGTTGGTAAAGTACATGTACTTTTGAAATTGTTTTTAAAATATTGAGTTACCAAACATAGCGGTCTTATAAATGACAAGAAAGTTTTAAAACTCAAACTAAAAAAATAAAATCAAAATTAGCGGGAATCTAAGAGTGAGGTTGAAAAGGAAAATGTCACATGATATTAATTGTAATTGATTATTAAAAGTATGATATTGTTTAAATATAAAAGAAGTAACGATTATAATTATATAATAGTGTTAAATAAAAAAGAACTAGCAAAGATAATTATATAATTAATCATTTAACTGAATTAGGTAAATAATACAAAATATAATATTTATTTAATTAAATACGATCAAATAAAGTGAGGCTAAAATTTTATATATATATATATATATATGCGAAGGTCAATAAACTTTTAAAAACCTTTTTTAAACACAAGTCTTTTTCTAATCAACATGTAATAAGAAATTAGTAATTGGGTAAATTATTTTTTGAGTCCCTATGTTTTATTGGTTTTAACCACTTGAGTCCAAAATAAAAAAGTTTAACGCCCTGAGTCCCTAGACATTTATTTTATAACGTTTTGAGTCCAATTTTGTTCATTTTATAACGATTTGAGTCCAAAAAATTGGACTCAAAAGGTTAAAATTTGGACCCAAAATGACTCAAATGGTTAATGAAAATGCTTATAGGGACTCAGGTCGTTAAACTTTTTACTTTTGGACTCAACTAGTTAAAACCACTAAAACATAGGGACTCAAAAAGTAATTTACCCTTAGTAATTTTATAGTTATTTGCAAGACAACAACTATAAGGTTAGTTTGGTTAAATAGAATAAACGATAAACCTTGTACTTAATATTTGAATACGCTTTTTCAAAATTATTTATTAAAATTATAGGTTAAAGGAGAGAATATCATATCATTTGAAATTTTCTAAAATCTTTTATTATAATAGAGATGCAGAGCTTATATTAGTTCTTTGCAGAGTAGTTACAACCGTATATTCTTGGCATATAGCAAATTACATATTTTGTTTTTAATTTTATATAATTACATGAATTATTCTTTACGTTTAAAGTTTGTCAGGCATTCATTTTTATGGTGGATGGACAATAGTTTCATTTGTTTATCCCATACACTAAAAAAAAGTGTTTCACAACCTAGATGAAGAAACAAGATGATAAAGAAAACATTATTGAACCCCTCAGTAAATAGCCTTCTAGTTTGATCTAATATAAAACTATCAAATGATACAATATCAAAACCTGTTAAATTACGCAACGCTAGCCTATAAAAATAATTATGAATTACCCCGTTCAATTCAATAGCTCACCAACACATTTTAAGTTTATCATACTAACAAAAAAGTAGGCCAAAGAATAAAGACAACATCTTTTTAAGTTATAATAAAAGTTTACTATTTTTTTTTCTAGGAAATGGATTTTAATAATCTAAACTATCAGCCGTTGGCCGGTAACGATCCCAATCTAAAAAATAACCAGTGATATTCCCACATTTCCACATATCCCCTTATCCTCTTCGGTTTAGTAAAGGTCCATTGGTTTACAATATATGAAAATGTGGGACCACCATTGATTTTTTTTAAGTTAGGATCGTTGCCGGCTAACAGCTAATAGTTAGGATTATTAAAATATTTTTTTTTCTATTACTGTTCAAACGTCCTTAAGGAATTGAACTAGTGGTTAAGATCTGTCTCACAATCAAAATGTTTGAGGTTTAAATTTTACAAAATATATTTTGTGATGTTACTATTTATTTTAGAAAATTGTGATGTTACTCTATATTTTAGAAAATCGAAGAATTAATGTTCATAAAAATATTACTGTTCAAACTTTAAGACCATGTGTAGTGGTAATGGGTTATAATGCCCTCACCATGGGGCATTATCCGACACGTGGCGTCCTAGTCAGTAATGGGGCATTATAGCAAAAGTGGCGTAGTGGGGCATTATGCCAATAACGCCCATTCCAATTAAAAAAAAAAAACAAAAAAACAAAATGGTCATGTGTATGCTTTCGGGTCCTGTGCATGTTAAAAAAAAAAAAGGAAAATGGTCATTACTCCATTGGCTAGTCAACAAACAACAAATGCATGTTGTCAGGGCATTTAAAACAAAAGTGGGGTGGTCAAAAGTTGTCAGGGAATACTCAAAACTGATTGGTTAAGAACATATGTGTATGGCGTTTCAATTAAAACGCCAAAACGTTTTTTTTTCAAAAAACACGCCCTATAACGCCCTATGTAATGGGGGTCCGGCGTTTTGGGGCGTTTTTTTTGGATTTTTTTGAAAAAACACGCCCCACTACGGATGGTCTAAGAGCATTCACTTCCGTTGTAACAAGTCTATTATCCAATCACACTAAAATCAAGTACATTTTTCCTCTACTTTCAATTAAATAATATTTTTATACTTTTATCATTATATTTTCCTTCTCCCCCACTCATAACCACATTCAAAATATATTAAAAATTTAGAGTGTGAACAGTGTCCCCGAAATATACAGATGAACAATAACATTTTCTATCTCCACCGCCCACAACCATTTACAACCAATTTTTATAAGGCTAATGGGTGTGGTCATCACCCTCATGACCACTAGGACCCTCCACAAAGGCGTCATGTCACTCATCTTTAATCTATCATCCAAAACCACTATTTTAAGAGTGTGGTCATGACCAAAACAACTATCTTCTTTATTTTTTTAATATTTTTTTGACTCAAAGTCATCAGATGGAGGATCGTGGTAATCGTGGTTTAATTTACGCCAATCACCATTAATCAAGGAGAGGGGTGGGGTAGCCTTTCATTTATGTTACAACCATAACCCCACACGCTTGAGCCTAATATAAAAACCACTCTCACCAAATATAGGGGAAGGAATGTACATGCTTATAGTTCCAATTCCACTGGCCAGCCCTTCAAGTGTTGAATGCTATTCAAGTGTACAAACCCTAGGCTTTCTTTTTCGTCTAAAAAAAAATCAAGGCTTTCCAACTTTACTTCCGAATAATGACCATTTTACCCTTATTGCCACTAACCTATCTGGTTTCCCACCTCATCAGGTATTAAACTATCCAATGAAGGGTGGTGATTAGTTCAGGACTTTGCGGCCCGACCTATATGGGATCAGGAACCATCAAATACAAGGTGCCATGAATATTAGGTCTACCATGTACCCTAAGAAAGCATATCTTGTCCCTCAAATGCTAAAACTTGATTGATACAAATCAGATAAGATCTTGAGAAAGAAAACTAGGGGGGTCACTCGGTGTGCCCGTTTCTTTTTGGTGCTTTGTAGCTTTTTTTGTTCCACTTTACCATCTAATTATTAATGTAGGTAGCACATACCATAGTTGTTACTAATTCTCTTTTTTAGTAGAACTACAGAAACATATGAATCTTCAACTTCTTTGGAGGTTTAGGATACTAAAGTAATTACTTTTGTTTATTGAAATTCAATCAGGTGTTAGCGTAAGCATGGGTGTAGTATTTCTTGTAGCAACCAATTATGTTTTGTGCAAAATGACCAAGAAAACAAAAGAAAGGAGACAGCGAAAGAGGTTCTTTAAACGCAATGGAGGTTTACTTTTAAAACAACAAGAAGAAGCTGTCCCGTCTTTACTTGATAAAACCATACTTTTTACATCACGGGAGTTAGAGAAAGCCACTAACAACTTTAATGAGAACAGAATTCTAGGTCGAGGAGGTCAAGGTACAGTCTACAAAGGGATGTTGGCGGATGGAAGGATTGTAGCAATTAAGAAATCAAAAGTAGTTGATGAAAACCAATTAGAGCAGTTTATCAACGAGGTGGTCATCCTTGCACAAATCAGTCATAGGAATGTGGTCAAACTATTAGGATGTTGCTTAGAGACTGATGTTCCTCTCCTTGTTTCTGAATTCATTCCAAATGGTACTTTGTACGACTATCTTCACAACGGAAATCATGAGTTCTCAATTTCTTTGACAATGAGATTACAAATAGCCACAGAGGTTGCAGGAGCACTTGCTTACTTGCATTCAGCAACTTCCATTCCAATATACCATAGAGACATCAAAACAACTAATATACTTTTGGATGATAAATACAGAGCCAAAGTTGCTGATTTTGGAACCTCAAGATTGGTATCAATAGATCAGACTCACTTAACGACCTTAGTCAAAGGTACATTTGGCTACTTAGATCCTGAGTATTTTCAGTCTTGTCAATTCACTGAAAAGAGTGATGTTTACAGCTTTGGAGTTGTTTTGGTTGAATTGTTAACCGGAGAAATACCGATTTCCCTTACGAGATTTGGTGAAAACAAAAGTTTGGCTACACACTTTGTGTTGGCTATGGAAGAAGGCCGTGTAATGTCAATTTTTGATGTAACAGTCATAAAGGAAGGTATTAGGGATAGCCTCTTAGCATTAGCTAACCTTGCAATGCGATGTTTGAATATAAATGGAAAGCATAGGCCGACAATGAAAGAAGTAGCGATAGAGTTGGAAATCATACGAACATCTAACATGCCCTCAAAGGATCAACCTAATATCGGACCCACAATATATGAGGAGGACTTATTTATTCTATAATAAGATGAATCGACTTCAATGTTATTAAGTTTCAATGATATCATTCCAAATTATAAAAAAAAAAAAAAAAAAGCCTGGAAGGGTGCATGCATTCATTCATGAGTTGTAACTTGTAACCAGTTTGTTTTTGTATATGCTTTTGAAGTATTTCATATATGTTATGAGGCATTTTGTAACCTGTTTGTTTTTGTATATGCTTTTGAAGTATTTCATATATGTTTTGTTCTATAAAAGATGACTAGCTACAGACTAGCAAAAAACAGCAATTACATATCTATCAATGGGTTTTCTAACCACTCAATTTAGTTTAGATTAACCTTTTTCATCGTATTAACAACCCACAAAAAAGGATAAAATACAATGTCTTGAAAAAATGCCCTTAATTTAATTATTCGGCCAAAGCAAAGTCTCATTCCTAAATCACCATATCACACACCATGTAGTAAACACTATAGCATCAAGCACATCTTTCTTTTGTACCTTAATTTGAACCCCCATCCAACCATTGGATGTAGTGGGAAGGTTTCTTGAAAAAACGGAGACATATTAATTAACCATGAATTAACGAAATGCCAAAGCCCCTGAGCCTTTTCAAAATCACGAAGTAAATACTCCATAGTTTCTAAAAGGCTAAGGCACATAAGGCATAATATAGAAGGAACACACATGTCTCTTTTATCAGGATTAACCCAAGTAGGTAACCGATTCATTAACCATGTGGGCTAGTTAGCTCATTTTTATTAAAGTGACACATGACTATTAAAGTGAAAGCGGTTTAAACCTACAAAGGGAGCAGTTTACATTTATTGGAGTAAAGTAGAGAATGAGTTAAGTTTTCTATTAAAAGAAGTAACCAATCCATCAAGACCCTCCAAATGGAAATTTTCACCTTTATAAGGACACTCATATTCCACTGGTTGGGGACGACCAACTAGGAAGTATAAATCGGTCGATTATACACTAAACCCATTTAACTGAAAACTCTTATACTCCTTCTAAGCAACACCCCACTTGTGTTGATCAGAATTAAGATTTTAGAACTGAGAATAGCCATTAATCTTGGAACTGGGTATGTTCGACCCCCGAATACGGTGCAATTTCTGGTAATTCATGAGTTACCTAAAATAGTAAAAAACAAGCTATTATCTCTTTGTCATCAGCTGAAGGTGAATCCCCATTCATGTCTGTTGCATGTGAAGTCATGTGGTTGGTAAATGTACCAAAAACATTGGAAATTTCAATTAAACACCTTTATCCGTAGTTGTAAATCCAATCTTTCCTGACAGGACAAAACCTTTTGTATTATATATTGTTCTTTTTAAGTGAAAAAAATTACCAAAGGTGTTATTAAAACCATGGCATTGGATCAAAGGATCAGTTGGCTAATATATTGACTAAAGGTTTGATAGTGGGTCAACATAATGAAATGTGTAAAAACCTTAACATGTTTGATCCATTTAAGTATTAAATTGGGGGTGTTAAAAATATACAATTTAATATCTTTGGTTCTTACGAAGCCAATCTATGTCTACTATGACGTCAAAACTACCCAATTGCATGGGTATAAGATCGATTTGGAACTCGTGTTCGTTAAGATTAAGAACGTAGTCGTGGAGAACGGAGTCGACAGTGACAGGTTTGCCACTGGCGACTTTGACAGAGGATGATTTTGGTAGTTTGGATCGTGCACATTTTAACAGTGGTTCAAATTCTAAGGATAAAAAACTATAATCTGCACCAGTATCAAATAACGTAGAAGCATAAACGTCGTTTACTAGGAACGTACCATTCACGACGTTGTTGTCGTTTTGAGCTTGGTTGGCATTGATGTTAAAGGCGCGTCCACAAGGCTTTTGAGCTTGATCTTGGGTGACTTGAGGGCATTGAGGCCTGAGATGGTTAGGGTCGCCACATTTGTAGCAGGTACCACTGTTATTTGCTGGTGGTTGTTGGTTTTGGGCTTGAGGTTGAGCTTGGGCATGGTTACCTTGTGGCAATATGCCACTTACGCATGAGTTGGCGTGGTGCCCGTACCAATTGCACGTAGTATAGTGTCGGCATGCGAAAGTAGTTGGGTGATGGTAATACCATGCATTACACTTGGGAAAAGGCCCAGTATAAGCCTTCTTAGTGGTTTCAAGGTTTGGATTGTTGGGTGCTTGGTTTGAGTTGATCGGGTGTTGGTTTGGTGGAGTGACCAAGGCATAGTTGTGGTTTTGAAACTTTCGTTTGTTGCCACTCGAGTTGGTTTTGGGGTTTTGAGGTTTGGTTTCTTTGGTGGGCTCGATCGTGGCTTGGTGAGCGACTTTGATAGTGGAGGAAGAACTATTCCTAACATGCTTTTCGCTGAGACTAGCGACAATGCGATAAACGAGTTCTATGGTATCGGGTCTAGCGGCTTGAATGATATCGCGAATCGTAGGGGGAAAACCCTTAAGGTACGTTGCGATCGCTCGTTCGGGTGTGCTAACCAACTGGGGGACGATAATGCTTAATTGTTTGAAGTGGGTGGTGTGGGCAACGTTATTGTTACCCTCTTGCTTGAGGTGCCAGAATTCTTCATCGAGCTTTTGTTGCTGATGAGGAGGGCAAAATTCGGCTAGCATAAGCTGCTTAACCTCGAGCCAGGATAAGGCGTAGGCTTCTGCGTTCCCACGGATGTTGTCACACCCTAAAAACGTCGCAGCGGAAATACAACCATGGCGGTAACGGAGGTTGGTACCCATAAATATCTTAGTAGATGATGCATTATTTATTTTGGACATACACTTATTAAAAGCATGACTTTAGAGTTTAAAGTTCGGTTACAATGTATAGTTTCAACATAGTTATCTTGATCCTTAGGGATCCAAATACACACGGTCCCATTTTAGGTTTAAAAGTTGTCCAAAACATTTTTTAAACACTATAGGCATCACTACCACAAGATATGCCAAAATCCCGAAGCCGAACTTATATACCTGAAGAACACGTAAAAATTAAGTGTCAACACAATGGAGGGTGAGTTCACATATCAAATTTATAACAACTTCTGTAAGGAAAATCTTTCTTGATAAAAACATTTTGATGTTTTAAAACATTCACATACGTTTAAGAAAGACCATTTTATTTCCTTTGTAAATTGTCATGGAAGAAATCATCCGAAATGGCCCCGTAAGCACATCTCTGATGAAAACTTATACCCATGATTTTAATTATATTAATTTTTTCGTTATAACTTCGGTTTCGTAAGTTAGCTAGATGTTACGAGCTATATACTGTGATCTAGGTTTTAATCAATACTAGACAATTAAAGAATTCAAATTCGCCGCTATGTAGATCGGAGGGACCGAACACGATGGGATAGTCAACCCAATAGATCTATCAACGATTCCACGTGTGCATTACTTAATGATTAAATGCTATTAAATGTGTCAAGTTTCCCGCATTTAGGAAACCACTTGCTTTCCCCAATTCATCAATATGTATAACCTACTGAATAACAATTTAATATTTGGCGTTGCACAAATTCCCGACATCCCCCACGCAATGCAAGCCTATGCTGCTACTTACACTCTTGAGATTTGGCAAATTTGTCCCAACTTAGATTTAAAATGTTTTTAAATCCTTACGATCATTATACCCATAACATCGTAAATTTCATCATTTCTCCCCGAAACATATTTATATCAATAAACTTGTTTTTCTCGAAAACAGTTTAAGTCATACACCTTTTCAAATCCATGTTTTTCCACGAAACACATTATAATACTCTAAAAATCATATTTTCCATGAAAATACATTTTTATGTATTTCAAAAGCATATTTTTACACGAAAACATATACTTTTCTTTTAACGACGTGTTCTTCCCCCAAAACAGTATATAAAATAGTAAAAAGAGAGGTTTTCGTGACACTCACCTTTGATTGCGTTTTTATATTATCACAATCCCTCAAATTGGTTTATAGGTCCTAAATTAAGTAAAAATGATTTAATGACCAATTATTCTACAAGCAACTAATTTTCTCCAATACTTAGAATTTTCTCATAACTTTGAGATTTTCTCGAAAAGCCTTTGTTTTGATTATTTTGGCATATATATATATAGGATAAGGATCCGTTAGGAACCACCTTTATTGCGAGAACCGCGAGAACCAGTGTGAACACATGTCATTTTTGTAATTATACTATATTTTTCCATAACACGCGTATTGTAACCCTAACTTGGTACCAGCGACCAAGCGACCAGAATCACCACCGTCTACGTTGGTCACGACGACAAGAATCACCGTCGTGCTTCCCCACCACCGTTCCTCCTACCATTGTTCCTCCTGTAACCCTAATCGTGCCACACTCCTCGATGATTCTGATCGTGTTGCCCTAATTACGAATGGAATACTCGATTACGAATGGATGAAGAATATATGATCTATGATTACGTTGTTACTGCAATAATGTCGATTACAATACGAATTTTGGAGCACTAACTTCAATTATACGACGAATTTTGGAATATCAGATGTTAAAATCAATGTGACGAACGGTTTATGGTGTATCGCTATCGATATGACGAAGATGAACTGCTGATGTAATCGGGACGAAGACGAACTACTGAGAACTGCTGATGCCTGTGAATTGAGAACTGTTGATGCAATTCGTGTGTCGGGCATGATTTCTGTATAAATACACCATCCTGCACATGTGCAACGGAAGACGAATATGTGAATGTTAAACAAAAAGGTTAGAAGCTGTTGATTATTTAGTATTATTATTATTATTATCTTTTTAGTAATTAAATTTGAGTTTATTCACATGTGCATCATTGTATTACTTTTTTTTGTTAATAATGTAATCGGGACGAAGACGAACTAATGAGAACTACTGATGCCTGAGAACTGAGAACTGTTGATGCAATTCGAGTGTCGGGCATGATTTTTGTATAAATACACCATCATACACATGTGAAGCATTTTACCATTACCCTATAAATACACCATCCTGCACATGTGCAACACTTTACCATTACCCTATAACCATCACCAATAATCTACATCCTGCATATGTCAGCACGTTACCATTACCCTATAATCATCAACAATAATTTGTTCACAATATCAGTACATAATCATGCACATGTGCATCACGTTACCATTACCCTATAATCATCACCAATAATATGTTTATCATTTATACAACATTATTACACATCACATTTACCTTATTAAATATCACTTTTTTACCATTTCATTATTCACTTTTTAACATTCTTTTTATATTCAGGAACATTCATACACAATGAAGCTGCTACCATTGCTGCTGGAATTCCGGACCCCCCTAACGATGAAACTGATTCTTGTTCCGATGATGATAATGATACTGATGAAGATACTTATGATGACTTTGAAGACCCTACATACACAAATGTACATGAATAACCCCTTAGACGTTCATCCAGACGTCATAATGCACCTAACCATCCTAAATTTGATTAAGTTCATCGTCAAACATTGATCATTTTGTTTTATTATTCGTTTTACATTTAATCTGAACTATTTACATTCAAGTTGAAACACTCATCTATGTTGAACTCGTTTACATTTAATTTGAAACGCCTACGTTCAATTTGATTATGTTGAATTACTGTTTACATTTAATCTAACCTCTTTACATTTCATTCGACCTACACGTTTACGTTGAACTACTCGATTAAACATCATTTAAACTATGTATTCCGATATTATGATTATAAATTTCCGATGTTTTTGATTGCATGAATGATACTTTTTTATCACTAAATTATTAAACAAAATTACTTTAATTCCTGAATACCTAACATGTATTATTATTCTAAATAATGCATATGTGCATATGACATATCACTTTAACATAACCTATACCAGTTCATTTCCATTTACATTATCATCCGTGGATATATTACAAACATGTTTACCAATTTCAAATTATGCACATGTGCATACAAAAACCTCCTTACTATACCAAATGTATAAAAATATTACCAATATGTATACATTTTCAAATTACACACTTAGACTCTTTTTTCCACCTACTTTTCAGTGTGATAATATTGGCGTCACATTTCATCTACGAAATATCATGTCATTGATTTAAACTTTATTTAAGATATGGGTTCAACAATAGTTTGTGCGTTTCTGTTGGACCACGTATGTAACCAAAACCTAGTTAAAATGTTTGGCAAAATTGTCGGTTGTAACAAAGAATAATTACAAGATCAGATTATGATTTAAGTCATGTAAGTGCAGATATGACTGCATCAGTAACGTCTTGTTTTGTGCTACTTCCACCAAGATCTTTTGTTCGGTATCTACCCTCGTAGATAATGCGTTTCACTGCAGTTTATAAACGATCTGCAAAATCAGGAAGCAGAGCCACTGGGTTTGCTCTCTTTTTCTGAACCATTGATGGTTTCCCAACATTCCCGGCTGATGCACCTTGCTCAAAGATCGCGTACTCAGTTCCAACGTTACCTGTAAATATGATTGCAAAAAATTTATTACTACAAAATCATCGTTGCAAAAAGGGTTTAGGGATTTAATTATAAGGTTTATGACTGTGTACCTCCTGGCATGTCACACCCCGATATTTCCGCGTATTACCGGTGGGCCCAGTGGGGAGTATCGTGACGTAGTTGATATCATTATGGACAATTAATCACAGTTTAATGCACATCGGAAGTCTAAAAGTAATTATACAAACCGAGTTGAAAGTATAATAAAATATTACACAACGAATTGTAAGTGGATCCACAGGCGGATCTAAAACAGAAGGAAATATTGTTCAACAGATTTTAAGTATCAAAAGCTTGCAATACTCTTTATTTAATACTCAGGAGTTTCCAGCCCATTACGCATAGTACCTGCACTTAGTCTTTTTGAAAAATACGTCAGTTTATACTGGTAAATACAATTAACCGACTCTTTTGAAAAATATTTATAAAATTGATTTGGATGCACAAGGCAAAATATCTTTTATAACTTGGGATAATTATTTAAAAATAATCTTGTATACAGATTTATATGTTTGTCGTCCATTCATGGCCCGCTTAGAAGAGCCGAGACAAGATTAATAGACACATCACTAATATAATCCCACGGTGACTTATCCCCAACGAGTGGTTATATCTTTTACATACGCAACTGTCAGGTGTATGCCTACACCCCGTGCTTAAGTCGTGTCCATTTCAAATGAATGAGCCGAGGATATCCAGGACACGGTCATTAACCCCCCAAAGGCTTTGCATCAAACAAAATAGATTAAAACGGGTTATGCAATTTATTAATCACAATCCGATTAAATGATTTTATACCCGACCAAGCGGTATTATTATAATACCGTATCCTAAGCCCGTATAATGGAAAATAAGTTAAAAGTATTTACCTGAGCTAAAAGTAATTTTTATTCTCAGCCGTATATCAATTAGCAAGTACATGTTGCTTTTACTGGGATCCTAATCTGGAACGAAGGTTTTAATAACCTATTAGATTCCTAACGGGTCTTATATAAGTCTTAACTTAGACCGGTTAGTTTTAATGAAAGGTTTACGGTTCAAAACGCAAGATTAAGCGAAGACCTGATTAGAATGTGATTTGGACCCAACAAGTATGAAGACTTGTATAAAATGGGTTAACTAAACACATTCTGGATTTTGAAGCAAAAATGATAAGATTTGACCCGTTTCGGTTGATTTATGCAAACTAGTTACATAAACCGCACCGAACGTGAGTATGCATAACGGGTAACCAAAAAAGTCATGTACAGGTTCCACAAGTTAATATGCTTTAAATATGTTATGATATCAGTAGGATATCCTCGATTATGCCCAAAACGAATTTAAAACCACTTTATGCCCCGAAGGGGTATTTTGGTCATTTTAAAGTTTATAAAAGAGGTTAAATAGCAATCTGAGGTTTTGGTCTAAATTATACAGTAAAAATATAAATTTTATCAAGTTATATCAGTAAGATATCATAAATATATGAAATTTATCATTTATGGCCAAACTATGCATCGTAGGGGCATTTTGGTCATTTCACATAAGCTATAAGGGTCAAATTTGGAATTCTGAGTTCAAGACTTTTACTTACTGTTAAAGTATAAAAATTTTCTTATAACATCAGTAGGTAATAAGTGTTAGTGCACTACGTCTATTGACTTCGTCTTGTATCATGTAATAGGATAGGATAGGATTATCAGTGCCCAAGGTTCAAGAAATAGTTTTTAGTGTTTAAGGTAGTGATTCCGCTCGAAATGACCAAGGAACATTTCAAGCGAAATCAGAAAGTTCTAATTCCGCTCCAAAGTGCACCATGTCATTTCGAGCGGAATCAGGAATAGTATAAATAGGGCACTTGTGTTTTCATTTGGCACAGTTCCTGAAATTGTAACGAGGTGCTGCCAAATTTTATCCAGGTTGTAATCAGTATTATATTCAATCAAAGTGACAAATTATATAGTATCAAGCTATTTCCAAAGCCGTTTCATTGATTCCGCCTTTGAATCGGATAGAAAGCTCTTCTGAACGACTCGTTTGGGTCCAACAACGATCCTACAAGTGGTATCAGAGCTCAGGAAGAAGAGTTTAGCTTGATATCATTAATTTTCTGACTTCTACACCTTCTTTTTCAATCTGAACAAGTTTTAACGGTCAAAATTGGATCAAATTTTCACAGATTGTGTAAAACTACATTTTAACAAATCCTTGAGAATTTCAGGATAAAATTCAGTCTAAAAAGTGGTAAAAATGGACTAAGAAGTGATTCCGCTTGAACGAGTGTCTTCTGATTCCGCTCCAGTTTGCTATTCAGCTTGAAATTTTCAAGTGATACATGTGATTCCGCTCCAAAATTGCGTCTGATTCCGCTCGAAATAGAGATTCAGCTTGACAAACCAGCTGATTCCGCTCCAAAATGCAAACCAGCTGATTCCGCTCCAAAATGCAAACCAGCTGATAACGCTCCAAAATGCAAACCAGCTGATTCCGCTCCAAAATGCAAACCAGCTGATTCTGCTCCAAAATGCTATTCAAGTGATTCCACTTGAAAATATTTTCCTGATTTCGCTTGAAAGTGGATTTTTGGTTAAAAGTCTGATTTCGCCTGAACGTGTCATACAAGTGATTTCGTTTGAAGTTGTTATCTTAGTGATTCCGCTCGAAAACCTTATTTCGCTTGAAAGTGAACTTTTTCGTGTCAAGATCATTTCACGACAACTGAGTGTCAGTCTGTTTCAAATAGTTTGATAGTTTTTACATTGATTGTGTTTGTTTGTTTTTGTCCAGGTGATTGAAGATATACAAATTGTGAAATTGTTTGAAGATGTCGAGCAGCGGTGAAGAATTTTACAACACATTCTACAATGCCTTTACTTCAGAATCATCCGAAAGAAGATCTGAAACAAGAGAATATTCAAAGGAGATTTCATAGAATTTGAAGTATGAGAACATGTATGGAAGCCAACAGAAACCACCGAAATTAATGAAGATTATAACTGGTGAAAAAACCGATTTGAGGGTTGGGTAAAAGCATTCGCTGATGAAAGTTGGTTAAAATTGAAAAATGGATATACAGAACCAGTGAAAGAAGGAGGAGAGTTAATAGATGAAAAAGAGTTCACAGAAATAGATATAAAAAATGTTGTAGCTGAATACAAAATGATTACATTGATAAAACAGTCAATGAGAGAAGACATTATTTCGCTACTTGAACATGAGAAAACATCGAAGAGTTTGTGGGAAGCGTTAGAGAGAAAATGTGTAGGTACTTCTGAGATTGTGAAAAACAAAAAGAAACTGTTACGTAAAGAATTTGATTTATTTGATTGTATGAAAAATGAATCTGTTTGTAAAATGATCGAGAGATTTGGACATCTAAAGATGGAGTTGGCCAGACACAAAATCACATACACTCAAGAGGAGCTGGTTGATAAATTGTTTGATTCATTGCCGAATAATCAAGATTGGCAATACTTTGCTTTAATGTTGAAAAACACAATCAAACCTGAAGAGTTAACAGTGGATTTGCTGATCGAAAGACTTGAAAGCCATGAGTTGGAGATAAAGAGATCTAAAGTCAACAATCCAGTTCATCAGCAGAATGTGGAGCTATACTACCGAGGAAATCTACCACAGGCTGGGTCTCTAAAAACAACATTTTCTGCAGAAATCTCAAACTCCGTGAACAATGAAAGTCCTCACAGTGGTTTTCACAGTGGATCTTTTTCAACAACATCGAGCCAATCTGCATCAAAGAATGTATTCCAATGCAACATTGCAGTAGATTTGAAGAATACTCAAAATTTCAATGAGGAGTCTGCAAAGCAACAGATGGTCTTCTTAGCATCTGTGTTGGAGTCGTATGAAAGTCTTGTTGCAGGGAAGATAGGCAACACCAACCTGACGAAGGAAGACTACGATCAAATAGATCCTGAGGAGATGGAATTGATCGACATAAGATGGTGTATGGCTAGTGCAGTGAGGAGGGCACAACGTTTTATGGAGATCACTGGAAGAACGTCTATTGGTGGACTATCTACCAAGTTAGGTTTTGACAAATCCAAAGTGACATGTTTTAAATGCAAACAGAAAGGTCATTTTAAACGTGAGTGCAGAAATGCTTATGCTGATGATACTGCTAATCCGTTCAAGGAAGATTACTACAAGAAAGCAATCTATCATCAGAACAAGTCTGAACCTCCCAGAATGAAGCAGGTTGAAGAAAAATCAAGAGCTCTTGCAGTTATTCATGACGACGAAGGTTATGACTGGAGTCAAGTTCTACCTGAAGAAGATGCAGTTGGATATGCATTTGTAGCTGATGTTGATCCTAATCGATGGTGGAAAATAGATTACGCGAGATGGGAAATTGAAAAATTCAGGGAACCATTCAAAGAAGCTCGGAGAGCCAAAAGATGGAATGACGAATTAGAATGTTACATGGATCCATGGGGTAATCCAATTGTTGATCCATCAAAGGTGGATTTTGAAGCTGTAACAAATTTGCTTCTAAGTCAGGCTACTTTCAACACAAGAAGGTTATCTGATAAAGAATATTTGCCAGATTTGGTGAATAAAATCAAAGAAGTTTGCGAAGCGAGTCTACCAAAGGTGGTAGAAATGAAGAAGAGAAAAGAAGAAGAGTTGAAAAAGATAGTAGAGGAAGTAAAGAGTACTGCAAAACTTGCTGCTGAGGAAGAGCAGAAAATTGAAGAAGAACAGAAAGAAGAAAAAGAAGAGAACAAAGAGGAAGCTGAGACAGAAGAACCGGTGCTGAAAGAGACTGAGGTAAATGAATCTTCTGACTTGTCGAATGTTGAGATAGTTGATAACAATGAAAACAAGTGCAGGAATTGCATAGAAATGTGCAAGGCCTGTACTCAAAAAGATGACATCATAAAAACAAAAGATAATGAAATAGATAAACTTGAAAATGTTCTCACAACAAAATGTAAATAAATGATTGACAAAGAAGAAATTTTGAAACTAAAAGTTGAAAAATTGACACAGAAATGTCAAGGTCTTGAAAAGGATAATGATGTTTATAGACAAATGTGTACAGCAAAATGTGTTGATTGTGTTGAAAAAGAAACTAAATTTCAAGATTTTCAAAAAGAGTATGATGCTTTAAAGTGGTCGAGTCAGAGAGTACAAGAAGCTTATGATACTTTGAAAAGCCAAGTCAAATGTTTTGATCAAAGGTTGTCTGAAACTTTGGTAACTAAAGAAATGTATGAGAGAAAATTTAAAGAAAAGCAACTTGAATTAAACAAGTGTGTTGATGAAATTGCTAATCTTAAACAAGTTTTGGCTGAAAAAGAAAAGATAGTTACCAAACTTCAAAGTTATCATAACTCTTCGTACATTCTTGAACGCATTTTCAACATCACACCAGATGACAAAGATACTGACAAGAATAGGAAAGGTATTGGTTCAGAATTTCATCAGGTACCACCACCATTGAGAAACAATTATACTTTTTATGATGAGGAAAAGGTGGCAAAAGGTCTGAACATAGTTGACCAATTACCTGAAAGTATCGATGTGACTTACACCAAATCTGATGAAGCTGATGATTCAGAGGTGGTAAGTAAGGTTGTTGATAGCGTTTTGAAAGATGAGTCAACAAAAGGTAAGTCTGAATCACAGGATGAAAATGAAGGTAATTTTCATGATGAGTATCTGAAAAACATAAAATCTGAGAAAGTTGTGAATGATGATTCAAAAGGATTGGTATATACCATGATTGGATCGGACAAACTATTCTTAGATATTGTATTCCCGATTCAGAATGTGATTTCAGAGAACATTGATAAAGTTTTTAAGATGGTTGAGATTGAAAAGTCAGAAATTTCAAAGTTTGCTGGTAAAGATCGCAAAACTTTTTATAACAAACCTGGTTTTAAAAAGAAAAACATGAAGGCTGGGTTGGGATATAAGAAGAAACAAAGTTGGAAACGAAATGAAATGCCGAATTTTCAGGCAAAAATGAGTTTTGTTCAAGGAAAAAGTTTTGAAGAAGAGGAAAAACTCAAATTTAGACAACGGTCTAATGAAGAGTTGTGTGCTGAAAAGAAAAGGCAACAACCACAGGTCAAAGATGTGTCCAAGAGAACATGTTTCACGTGTGATCAAATTGGACATCTTTCACGAAAGTGTCCGAATCTGAAACCTGTGGATGTTGACAAAAAGAAGTCTAAAAATATTGAGAAACAAAAATCTAAGGGTGTGAAACAAAGGTCAGCCAGATTTGATTTAAAACAAACTTGGAGGTACAACACAAACAAGTTTGCTTCGAATCAAACTTGGAAACCAAAATAGACTAGGTCTGATTCAAAACAAACACAGATTTTTTCACACACCCAGAGTCAGAACAACTCAAAGTTGGAACACAACTGTTGATATGACAAAACCACAAGAGTTTTAGAAACCAAAAGTTGTTGATCAAAAATAAAATGTTCAAAAAGATTCACATTTTTACAAAAGAGGTACTCCGAAAGGTCAAAAATGGAGTGCTAAGAAACAAGTAATTTTGGTAAAAGATGAAAAAGTTGAAGTTAAAGTTGAAAAAGTTTTTGATGAGAAAGATTTTCCAAAACTGAATGATACATATTGTGTTGAAATGCCTAAGGTTCAACAGACCTGGGCTAAATTGTTCAAGTAATCAAGTAGTCTGAATGTGCAGGTGCTCAACAAAATCGAAGATTGTGAGAATGGAAGTTGGAGCAGCCTGGCACAACAGGAGGAGGAGGCTGCTGGACCCTGGTTTAGTTGAACAGGGAGTTTAACATTTTCTGTACATAAATAAACAATATTTTCAAAATTTCTAAAAATTTGAAAAACTTAAAAACAAAAAATATGTTTGCTTTTAATTTTTGTCAAAAATAGAAAATTACAAAAATATGTGTTGATTGAATACGCCGAAACCCTCACGGCTGAACAAACATGGTTAATTTTACTAGATTGAAAAACGGTTTTCAAACTGTAAATATCAATGTGTTGTAAATCATGGGGGTACATTAGATTTTCTGCAAATCAGAGCACTTTTAGCAGAAAATAGATGGCGAGACAAAGCTATCAGTGTTGGTTGTCTAATTTTATTTAAATGTTTTTGCATTTTAGGGGGAGAAAAATTGTCAGAAAATACAAAAACATTTGAAAATTTGAAAAAGTCAAAGACATGATAAAACTAAAAAAAAAATTGAGTTTTTGTGTAAAAAGAGAAAATGATAGTACATCAGTAGACAGTTACAGTATGCTACAGATTTGTAATGATTAAATAGCATTAAACAGTCTCACTGATGATATGCCGATAGGTTTTTATACATTTAGTAAACTTTTTCGGGATATAAACCTATATTCAAATTTACTTATTTCGTGGGGAACACTACTTGAATATATAGGTAACCCCTGAAATCTTGTTTGAAAGGTTCCTTTTTCTAATATACTAGGTCTTTATACTCAGTGATATCTGGGGTATTATTCCGGGACTTCTGCTGAATGAAAGTTCTGACCTAGTCCCCGAATAATACTTTCCGCAATGCTTGAAACATAGCATCACCCTCAGCATAAATGATAAGACAATAAAATTGCTAATCAATGCTGTTGTAAAAAAAGATCCTCTAAAGGGGACACACCTAAAAGTTGAGTCATGATCTCTCTGCTGAACGGTAGTTCTGACCTGAGCTCTCATGATTTTTCATAATTTATTAACCCCTTACAGATATCATCTAGGTATACTCACCTGTAAGACTGAATATTGGGATCTGGATATGGGAGTATATTCAAGAGGTGGGACAAATGAATGAGTTTAAGTTCTTAATACACCTAATTCGTATCCTGAATCAGTTGAAATTTGTGTGAAAATTTAAGTGGATCAGTATATCGACAATCTAAGTGAATTGTTTAATTCTTAAAGTGTAAATAAGCTCAACGGTACTTGTGACTTGTCAAAAACTGATATGATCCTCTGACGTATACTTAAACAAAAATATTGTCTGTAAATATGTTTGTACATATTTCTTTACTGCTTTATATTTTCGGAAAATACAAAAAGATTTTTGTTTCTGCTTTATTTTCGACAACTGATGTTTGAAATGCTGAGTTTCAAAATTTAAGTAAGCTGATTGTGTTTCTGAAAATAAGACAAGTTCATTAAATTGAAACTTGAATTTTTACAAAAAATCAAAAACAGTTTGTGATATCTCCAAGGTCATTAAGTTGGACTTGGATGATTAACTGTGGGTGATTTGGATGCTTATATTGTTATTGAGATAGTTTCCGATTCGATTCGATGAAACTGTCAAATTCATGAGAAGTGATTTAGAAAGGTTGAATTGCCAGGATATGATTTCTGGAAGTCTAAAATGTTGTTACTTATAAATGCATGAGTGATTGCAGATAGTCCAGACTACGATCCCGGGAGCAGAGTCTAAGGGGGAGTCTGAAGACAAGCTTGAAGCTAGGGGGAGCTTGTAGATGGATAGCTAGCTGTCGATCCCAAAGCACGAAAGCTTGACAAAAGAGGGAGCCTGAAGCTGATGGAAAAGGAGAAGGATTGACGGATGCTTACAATGTTACAATTTGGATGAGAAGGCAGAATGATCAAGACCGAAGATGTGTCATGCTGAAGACTAGACACTGAAGACTTCGTCAATATCCGAGGGGGAGTCTATTAGTGCACTATGTCTATTGACTTCGTCTTGTATCATGTAATAGGATAGGATAGGATTATCAGTGCCCAAGGTTCAAGAAACAGTTTTTAGTGTTTAAGGTAGTGATTCCGCTCGAAATGACCAAGGAACATTTCAAGCGAAATCAGAAAGTTCTAATTCCGCTCCAAAGTGCACCATGTCATTTCGAGCAGAATCAGGAATAGTATAAATAGGGCACTTGTGTTTTCATTTGGCACAGTTCCAGAAATTGTAACGAGGTGCTGCCAAAATTTGTCCAGGTTGTAATCAGTATTATATTCAATCAAAGTGACAAATTATATAGTATCAAGCTGTTTCCAAAGCCGTTTCATTGATTCCGCCTTTGAATCGGATAGAAAGCTCTTCTGAACGACTCGTTTGGGTCCAACAACGATCCTACAATAAGTCTTAGGCGTTAAATATGGTTTTAAACCATACTATGCGCTTAATAAGCGTAAAAGTCGGTATTTGACGATATTTGAAATATTTATGAAATTTTGAAGTCCTGATCAGTTTCTAAAGCTTAAAATATTTTATTTAACATATGAAATCAGTAGAAAGAGGTTTGGTATCAAAATGTTATGTAAAACTCATTTTATCAATGAAAAGGGCAATTTCGTCAATACCGAATTTACACTAGAACTCTATAGAATAATCAGTATAAAATTCGACAAAAATTTCCAAAAATCCCTAAATATTATATTATAATAGTGGGTAGCAAGTTTGGTGCCAAAAATTGGGTTTAAATATGATTTTTACTGAAAGTGCTATTTAATTAATAAAAAGCATTCATTTTATGATACCTCGCATAACTTCTATTTTAGACCATGAACTGATGTCAAATTTTTAGGACATGCTTATAAATCAGTAATAAAGATTTTTGTCCTCTCACATTTTCAAAAATCTCGTTTTTATATCAAAAGGGCATAATGGTCAACTTTTAAGCATTTAACGGAAACATGCAAATGATTCAGATTTCAAAGGAACCATATCGTATAATCTCAGAGGGTTATACTAACATGTAATATGGTCCTAAAGGAACCCTAAGGCATATCTAAACTAAGCTAAATCGGGTCAGAACTGAAAGTCAAAGCAAAAGTCTACTTTTGCGACTTTCGGATGCGAACCGAGTCTAAACTCAGGATTGTTGGGTTGAACATGCCTAAACATGTTCTTATATTATTTACCTAGTTATTTAAGTGTTAAAACATGTTCCATAACTTCAGCATTATCAGTTATGAATTATTTTGCAAAAACTGACTCGTTTGACTTTTTGTTAAGAAGTTTGACCCGACAATTGACTGAGATAACGTGATAATTTGAAGGTGTCATTTTAAGGGTTTAACACCTATATAATTTCCAACACATAGCCACTTTCAATTCGAAAAATGGCTGGACCGTTAGTGATTAATCACAAAGTCAAAGTGTAATTACAATATCTTTGACTTTCGATCATTACACTAATGAGAACTTAATTACGGAGACTAAGAACACTTACAAGAGTCCTTAGCATGAAAATTTAGACTAAGAGAGCTTCCTTCCAAGGTAGGATGCTCCAGAGAATGGTTTTAAAAGCTCCAAAGCTTGAGAGTAAGTTTGAGAGTATGAAAATTGAACTTATAAGTGAGAATGCTTGCCCAATCTTCACCTATTTATACTACTAGAGGTTACTACCAGATCATTAGAGGTGTTAGGGCTCTTCTCTGATGATCACAGGTGTCCAAAATGGTTTTTAAAACCATCAAACAATCCATAGAATCGAATTAAAACATGGAATGGTGAAGGAAATGGCAGAACCTGCACCTGTGCATGGTTTCTGCCCAGATCATGCCGTCGCGTCGTTCGACGGCAAAGGGGCATAGGTGTGGCGCGACGCCACCAAGTAGGTTACTAGCTCAGCAAGTTTCAATCTTGACATTTTCAAACCCTGAACCTTTTAAAACGTAATATTTTCCATTTCAAGCACATTTAACCCATATAATTTATATTTTTGTGATCCTTTGAGTATAACCAAACATCGTTAGTTCCGGTTTCATTAAATGATAACCGAAAACACAAGTTTTGCCTTGTTGACGCTTTTAACCCTTTAATCACGAAAGTTAACGTAATTATCTCAAATAATCTCGAAACCTTGTGAAATTTTCGTCACTTGTTCTTGGGAGTATAATTTATTGTAACAAAGCTCCCGGTTCATTAAAATGTCACTCAGAGGTATTAATTTAACATGTTGACACATTTAACCCTCGCATCTTGTAAACTTTCACTTTCTTCCACAAACGGCTTCGTACGTTTCTCAATTTATTCGTTTAAGGGTATAAGCATCGTGTAGGGTAGCTGAAAGGCAAAACTTCAAATGTTGACACTTTGGATCCTTCTACACACATACTTTCTCCGTTTGTCAACTTTAGTCCTTCGTGATCACTTCGTTACACGTATAAAGTTCATGACACGTGTCGTTACTACATTGGACATGATTTTGCGAGGTGTTACATGGCATGATCCCCGTACCACCAGCAATACCAGCAGTAGTGTTTGCAACTAGGTTTGCATACAGGTTAGGTGTCACCTGCAACATTTAATCAGTTAACACCCAACTGGAAAAAGAATAATATCCTATTAGCGTTTTAAACTAGAACTTATGTACAACTTAAGCATTTACAAAAATCATAAGTAGTGCCGTTATTAATGTAACAATGTATGTATTTTCCTATATCTACATCTACATATTTACTTGTCCTCCTTTGTATGTTTTTTCCTATATCTGCATCTGCATATGGTATAATATATGTGTTTAAATGAATGACAACATCATTTAACATAAAAACTAAAAAATAATGCATATGTGCATCTCTACCCAATTGAAACATTAAATATTAAGCAACCTATTCTAACTTCTTGTTTCAATATTACGCCCGTCCTCGTCCTCCGTAGCATCTCACATTCTTTTCGATCCTTACTCCCTTTATTTTATAATAAATGGAACCTTTTTTCGTTTTTTCCATCGTTGATCTACTATAATAAAGAAAATCATACAATTCACCAAACCTACAAACCTACCGCATTTTTGCATTCCCACTCAATGATGCATATGTGCAAAGAATATAAAACATGCTACAAAAATGTGCATACATACTAATGTACACCTACATTTAAAACTTAATGTGTTTACACAACTTATAATATTAACAAAAAAAATAAGATAATAAGACAATGTTGCACAAGTGGATAAACTCAGATTTAATTACTAAATAATAATAATAATACTAAATAATCAACAGCTTCTAACCTTTTTGTTTAACATTCACATATTCGTTTTCCTTTAGCGTCCGTTGCGTACGACATTCTTAATGACCCTTCATCCCTTGACTTTAATACAAATGTTACTTTTTTCGATTTTTTTTCCATTGATGATCTACAATGAACATGTGGATAAACGTTAAATACCTTACTAACCTAATATGACAAATTATGCACATGTGCATATTAACATATTTTGTCAAGCTATGCACATGTGCATATCTATATATCACATAACACTACCTTACTAACATAATCTAACATTAAATACACATGTGCATAACTATACATTACACCAAAATACAACTAAATACCTTATTCAATGTCATCTGCATCCACATTAACTACTAGAGGTTGCTACCAGATCATTACAGGTGTTAGGGCTCTTCTCTGATGATCACAGGTGTCCAAAATGGTTTTTAAAACCATCAAACAGTCCATAGAATCGAATTAAAACATGCAATGGTGAAGGAAATGGCAGAACCTGCACCTGTGCATGGTTTCTGCCCAGATAATGCCATCACGTTGCGCGACGGCAAAGGGGCACAGGTGTGGCGCGACGCCACCTGGTAGGTTACCAGCTCAGCAAGTTTCAATCTTGACATTTTCACCCCTGAACCTTTTAAAACGTAATATTTTCCATTCCAAGCACATTTAACCCATATAATTTATATTTTTGTGATCCTTAGAGTATAACCAAACATCGTTAGGTCCGGTTTCGTTAAACGATAACCGAAAACACAAGTTTTGCCTTGTTGACGCTTTTAACCCTTTAATCACGAAAGTTAACGTAATTATCTCAAATGATCTCGAAACCTTGTGAAAATTTCGTCACTTGTTCTTGGGAGTATAATTTATTGTTGCAAAGCTCCGGGTTCATTAAAAGGTCACTCTGAGGTATTAAATCAACATGTTGACACATTTAACCCTCGCGTCTTGTAAACTTTCACTTTCTTCCACAAACGGTTTCGTACGTTTCTCAATTTATTCGTTTAAGGGTATAAGCATCATGTAGGGTCGTTGAAAGGCAAAACTTCAAATGTTGACACTTTGGATCCTTCTACACAGATACTTCCTCCGTATATCAACTTTAGTCCTTCGTGATCACTTCGTTACACGTATAAAGTTCATGACACGTGTCGTTACTATATTGGACATGATTTTGCGAGGTGTTATATCCTCACCCCCTTAAAAGAAATCTCGACCTTGAGATTTATTGAAATAAATGAGGGTATTTCTATTTCATCATGGATTCAACCTCCCACGTGTATTCTGGGCCTCTACGGGTATCCCATTTCACCTTGATGATTGGCACATGCTTTCTTCGAAGCTTCTTGACCTGTCCATCCTCGATCGACAAAGGTTTTTCAACGAACTTCAAACTCTCATCAATCTGCACATACTTATGCGACATTGCTAGCGACTCATCGGCTAGACATTTCTTTAAGTTGCAGATGTGGAATACATTATGTATCCCACTAAGTTCTTCAGGTAGGTTCAACTTGTAGGCCACAGCTCCAACACATTCGATGATCTCGAATGGTCCTATGTATCTTGGGCTAAGCTTTCCCTTTTTTCCCAATCGCATCACCCCTTTCCAGGGTGACACCTTGAGTAATACTTTATCACCTACCTCAAATTTCAGAGGTTTACACCTTTTATCTGCGTAGCTTTTCTGCCTATCCCTGGAAGCTTTGAGACGACTGCGGATCTGGACAATCTTATCCGTCGTCTCGAGGACTATATCGGGTCCTGACAGTTGGGTTTCTCCAACTTCCGCCCAACAAACTGGCGTTCTACACTTTCTTCCGTACAATGCTTCAAAAGGCGCTGCTTGAATGCTCGAATGATAACTATTATTGTACGAAAATTCAACCAAAGCCAGATGGTCATCCCAACTTCCACCCAAATCAATAACACACGCTCGTAGCATATCCTCAACCGTTTGAATTGTGCGCTTGCTTTGTCCATCCGTCTGAGGATGATAAGTAGTGCTGAAATTTAAACGAGTGCCTAATGATTGCTGAAAGCTTTTCCAAAAATGCGATGTGTATCTTGTATCCCTATCAGAGAAAATAGATATTGGCACTCCGTGGAGAGATACTATCTCATCCACCGTACAGCTGAGCTAGCTTATCGGAGCTGTGCGTTTCTTTAATCGGAAAGAAGTGAGCTGACTTGGTCAACCTGTTGACTATAACCCAAATCGTATCATTCCCACGCTTCATCTTGGATAACTTAGTAATAAAATCCCTAGTTACCATTTCCCACTTCCAAGTGGGTAGTTCAGGCTGTTGCAGCAAACCTGAGGGTTTCTGATGCTCGGCTTTAACCTGGGCACATGTTAGACATTTAGCCACATAAGTGGCTATAGATTTCTTCAAACCTATCCACCAATAATTTTCCTTTAAATCCTGGTACATCTTATCACTGCAAGGATGAACTGAATATTTCGAACTATGAGCTTCTTGAAGAATCATATCTCTAAGCCCTCCATGGATTAGAACCCAGATTCGACCATTCATCCTAAGGATTCCATCCTTCCCTTATGATAATTGATCAGCAGTCACGCCTAACTTCTCATTTGGATAGTTAGTTTCTAATACAGCTTCCTTTTGAGCGGCTAACAACCTTTCATTCAAGCTGTTCTTTAATTTAATGCTTTTGGCATTTATTCTAATAGGTTTGATCCTTTTTTTCCTGCTCAAAGCATCAGCGACTACATTCACTTTGCCTGGATGATATCAGATTTCACAGTCATAATCGTTTAATGTTTCCATCCATCGGCGTTATCTCATGTTAAGATCTTTCTGATTAAACAGATGCTGAAGGCTCTTATGATCAGAATAGATCACACACTTTATCCCATAAAGATAAGGCCTACAAAGCTTCAGTGCAAATACAACGACACCCAGTTCTAAATTGTGGGTGGTGTAATTCTTCTCGTGCACCTTTAATTGACGGGAAGCATATGCAATAACCTTGCCCTTTTGCATAAGCACACATCCCATACCTGTGTGTGATGCATCGCAATAAACCACAAATTCTTCAATTCCTTCTAGCAATGTCAACACAGGAGCATTGCTTAATTTCTGCTTAAGAATATCAAAGGATTCTTGCTTCTTGGGACCCAGTCAAACTTGACATTCTTGCGAGTTAACGAAGTTAAAGGTACGGCAATCCTTGAAAAGTTTTCGATGAAACGCCTGCAGTATCCTGCTAAACCCAAGAAGCTGCGTATCTCTGTAGGTGTTTTAGGTGCTTGCCAATTCATAATCGCTTCAATCTTAGCGGGATCTACCTGGATACCACGCTCGCTTACCACATGTCCAAGAAATTGGACTTCACGAAACCAAAACTCACATTTAGAAAACTTGGCGTAGAGCTTTTCTTGCTGTAGTAGTTTAAGGATACACCGGAGATGTTTTTCATGATCGGCTTGGCTCTTTGAGTAAATAAGAATGTCATCAATGAAGACAATGATAAATTTGTCTAAATACGGCTTGCAAACGCAATTCATGAGATCCATGAATGCTGCAGGTGCATTAGTGAGCCCGAAAGGTATCACCAAGAACTCGTAGTGTCCATATCGAGTTTTGAATGCGGTCTTGTGCACGTCGTCGTTTCTGACCTTCAACTGGTGATAACCTGACCTTAGATCGATCTTTTAAAAGTAACTTGCTCCTTGAAGTTGATCGAATAGATCATCGATCCTGGGCAATGGATATATGTTCTTAATTGTAACCTTGTTTAACTCGCGATAATTAATGCATAAACGCATTGAGCCATCTTTTTTCTTCACAAATAGAATTGGCGCTCCCCAAGGGGATGACCTAGGTCGAATAAAACCCTTTTCCAACAAATTATCCAACTGTGTTCTCAATTCTTTCATCTCAGTTGGTGCCAATCGATAAGGTGCTCTTGCAATTGGTGCTGCTCCAGGAATAATATCGATCTTGAACTCCACTTGCCTATCTGGAGGTAAACCAGGTAGTTCTTCAGGAAAAACATCTGGATATTTAGAAATAACGGGGATGTCTTCAATCTTGGGCTTTGGTTCATCAATGGTTACATGTGCCATATAAATGACAGAACCCTTCTTCAAACACTTCGATGCCTTAAGCATAGGCACTTGCTTGGGTAACCCGTATTGCGTATCTCCTTGGATTGTTAATGGCTCACCATAAGGAGTCTTGATAACCATTTGCTTCTTATCACAAACAATTTGGGCTTGGTTATGAGACAACCAATCCATGCCTATCACTATGTCGAATCCTGCCAATTTCAACGGAAGCAAGAATAGCGGAAAAGAGTGATTCCTAATGGATATAAAACATCCATCTAGAACTGTTGAGGCAGTCTCTATAGTACCGTCGACCAATTCTACTTCATATTTTATGCTTAGAGTTTTAACAGGCAGATTTAACAATTTACAAAATTTATTGTCTACAAAAGACTTATCTGCACCAGAATCAAACAACACTCTAGCATAAACATCATTGATAAGAAAAGTACCTGTTATCACATTGTCGTTTTGCACAGCCTCCTGGGCATTCATTTGGAAGACCCGAGCATTGGTCTTCTTAACTTCTTTAGGCTTCTTTGCAAATTTGGGGCAATTGGTCTTGATATGCCCCTTCTCATTACAATTGTAACAAGTTGCGTCCTTCATTTTCTTGCAATCTAGGGTCTTATGTTCCTTAGACTTGCAGATTCCACAAACTCTAGGCTGCGATTGCGACTGTGATTCAAATCGGCATTTTCTAAAATGGTGTTTCTTGCAGACCTTGCACTTGGGCTTCTCACCTGACTGTTGGTTATCCTTTTTGAATCCAGAACCCTTCTTATGCTCAGAGTTCCCCTTTCGTTTCTTGTCAGAGCGACGTGAGTTCTCATCCTCACGTTTCCTCTTCGCTTCATCAGAATTCTTAAGCGACCTTTGCCTAATCGCATCGAGAGTAAGAGATAAAGACAAATCAACCACTGACCTAAAGGTGGTAGGTCTGGATGCTTTCACATTTCCCTTGATTTCTGGAGCTAGACCTCCAAAAAAACGAGCTATGCGCTTCAGTTCTGGTGTGACTAAATAAGGAACCAATTGGGACATGGTGTTGAAACTTGTAAGGTATGCCTGACAGTCCAAGTTCTTCATGACCAGAGTCAAGAAGTCGGTTTCCATCCTTTCCACCTCATGCTGAGGATAGAAATTTTCCCTGATCAATGCAACAAACTGATCCCAAGACAAGTTATACAACGAAATCTTCCCTGTAGCTTGGATTAATGACCTCCACCAAGCTAAAGCTTCACCTTTAAATGATTATGAAACGAACTTCATAATGTCTTGTTCTACACAACCACTGATGTTAACCACGGTATCCATCTCATCAAGCCATATCATACAATCAATGGCTCCCTTTTCTCCTGTGAAGTCCCTTGGCTTGCAAGAGACAAAATATTTGTAAGAACAGGTTTTAACACGTGGTTCCTGATTAAGCATGATCTGCTTAGAAGGGACACTCCTTTGGTTTGATGAGTGATAAGAATCGTCTTTGTGAGATGTATGACTCTTGGAAGGTGGTTTCGTATGAGGTACAGATTGAGTCCTATTGCGAGTACCGCTTGATTCTTTAAACTGTCTGTCAAGGGCTCGAGTAACAGCATTATCTATTAACGCTTGTATGTCTGCACCAGCTACATTAACTCTGGTGGTATCATTTCTCTCCCTGGGGTGACTGTTAACCTCATCTGATTCAGCCATGTAGCTTGATTGCTACATAAAAAAAATGATGACAATGATTTATTCAGAACTTATTATGGAATTGTCATTTTTGACGATTCATTAACCATGGTAAATACAAACCATATTGGTTAATTTGTTAGTCATATTTATTTGAGATTTTCATTATAATTTATCCCTAGTTATAAACCATTAAAGATATTAGAGTGGTAGAAAAGGCCTAGTCACAAGGAAAGTTTTAAAATTTAATAGCCATGATCTTATAAGATCGAGGCATTAAGGTTTGAACATAGTTCATCACCCTTTTCTTGACAGGGAGTCACAGACTACAGCTGTCTTTTGTCTTATTGGACAATGAATATGGCCCGCAGGCACTTTATCACTAATGGATATTTAAATTTAGGTAAGAATAAGGAATTGGAAAAATCCAATACAAGGATGACTAGTGTGATTTTATCGAATCACATTTGCCAGGAGTGTTAACATGTTTTTAGATGTTAACAAGGATTTGAATCTTAAAAAGGTTTTACCATCAGGGCCATGTCTAAAATGACATATGGGCTAGGTTATACCTTCAAGATTTCCTTTAATATTGAATGGCATATCAATTGTAAACTGGAATGATATTTTGATTTATTTTATATGATATATTTATACATGTAATGATAAATAAATTTTTAAATAAAACATTCCATAAATTGAAAGAAGTACATAACTGCCCTAAATGGGACTTTTAAATAAATAACATTATCCACGCAGGGACAAAAATAAGAAAGACAAGTCCACGCAGGGGCCAAGTACATAAATAAAATGTCCACATAGGGACCTAATTGAAAATAAAAATTACAAAACAAATAAATAAGGAATTTCAATAATCACTCTTATTCTTCCCCTTTATTAGGTTTGCCAAACCCTTAAGTAGACCCCGGCGGCTCCTACGCTCCTCCTGTACCTGTTGCTCCACCTCATGCAACCGTTGAAGGATTTCCTGCTGCTGTGGTGGTTGGATCTGTGGCAGCTGTGGCGCTGCTACTGCTGAGGTTGAGGAGGTGGTTGGTATTGATACCCATAGGCTGGGTTCCCAGTTTGGTATGACGCTGCGAAGGGTCCTTTAGGGTAGAGAGCATTGTAATTTGCCGCTACGAGGTACGGGTCGACGGCAGGGGCGTTGTTGTAATTGTAACCCGAGTAAGCTTGCTACTCAAACGGGTTATACGCCGCTGCACCGGCGTAAGAAGGAATTGGGTTTTCATAACCCATGGGCGGTGGTGGTGCGACTGGAGCTGAGTCGACTTCAGAAGCTGGATTTGAAGGCCCACCCATTTGTGGGTCTTCATACAGCGGCGGGTAGTGGCTGCTGCTGGAGTGTTGAGGGGTGCTGCAATGAAATCCCCCAAGCACGGACATCCGTGCACCGGTTCTTCTTCACCTTGGTGGTTCTGGAGGCAGTTGTTGCTCTGGCGGCGGCGGTGGTGTAACCGCCTGAAAATGCGGGTCCTCGGAAGGGACCTGTTGGTGAGGAGGTGAGTCGTGGTGAGAGGGAGTGTACTCTCACTTGTATGTAGCCCATCTCTCAGCGAAAATGTCTGGGCCCCTGTACGGTGAACCATGGAAGGATGATCCGCTGGATATATCAATAGGATGCGTCGGCGTCCTAGTCGGTGGTAGCTCGGGGTCTGGATCCTCGTCCATCTCCATATCCTGCATTTCAGGGTATTGATCAACTGGTCCCAAAGGGTTTAGACCCTCTGGTTCTTGCACCTGGTTCATCGGATTGAACCGACTCTGGAAGTATGGGGTCGGGTCCTGGAAGGCACGGTACGAACTCGACCGCTGCAAAGGTATAAAGGAATGGTGCGAATCGCTATGCTCCTCGTCTTGATGAGGTCCGAAAGAGTTATGGTAAGACGGGGAGGAACTGAGGGAGACTGAGCGTCTCGCTGGCTCCAAATAAGTTCTCCAATCCTCATGGGGACTAGAGCTAAAGGTCGCTGAAGGTGTTCGCCGGTGGGATGGCCCGTCTTCATGATCATTCCTCACAGTCATTGGTGCCTTTCCTCTTCCACCTCTACCTCTAATACGTGGTGGCATTGTCTTTGACCCAGTCAAAACAAAAGAAAACAACAAAAGACAAAAACAAATAAGATTAGGATTAATCCTAAGTCCTTTGCCTAGACTCGGAAGTCAAAGAATGTGCAATTGTGGCATTGAGATTAAAAACAAAAGGCTAGTGTTTAATTCACTCAATGTTGGCTCTGATACCAACCTGTCACACCCCCGATATTTTTGCATATTACCGGTGGGCCCGGTGGAGAGTATCGTGACGTAGTTGATATCATTATGAACAATTAATCACAGTTTAATGCACAACGGAAGTATAAAAGTAATTATACAAACCGAGTTGAAAGTATATTAAAATATTACACAACAGATTGTAAGTGGATCCACAGGTGGATCTAAAACAGAAGGAAATATTGTTCAACAGATTTTAAGTATCAAAAGCTTGCAAGACTCTATATTTAATACTCAGGAGTTTGCAGCCCATTACGCGTAGTACCTGCACTTAGTCTTTTTGAAAAATACGTCAGTTTACACTAGTAAATACAATTAACCGACTCTTTTGAAAAATATTTATAAAATTGATTTGGATGCACAAGGAAAAATATCTTTTATAACTTTGGACAATTATTTAAAAATAATCTTGTATACAGATTTATATGTTTATAGTCCATTCAGGGCCCGGTTAGAAGAGCCGAGACAAGATTAATAGACACACCACTAATATAATCCCACGACGAGTTATCCCCAACAAGTGGTTATATCTTTTACATACGCAACTGTCAGGTGTATGCCTACACCCCGTGCTTAAGTCGCGGCCATTTCAAATGAATGGGCTGAGGATATCCAGGACACGGTCATTTACCCCCCAAAGGCTTTGCATCAAACAAAACGGATTAAAACGGGTTATACAATTTATTAATCACAATCCGATTAAATGATTTCATACCCGACCAAACGGTATTATTATAATACCGTATCCCAAGCCCGTATAACGGAAAAAAAGTTAAAAGTATTTACCTGAGCTAAAAGTAATTTTTATTCTCAGCCGTATATCAATCAGCAAGTACAAGTAGCTTTTACTGGGCTCCTAATCTGGAACGAAGGTTTTAATAACCTATTAGATTCCTAACGGGTCTTATATAAGTCTTAACTTAGACCGGTTAGTTTTAGTGAAAGGTTTACGGTTCAAAACGCAAGATTAAGCGAAGACCGGATTAGAATGTGATTTGGACCCAACAAGTATGAAGACTTGTATAAATGGGTTAATTAAATACATTCTGGATTTTGAAGCAAAAATGATAAGGTTTGACCCATTTCGTTTAATTTATGCAACTAGTTACATAAATCGCACCGAACATGAATATGCATAACGGGTAACCAAAAGAGTCATGTACAGGTTCCATAAGTTAATATGCTTTAAATATGTTATGATATTAGTAAGATATCTTCCATTATGCCCAAAACGAATTTAAAACCAATTTATGCCCCGAAGGGGTATTTTGGTGATTTTAAAGTTTATAAAAGAGGTTAAATAGCAATCTGAGATTTTGGTCTGAATTATACAGTAAAAATATAAATTTTAACAAGTTATATCAGAAAGATATCATACACATGTGAAATTTATCATTTATGGCCAAACTATGCACCGTATGGGCATTTTGGTCATTTCACATTAGCTATAAGTGTCAAATTTGGAAATCTGAGTTCAAGACTTTTACTTACTATTAAAGTATAAAATTTTTCTTATAAAATCAGTAGGTAATAAGTCTTAGGCGTTAAATATGGTTTTAAACCATACTATGCGCTTAATAAGCATAAAACTCGGTATTTGACGATATTTGAAATGTTTATGAAATTTTGAAGTCCTGATCAGTTTCTAAAGCTTAAAATATTTTATTTAACATATGAAATCAGTAGGAAGAGGTTTGGTGTCAAAATGTTATGTAAAACTCATTTTATCAATGAAAACGGCAATTTCGTCAATACCGAATTTACACTAGAACTCTATAGAATAATCAGTATAAAATTTGACAAAAATTTCCAAAAATACCTAAATATTATATTATAACGGTGGGTAGCAAGTTTGGTGCCAAAAATTGTGTTTAAATATGATTTTTACTGAAAGTGCTATTTAATTAATAAAAAGCTTTCGTTTTATGATATCTCGCATAACTTCTATTTTAGACCATGAACTGATGTCAAATTTTTAGGACATGCTTATAAATCAGTAATAAAGATTTTTGTCCTCTCACATTTTCAAAAATCTCGTTTTTATATCAAAAGGGCATAATGGTCAACTTTTAAGCATTTAACGGAAACATGCAAATGATTCAGATTTCAAAGGAACCATATAGTATAATCTCAGAGGGTTATACTAACATGTAATATGGTCCTAAAGGAACCCTAAGGCATATCTAAACTAAGCTAAATCGGGTCAGAACTGAAAGTCAAAGCAAAAGTCTACTTTTGCGACTTTCGGTTGCGAACCGAGTCTAAACTCAGAATTGTCGGGTTGAACATGCCTAAACATGTTCTTATATTATTTACCAAGTTATTTAAGTGTTAAAACATGTTCCATAACTTCAGCATTATGAATTATTTTGCAAAAACTGACTCATTTGACTTTTTGTTAAGAAGTTTAACCAGGCAATTGACTGAGATAACGTGATAATTTGAAGGTGTCCTTTTAAGGGTTTAACACCTACATAATTACCAACATATAGCCACTTTAAACTCGAAAAATGGCTGGACCGTTAGTGATTAATCACAAAGTCAAAGTGTAATTACGATATCTTTGACTTTCGATCATTACACTAATGAAAACTTAATTACGGAGACTAAAAACACTTACAAGAGTCCTTAGCACGAAAATTTAGACTAAAAGAGCTTCCTTCCAAGGTAGGATGCTCCAGAGAATGGTTTTAAAAGCTCCAAAGCTTGAGAGTAAGTTTGAGAGTATGAAAATTGAACTTGTAAGTGAGAATGCTTACCCAATCTTCACTTATTTATACTACTAGAGATTGCTACCAGATCATTATAGGTGTTAGGGCTCTTCTCTGATGATCACAGGTGTCCAAAATGGTTTTTAAAACCATCAAACAGTCAATAGAATCGAATTAAAACATGCAATGGTGAAGGAAATGGAAGAACCTGCACCTGTGCATGGTTTCTGCCCAGATCATGCCGTCGCGTCGCGCGACGGAAAAGAGGCACAGGTGTGGCGCGACGCCACCAGGTAGGTTACCAGCTCAGCAAGTTTCAATCTTGACATTTTCACCCCCTGAACCTTTTAAAACGTAATATTTTCCATTTCAAGCACATTTAACCCATATAATTTATATTTTTGTGATCCTTAGAGTATAACCAAACATCGTTAGGTCCGGTTTCGTTAAACGAAAAACGAAAACACAAGTTTTTCCTTGTTGACGCTTTTAACCCTTTAATCACGGAAGTTAACGTAATTATCTCAAACGATCTCGAAACCTTGTGAAATTTTCGTACTTGTTCTTGGGAGTATAATTTATTGTTACAAAGCTCTGGGTTCATTAAAAGGTCACTCAGAGGTATTAATTCAACATGTTGACACATCTAACCCTCGCGTTTTGTAAACTTTCACTTTCTTCCACAAACGGCTTCGTACGTTTCTCAATTTATTCGTTTAAGGGTATAAGCATCGTGTAGGGTCGTTGAAGGACAAAACTTCAAATGTTGACACTTTGGATCCTTCTACACACATACTTTCTCCGTTTGTCAACTTTAGTCCTTCGTGATCACTTCGTTACACGTATAAAGTTCATGACACGTGTCATTACTATATTGGACATAATTTTGCGAGGTGTTACATGGCATGATCCGCGTACCGCTAGCAATACCAGCAGTAGTGTTTGCAACTAGGTTTGCATACAGGTTAGGTGTCACCTGCAACATTTAATCAGTTAACACCCAATTGGAAAAAGAATAATATCCTGTTAGCTTTTTAAAACTAGAACTTATGTACAACTTAAGCATTTACAAAAATCATAAGTCGTGCCGTTATTAATGTAACAATGTATGTATTTTCCTATATCTACATCTGCATATTTACTTGTCGTCCTTTGTATGTCTTTTCCTATATCTACATCTACATCTACATATGGTATAATATATGTGTTTAAATGAATGACAACATCATTTAACATAAAAACTAAAAATAATGCACATGTGCATCTCTACCCAATTGAAACATTAAATATTAAGCAACCTATTCTAACTTCTTGTTTCAATATTACGTCCGTCCTCGTCCTCCGTAGCATCTCACATTCTTTTCGATCCTTACTCCCTTTATTTTATAATAAATGGAACCTTTTTTCATTTTTTCCATCGTTGATCTACTATAATAAACAAAATCATACAATTCACCAAACCTACAAGCCTACCGCATTTTTGCATTCCCACACAATGATGCACATGTGCAAAGAAAATAAAACATGTTATAAAATGTTCATACATACTAATGTACACCTACATTTATAAACTTAATGTGTTTACACAACTTATAATATTAACAAAAAAAAAAGTAATACGATGTTGCACATGTGGATAAACTCAGATTTAATTACTAAATAATAATAATAATAATAATAATAATAATAATAATAATAATAATAATAATAATAATAATAATACTAAATAATCAACAGCTTCTAACCTTTTTGTTTAACATTCACATATTCGTTTTCCTTTAGCGTCCGTTGCGTCCGGCATTCTTAATGACCCTTCATCCCTTGACTTTAATACAAATGTTACTTTTTTCGATTTTTTTTTCTATTGATGATCTACAATGAACATGTGGATAAACGTTAAATACCTTACTAACCTATTATGACAAATTATGCACATGTGCATACTAACATATTTTGTCAAGCTATGCACATGTGCATATCTATATATCACATAAGACTACCTTATTAACATAATCAAACATTAAATACACATGTGCATAAGTATACATCACACCAAAATATAGCTAAATACCTTATTCAATGTCATCTGCATCAACATTAACTACCTTATTCACATGTTATTGCACACTATGCACATGTGCATATTGACTTATTATTACAATCTATGCACATGTGCATAACCACATATTACACAAGAATTACCTTAATAGCCAATTCTGTTAAACCTATGGTGTCAAAATATGCACACGTGCATAGCTATATATCACACAATACAAAACGAAGTTTGAATCGACAAATTATCTATCATATAAAAATATAAACGATAAATTATCTATCATATAACAATATAAACGAATTGTATAAACTTGCAAATGGTGTCTCAATTAATATGACAATATCTATATTACAAATCCGTCAACGATTCCGTTGGCAGTGGCAATTCCGACGGCGATTGATTCCGACGACACCGTCGTAATGACACACTCATTGAATCATATATCCTTATAATCACTGGATGAATTTTGGGAACTAACTTCGATTATATGACGAAATATGAAATATCTGCTGGTAAAATCTCAAATCTGAGATAAAATCTCAATCCAGATGCTTCAATATGGTGAACTGATGATGGTGAAGTGATGATGTATTCGAGACGATGATGAAATTGATTGTAATCGATGAATTCTTGATAGATTCAGGTTGAGAAATGTTGATATACTTGGTTGTAATCAGAGTTTGGAGAGTGGACGTGAAAGTTTGTATTAAATGTAATTTATTTTTTGTTTGAAGTCCGATAGTAAATGGAAGCAGGTAAGCGGGTTTTTAAAGTTGTTTGGTATTTACAAAATTGCCCCATGTTCACATTGGTTCTCGCGGTTCTCGCAATAAGGGTGGTTCTCGCATGAACCCTACCATATGTTTATATATATACATGTTAAGATTTTTGCGTTTTGAATGATTTTATAGGTGGCCCTTTATTTGTTATTATGCCTACTTATTCGCAATATATCTACGATTTACGCTTCGAAATATATGTGCATGAGTATGGACATATTCGACATATATCGTAATTCACATATTACGTCATTTTACACATATAATACACTTAAACACTTAATATGCCAAGTAACTCATCAAGTTAATTTAAGCATTATTTTTCATGTTCATCACAATTTACACACATAATGTGATTTTTAACCTAGTTTACCGTTATTATCGTACAAACGCCTAAACATAGTATCAATCCATATTAACATGTAATTACTTAACAAACCAAATTACACATATTCATATATCAACTTACAACATACAAACTTCACCATTGAACATTCCGTTTTCACGTACGTTGAAATATGCGTATTTTACCATTTCAGTAGCGTTTTTGGGCGTCGGAAGTCACGTATGACCAACCAAATACCAAAGATACTTAATATAAGTTAAAATAGTTATATTTATTTTAAAACATCAGTTTATAATCAGATTCAAAACAGTTTCAAAAAATCACTTTAAAAGCCGATTTTTACTGTTTTTAACGTATAGTTTCGTACCGAACTTTACCGTAACCATCCAAAATCATCATGACTTGATATTTTAACACATTTTACTACTTTTTAAGCTACATGTACAACATACAAAGCTATCTAAGTTATGACAAAGTTTCATGCCATCATAACACATTAAATAATATTATTTTTTTGAGTTTATATTCTGATTTAATTTGATTTCATCATATAATTTCAAGTTCACCAACTTATGATCATTAAATCTTCATATATAACCATGTAGAAGCACCTAATGCATGATTATCATATCATTATCATCCAAAATTTTTAAACGCATCTACCATACTTTTTATAACTTTCAAATAAATCCAAGAAATCATGTTCATCTAATCATCATCATGACATCATGTCATCAATTGCATGTAATATTCTCATGTTTTCATAAACTAACAAAACTCATATACTAGTACATATACATACATATATACACGACCACACATATACATACACATGTTTTTGAAATCAACTTTTCATACATTTATCTTTAATCATAAGACTTTTATAAAAATCCTTTTTGATCATGCATGCATTCACTTTTCAAAACTCACATCATTCAAGAATATCAAGAATCATATTTCAATCAAAACATAATCTCTATCATAAAAATACATATATTTTCGGCCATGTATATATATCCACACATATCACCACTTTTTATTTGATTTAAACCATTTTCTTGTTTAGTATTTCAAGTTTGAAAAAAATTCAAGTATTTGAGAAACTTTCCATTATCATCATCAAAATGCAAGAATATAACTTTAAAAATAAATTTTATACCTTTCAAGATTTTTTTGTGATAAAAAGCTTGCATCTTCTTAAAAGCTCCATGGTTTGATCTTCAAACATTTGAAGGAACTTGGAAAAGACTTTAATCTTCAAAAAATGAAGTTGAAATTTCAAAGTGGGTGTAGGCGTAGGTGTGTACGATTTCTTGAAGGTGAAATGGAAGATGAATTGTGAATGTGGAATTAAGAAATTGTTATAAATTGCATGTAAAGAAATTACATGATTAGACCACTTTCTTATCATCAACACTTGTCCAATTTTGAAAGAAAGGTGGCAACCATTATATTCCCTTAGGTCGACACATACATGCACACTCACACACTTTCCTTATACATGAACATGTATATATTATATATAGCTAAAAACAGGTATTTAACTGACTACCGGATATTTTATCTTGCGTTTAAATTGCATTTTAAGGTGTTTAAAATTATTTTTATCTTTCTATAAAAATAAACTCACCATAATATTGCTGAATAATATTTTATTTGCCTAGACTGGCTGCGTTGTCCGTATTTCGCAGTATATGCACAGTATGCGCTTAAACTTGAAAAATAGCGTTTTTAAGCGTTTTAATTAATTTTTCTTCACGAATATGATTAAAATATAATTTCAATTAATAATGGAATACTTTTAGGATTTTAACATTATCCGGACGGTCACCGACGTTCGTTTCGTATTTGTTCGTTACGCGATAAGCGTTTATCTTTTTGTTGCCAACATAATTTTTAACAAAGTTTGGATTAACCAACACATTAAATACCACATAATTACACCACATTTAATAAAATACATCCTTTATTTGTTCATAACACGTGCCATACTAGTACCGTACGGATTCAAAATAGCCGGGTGTCACAGATGTTACGCTAGTTCGTCCACAAGTCAAGAGCTCTTGACTCCAAGACTCCTGTGGCTCTTCGGGTTTTGAGAAGGTCAGGACACTCACTGTT
This sequence comes from Helianthus tuberosus, assembly GCA_030545235.1. Classification (NCBI taxonomy): domain Eukaryota; kingdom Viridiplantae; phylum Streptophyta; class Magnoliopsida; order Asterales; family Asteraceae; genus Helianthus; species Helianthus tuberosus. Next base: position 106,291,850 of record CM060430.1, on the reverse strand, counting down.
AATGAACGTCACCTCGATGCTATCAAACCACCCTAGCATCTTGGTGGCACCCTCGTTACTAGTGAAAGGCTTGGGATGACAAGCAGCAAAGTGCTAATGGTTAAAGGTGGTAGGTTTAGGGGTAGTGACTTTGGAATCAACTGAAACATTTGGGCTAGAGCTGGCTTGGATTTGGTTGACAATGTCGGGTATGACCTTGGCCCTGAAGGCTAACATTTTTCTTGTTAGTGCTTTGGTTGGAACCTCTTCGTGAGTTGGAGTGACGGATGGAAGACATCTACAATATAGCATAAGAGAGTGATGAGACTTTGATTAAATGGGTTTTGATAAAATTTATTCAATTTGTGATATAATAGTGTGTATAACATATGTTTGCATGTTTCAAGTTATTCCACATAAGTAGGTTGTGATTCAAATATTGCATGTAAACACATATGATTTCAAATAGTTTCACATAATGAATGATATACTCATATTGACATAAATAGTGAGACATGGATGAGTATAAGTTTAGTTTGTTCTCGATTGTTGTTAAGTATTTTAGATTGCGGGATATGTGATTCGTGTAATCGAATATGAAATGAGTAACGATCAAATGTAAAACACATTGAAATTGATGTAACATAAAATAGATTTCGATTCGTAAAACATGGAGAGTCTCGGAACGAAACTATGACTAAGCCAAAGTAATCGAAATTTCTTTTGAGTTTGGGAATATGTTTTGGCCTAATAGGTGGAATACTCATTCCGAAATTCGGTTAACGGTATTCACCCTTCCAGTTACTACGTATCCTGAGTCAATCGAAAAATTAGAGACTTTGATGAGATTGAAAGTCGAGGAATAGAACTAATCGTCAAGATGTGGATTTCATTCCTAGCTTGATGATGCTGTTCCTAAGTGTGGTTAGTGCTACCAAATGAGGAAATAAATTTAACTTGTTAGTAAGAGTCCACTTGAGTGAGAATAAGAAATTTTCATCAAGGTAAGGAAATCATTCCTAACTTGATGGTAAGAGTGTCTTCAAGTGGTTCGTGTATTAGGGTATGATTGCCTTAGGAAAGGCATATAATTTGAGACAAAAGAAGAGATAGAAGAAAATAGAAAGAAGTTGGTAATTTTAACATCATAATCAAGAATGGTCAAATAAGGTTTTTAACTATAGACTAGGTCAATCATGGAAATTTTCCTAATTCACTATAGTTGTGGCTCTAATACCAATCTGTCACACCCCAACCGATGGTGAAAACATCGGGTCGTGAGCGAGTGGATGTTTGTTTAAAGCATCATAACAACTAAAAGTGATAATATTCAAATAAATCCATTTTTATTTCATGACTCAGTTCAATACCTTATAAGGAAATACATTACATAGAATCAAGTACTCAAACAATAGAAAAGACATTAAAATTTTGGTGCGTTTCTAAATCCACCTAAGTATATTTCTTGGATATCATCATCAATTTCCTGCAATATATGAATAATAAATGTCAATACAATGGTTGATGAGCAAACAAGTTTGATTTACATAATATAGAATAAAAGTCTCAATCTAACATGTCACACTTTCCTATTTTTGGTTGTCCTATTGATGCTTCTCCCAATGAAGCCGGTCCCAGTAATTCTAGTAATTCTGAAGTTCGACTATCTATAAGTTCATTTTGTTCAAAATATGATGTTATAAATTTGATAATCAACAGTTTGGCGGTTTTAGCGGGAGGGAATTATTGTAAAACTGGCATGTGATTATTCAAGTCAACCCAGTAAAAATCGCAGCCAAAAAAAGTTTGGAATGCACTCGTCTAGTCACGTCCGACGGCGGAAGTAGCCGCCGGAGCCACGGCGGTTCACTGATTTTGAGCATGCTACACATAGGACGGAGTTGTAATATGAATAAATAGATATGCCTAGCTATTTTAGTCTATGGGTAAAGGATCTAATCACACCGGCGGTTTGGACAGGAGCATGTTGATACTGAATCTCGTACGCTTTGTAAGTGAACTGACTCACTGTGACTATTCCCCCTGCCAGTCCAACGTTTCACCTATTTTTCCTCCACCGGTCCCCCGTTAAAAAAAACATAACATAGTTAAGTTTTTTTTCCGAATTACAAACAGATGTTTTAGAGTTTTTGATCAGAACGGCGACACGAGTCCATTGATACAAACTTAACTCGAAACAGTGTCTCAAACGACGAAAACGGTACTTCAACTCGGTGTTTAAACTTCCAATTAGCAAAAGATCAAAGTCGTTTGAAGCATCGTTTCGAGGTAAGTTTTACATCAATGGACTCGTATCGCCATTCTGATTAAAAGCCCTAAAACATACGTTTGTAATTCAGAAAATACTTCACTCCGTTAAGTTTTTTTAACGGGGGACCGATGGAGGAAAAATAAATGAAATGTTAGACTGGTAGGAGGAATATTAAAAAGTAATACTGCTAATGGTCAATGATGTTTACTAGAGATTTTTACAAGCCAATTTCCCTCATTGTTATTATTATTATTGTTATTATTATTATTATACAGAATTCATATTCAACAATAGATCTTCAAAATTCAAAATAAAGCTTCAGTTCATCTTCAAAAATTCAAAATTCACCATAACACATTCATCGCACTTTACCATGATCAACATCATCTTCCTTATCCTCTCCTTCTGTAACCTTTCCAACATCACCTCCCTCACCACATCATCAAGATCATCTTATAGCAATTAATGTCTAGGGACTTTATTGTAGATGTTTCGATTTCATGTACTCTTTATATACCGGTGAGTAAAGCACAGAAATCCTAATTTAGGTATTCACAATTTCTAACATGGTATCAAGTCTGCGATTCTCTTTGTGTATTCCATTACCATCGGCCTAACTAATCAGTTTTCTTTTCTCTTCCGCTGCTCCTCATGATTTAAAAAAAGAAACACAAAGTGGGGATAGAAATAAAACATTTTAAATTCTTCAATCTTACTATTACCAATGAAGCACTACGCACACATACTTTGTGATCATTCTCTACGTAATATTAGTTTTGTACTTAATGTTCCTTGCTATATATGTCATTCCTATGGAGCGTTGACTTTGTGGGTGTGGGTGGGTTGTTTGAACGTCGGCTGTCTATTACATTATTCGTCTGCTTAGTTAGCTTCGAGCCCGCCTTTGTTGAAGTAGACGCGGAATGGATAATGGGAACGGCCCGAGGAAAACTTTGGCCAAAACTTAAGAATCATATCGTTTAATTGCTACACATGTGAAATGTTTCCATACATATTATTTAATTTCACAGGAAATGTTTAAATATTGGAGCAAGTGGCATTGTGGTGGATCGAGACGAGTGGATATATAACAAGTATAGTTCATGATTATCATCTTAACTAACAATATAATATAATAATAATCAAGATATAAATAAAAACAGTATCGTGGTTACTCAACTTCATTCCTCATTTGTGTCACTTTGATGGATTAGATAAGCTATCGTAAATGAACGTATTTTTATTGTAAATCCTAACTATAAACTTGCGACTCATCAATAAATACAGTCATGAACTAAACATTATATGTTTTAATGCTTTATTTAATTAAAAAGAAACGAAAAAATCACTTGAACCAACAAGCGTGTACGTATATCTGCTCTGACCAAGTGTGTATATGAATAAATCGGCCACTTAGATCATATTTTTTAATTATAAATTTTGTTATGCCTTTTTTTATGATCTTCAATCTATACACAATTTTAGACTTCTCCACTTCATATAAGTAGAAGAGTTAATTACATAGTTAGTTTCTGTGATTTGCACAAAATAACATACTTAGATACTAATAGTTTAAAATCATCTTCTAGGGTATTAATTTTTTATTTTGTAACGTTTGAAAGTATTAACTTCTAGGGTATTAACATAGTTAGTCCATGTGGTTTGCACAAAATAACATACTTAGGTACTAAGACTAGAGGGTATGGTGATGGTCCTCCCTTGGAGGATGATCCGTCACGTAGGCGCCACATCATAGTCCTCCCAAGGATGGTCCATCCCACAAAACTAGAGGGTATGAGATGATGATCCTACCCACCACATTTTTTATTTAATTTTTTAATCTCTATGCCCTATGTACAAGTATTAATGCCTAATGTACAAATCACAAACAAAGGGGGCCCACCAAATTGGACCGTCTTGAACGTCCAAAGCTCGACGTGGAAGACGGTGACGGGAGGGGGCGGGATGCTTTGCTGCCGGCGACGATCCTAGACGGGTATGGGGACGGACCCCATACCCACCAGCTTAATAGAATGTGATTTTAAACCTACAAATAACGCTAATACCTCCAAACTTTACAAAATGAAAAGTTAATACCCTAAAATGTGATTTTAAACTATTAGTACCTAAGTATATTAATTTGTGCAAACCACAGGAACTAACTATGTAATTAACTCTAAGTAGAAAAAGAAAGAAGGATAAAAACAAAAAGAAAAAAACTAGACAGTAATATTGAAAAACCATGAAATCATGAAAAATTGAAAAGTTAGGAATCATAATTTTACTTTTGAAAAACCATGAAATCATGAAAAAATGAAAAGTTAGGAATCATAATTTTACTTTTGAAATACCGTTACATGCCCAAAAAAAAAAAGGTAAAAATCTCAAATGAAAATATTTCAAACATCAGGTTCTTAAAGAGAATATATGGGATACGATTAGTCAAAGTGGATATATATAATGATTTTCTCTTTATTTATTTATTATGTATTTGACTATCTTAGATCTCCCGTTCATTTGATTATTACTCAGCATCCTCCTCCAACCATACGCCCACCATTATAAACATAAAAACCGCCTTACCTGTTTTGGTATAATCATTATTCTAACAAATATGAAGCTATTTCAACTCTACCATTTACTCATCTTCCTTGTATTATCTGCAACATCAACTGCAATGGCAAAGTACGCCATGACAGGGTGCAATGATACATGCGGGAACGTGAGGATTCCATACCCTTTTGGAATCGGGGCGAACTGTTCTGTCAACCGATGGTACACCGTTGATTGCAACTCCTCGACGCCATATCTACCTGCACTCAACGACCTAGAACTCTTGGGTGTCAACTTGGCAGATCAAATAGCCATTGTTAATGCGCCAAAGATCTCTGATTGCCAGAGCCGAGCCAGGAACAGCAGTGAGACGGTAAGCATCGATCTTGGTAGGAGCCCCTTCCTGTTTTCCAAATCACGCAATAAATTTGTTTTTGAAGGGTGTGGTAACGCGGTTATGATGGATAATGGGAGTGTACTCACCGGCTGTTCCACTACTTGTCGAAACGACACTCTTAAGGATACAAACAATTGTTTTGGCACCAATTGTTGCCAAACCACAATTCCTCATTATGTAAAGTCATTCAACATTAACTTGGAAAGGCGCGGAGAAGATGGAATGTGTAGGTCTGCCTTCTTGGTGGATGAAAATTCGTATCCTAATCGAAGCTTCTCTAATCGATCTATCGCTAGGGAAGACGCTTTTGTTCCGGTATCACTTCTTTGGACCCTTGAAGAAGCTGACGCCAATCGCATAACTTGCTGTGATAGCCTGGAACTGCAACTATCTTGGGTTAGTCGCAGCGTGGATCGCGGTAATAATATTTCAATGGATATTCAGAAATGTTTCGCGTATACCTATGTAGATGGAACTCCTTATCTACCAGATGGATGCGAATGTATGTAATTTCATAATTCCTATGTTTATAGAGTACTTGTATTTGTTGGTTTTTTTTAACATGATGTGCCTATAGTTACAGAAGAGTGTACAAGGTGCAGGAACATGGGAGGTTTCTGTGATGATGGTGCAGTTTATGATGTTGATGGGTTAGTTACCAAATGGAACTTTACTTGTGCCTTTAGCACACCTGATCCTGAGAGTGTTACAGAATTAATCAAATCAAGCAAATCATCCTTGGGTGTTATTTTAGGTACTATTTTATTTCTTTTCTCTAGTTTTTGGTTTTAAGTTGCAATTAACAGAGATGTATCGTTCTCTGCCTTAGCTCAAAATATGACGAAAAGGAAATTTTCGTAGTTTATGGCCGTCAAGGACGACTTCTGAGTTTAGATCCTTTGAGCATGAATCATTGACTTCTCATAAAGTTTAGGCTACTTGCAAACTTAACATTTTATATTGTCCTTCATTCAGGTGTTAGTATAAGCATGGGTGCAGTTTTTCTTGTGGTAGGCAGCTATGTATTGTACCAAGTGATCAAGAAAACAAAAGACAGGAGACGAAGACAAAGGTTTTTCAGGAGAAATGGTGGTTTACTTCTAAAGCAACAGGAAGAAGCTCACCCATCTTTAGTTGATAAAACCATACTTTTCACGTCACATGAGTTGGAGAAAGCCACCGACCACTTTAACGAGAATAGAGTTTTGGGCAGAGGAGGTCAAGGTACAATCTACAAAGGTATGCTAGCTGATGGAAGGATTGTGGCAGTCAAGAAGTCAAAGATAGTTGATGAAAGTCAGTTACAACAGTTCATCAATGAGGTGGTCATTCTTTCTCAAGTAAATCATAGAAATGTCGTCAAACTATTAGGATGTTGTTTGGAGACAGATGTCCCTCTCCTGGTTTCTGAATTCATTCCAAATGGTACCTTATCGGATTGTCTTCAAAATGAGAGTGACGAGTTCCCAATTTCTTTAAATATGAGATTGCAAATCGCTACAGAGGTCGCAGGAGCACTTGCTTACTTGCATTCAGCAACTTCCATTCCAATATACCATAGAGACATCAAAACAAGTAATATACTTTTGGATGATAAGTATCGAGCGAAGATTTCTGACTTTGGAACTTCAAGGTTCGTATCAATAGACCAAACTCACTTGACTACCTTAGTCAAAGGTACATTTGGCTATCTAGATCCTGAGTACTTCCAATCAAGCCAATTTACAGAAAAGAGTGATGTCTATAGTTTTGGAGTTGTTCTGGTTGAACTCTTGACGGGAGAAAGACCAATTTCCATGACTAGATTTGGTGAACATAGAAGTTTGGCTACACACTTTATGTTGGCTATGGAAGAAGATCGTGTTATGTCTATTTTTGATGCAAAGGTGGTAAAGGAAGGTGCTATGGATGACCTCTTGGCAGTAGCTAACCTTGCAATGAGATGTTTAAATTTAAATGGGAAAAGTAGGCCAACAATGAAAGAAGTAGCTGCGGAGTTAGAAGCCATCAGAATGTCGCATGTTCCCTCCACTCTTCAAACTAAATATGAACACATGATGTATGAGGAGGATTTTTCAGCAATAAACTATGGCGATTCAACGTCAACATTCAAGAGTTGTGATGATAATATCGGCATGTGATCCAATAAAAAGTATATTATCATTCGGACTATGAATTAGACGAAATTTATACTGATTGAATTTGCTTACTTGATGAAAGTAATGTTTATAGATTAAGATAACAATTCGATTTATCATGTACTTTCCAAGTTACACCTTTAACTTAATCTTTTGGATAAATCTTTCATACATCTACCGTTTATATATTTTATACATATGCTTAGACCATTATTTATAAATATGACTCACAATAGAAGTATAAACATGGTCATATAACAGTGTATGAGTGACATTTTGAGAGAGAAGTTCATAAAATTACTGAATGGCATCAAAGTTACAAGCTGGTATAGTTTTATTATTCATAGATGTGCCAAAAAAATGTCAAAGTAGGATTTCAAGACGAACGAAATTGGGTCCGAAGGTTGGGCCAGACTGTACAATCCACCATTGTGGCTGTCTCCCGGCCGGAAGTGACTAAAGAGCACGCAGATGGCCGCATTTGAGATTGCATCGCCTCGGCTCAAACCATCTGAAATTAACAGTTTTATTTATGGTCACCTAGGTCGCTCACGACTGAAGGGTGCTTTTTTAAAACCACTACTATTCCCATAATTTTATAAGTTAGAAATTAAAACATAGTACAATCTCATAGAGAATACTTTGGTTAAATGATAAAAAAATATTGGCCAAGAAAATACAACAGTTAATTCAGGACATGTATATAAGAATTACATTAATGCCATCAGTCCATCACTAGTATTTGGCGTTTACAAATATACTTCGTAGCAATTAAAGAGACGATAATGAAAATTCTTACATTTGTTCCTCAAACAAACCGTTTATAAGCATATCTCGTGTTTCAGCTAAGTAGCTAACATGAGAAGTTTCCAACTTCGGTCTGGGCTTTTGAACTTTGAAGAGCTTTTGATATAATGTGAGAGGCCCAACTTTTTCTAATAAAAAATTAACATTAATGGGCTGCTGTTGAGTGGGGCTTAGGTTTTTGGAGGGTTTAGTATTTAACATTTAGTTTGGGTAGGGGTGGGGGTTTAGGTTTTTGAGGGTGTGGAGGGTTAGGGTGTTTTTTTTTTTGTGGGGGGGTGGGGTGGGGGGGGGGGGGTTATGTTTTTGGTGGTGTAGTGAGTTTATTTTATTGTGTTCACATTGGTTCTAGCATGAACCCTACCCTATATATATATATATATATATATAGGGTAGGGATCAGGAGAAAACACCCTAAAGTGTGAGAATGATGAGAACGGATCCTGGCCCAACACGTGGCACGCGATATAGTGAATGGCGGAGGGGTTTTTTATTGTCATTTTATATTCTTTTTTTAAACGCGTCTCACAACATCGCTTTAATTTTTTTTTTTTGGCGTTTAGTTAGATTCAACAAATACATGACGTTTTTATTGTTTTTTTAGATCAGGAGCATAGTAAATATTTTGACGTTTATGGCGTCCCCAAATTTAATAAAATCATTTAGTAATTATAAGTTATTTTCCTCCATGGCGTTTCCCAAATTCATTAGGCATTTTTGTTGATTTGATATATGTTATCAATGTAAATTTTTTGGCGTTCATGGCGTTTTTAAATTCATTAGAAATTTAAAAGAGTACAGCTAAGACGAAATCAAACAAAAACTAATAGTCTTCTGTAGATGGTCTTACATCTGAGATGTAACTATCGCTTTGTTCATCACAATCCTCAGACTCATCATCATCATCATCATCATCTTGTTCATTGGCATATAACGCCATAATCTCGTCTCTTCTTTGTTCCATCCTATACTTGAATGTATTCACAACGCTTGATCTAGCATTGTTCGAAGGTGATAAATCATAGAGCTGTTCAATAAGATATAGCCTATCTGTGTTCAGCACTTCGTCCATTGTCAATAAATAATCCCCCCCCCCCCCCCCCCGGTGTTGAAAGCTCACCCTCACCATACTTGCTTGTTCATCCAGAATCCAACTGGTAACTTTCAGTAGATCAGTATCTTCAACATCATCATCATTTTTCGGAAATTTTCTTTTTAATCTTCTTATTACCGTTCGATTCCTCTCATAATCGTAGGCCAATGGACCCCAAGGGCTAGGATATCCCTCTGAACGGATTCATCCATACTAAGTATGGCCTTGATTGTTTTGACTTTCACCATTCTCCTGTCAGAGAACTTTATGACGAAACGTCCCTCTGAGCTCTCAAACCTCCATGCAATAACCTACGCCAAACCAACTGAGGTAGCCCAGTTGGCCACCGACACCCACCTCTTCCCAGAGGTACCGGGTTCGAGTCTTGGGAGTGGCATATGTCGCCCAGGGTAAGAACTCGGCATGGGGAAGTCACCGCGGAGCTAGCTTGGTTGGGTAGCGGCTCCCGGAGTGAGATCACTCCGGCGGTTGGGAGGACCGTGCACTATCCCCCCCCCCCCCCCCCAATAACCTGCGCCATTTTTTTAAACTGTATGGTGTTTTAGACAAGGTGTGGCGTTTTTAGTGAATAAGTTGAGTGTGAATCTTTTGTTTAGCTGTTGTACTTATATAATGAGCTTTTTTTTTGGCGCCAGGTAGATATTTTGTTTTTGGCGGTAAAAACATCAGTAAATTTTTTGATGTGTATGTTTTGGTCAAAAATTGCCGAAGCAATTAAGTGATCAAATTAGTTAAGTGAGATAGTGTGCTAAGAACGTGTGTTGAAAATATGCTAGTTAAGTTGTTTACAAAAAAAACAGTTCCAGGATATAGCTCAGGATATTGAGCTATATCTATGATCAAACAGTGAGCGAAAATGTAAAGGGTGACACGAGATATACGAGGAAAGCCCTTGATCAATCTAGATCACCGGCATAAAACCTCGGGAGCTGACAATCGCAGCTGCCTTGTTTTTCTTATTGCTTCAAATATCAGGATACAGTGCAGGATATGATGCGGATCAACTAAGTGTTACAATGTAGTTTGAATATAAGTGTCAGTGCGTTGTGAGCGTTTGCAAGTAGAGAGAAAGAGAGTGCGGAAGATTGTGTGTGTCTCTATCTTGATCCGATCAATCTATTTATAGTAAAATAAACTAACTAGCCTATCTTTCCGGGATTCAACGAATATTCATCAGGTGAACGTTGCAGTCCACGTCTTCCGGGTTCAACGTCTATAATATAACTGATTTGCCCGAGTCTTGAGGAGAAGAAGTCCACCTGACCATTAGAGACTGGTTTCAATAACCTGCACGTCGGTTAATTGGTTACTACCAGGATATCACATCAGGATGTTACCAATATCCTGATCCGGTATCCTGGTCACAAACAAAAGAAACATAGTCAGTATATTAGCCAGGATATATGAGCAGAAAATCGCCCATAACAATTGTCCCTAAAATATATCTGTTGGTATACCAATTCCAACGGATATATTTTAAATCTTATTCCTCACATCGAGGTTATTAAACCGAAACGACGCTTGATGTGACTTGGTGCAACTTCCAATGCGATATTTACTCTTTACCCCCTATACTCAGCCCCTTATTTAGCTGACTTATTCAGCATCATAATCATCATTTTCCAGGTACTTCCCTTCTCTCTTCTCTGTTTTTCTTTTCTTGAATTTCTTCTTTCCTGGTCAATACCTCTCATGGCATCACGGACAAGATCTCGTTCGAACAAGCCGGTTCCAACCCTCATGAGTCAAAACCTTATCCGAGAACCAGAAAAAGAGATCTGTTCTTTCAATAATGCCGATATCGCCGCTCTGAAGGATTCCAGTGCCTTTCCTGCCGGAGTGGTCATTCGCCCTTTCGATCGGGAGGTCCGATCAGACGCGGCATCAAACGAGTGGGTCTGCTTTTTCTCCTATCCCTTTTCCTTGGGACTCCGGTATCCATTTCCACCCTTCATCTCTTGTTTCTTCGAACTTACCAGCCTTAGTTATGCTCAAACTATGCCAATGGTGTGGCGAGTTTTAATGGTGATAAACCAAATTAAATCTCGTCATTGCCCCGACCTATGCATCAAAGACCTTCCCATAGCATATTGACTGAGATCCCATGGCAACAGCCGCTTTCTTTTGTTCTCTACCTCCAAGAATCCCATAATTCTTAAGGCCACTAAGAACGAAGATCAGTGGCAACGAAAGTTCTTTTTCGTTAAAAGGGAGTCTATTGACAAGGGTTTTGACCTGCTAGTTAGATGGTTAACCAAGGGTAGGATTTAGGGTTTTAGGAATATCCCCAAATATATCCTTAAACTATATCCTTGACTGATATCCTGATATTTTGTGCATCGAATTTCAGAGACCTAGCACCCCCAAGCGCAGAATCGGAGCCCAGGATCAAAGAGATTTATCGACTTCCTGCTAGTGAAAGAACCTTCTCCCTGTTTCTCGCAAGCTCAAGTCAAAAATCAAGTTCAGAGATGTCTGGTAAGTGTACGATTAGATTGATTATAGAGTACTAGTGTTAGGAATTAAACATTTCTCCCTTTTTATAGTGCCGGTCATCAACCTCGAAGGCTTCCAACTCGACGAGCTGGACAGTTATTCCAGCCTCGCTCCTGTCAAGCAAGAATCCAATCCAAAGCCAACTGATACTCCAAAGCCTACCAGTTCGAAGACTGCTACCGTTCCCAAAGCTCCCCCAGCATCCAGGACCCGGGCCTCCAACTCCCAGAAGAGGAAGGAAGTAGACCATCCTGCTACACCCCATGTATTCCCATTTGAGAACCATAGGTTTACGGAATCCAGCAAATTCATGACCGGCTTCCTCAACCAGGTTAGTATCCTGGACCTATATCCTGCACCATATGCTGGTTATAAAAGTTAATTAAAGTCAATACCTGTTTCCTTATTTTGCAGGGTCTCGAACGCCTGGTATTCCTCTATGAAGACGCATGTAGCCTGAACACCATGCTAGAGAGCAAGCTGAAGAAGGCCGAAGCCACCATTGAAGATTAAGCAGCAATTGCCACCGCCAAATCGGAACACTACGAAGCTAAGTACAAGGCAATGACCCAAGAGCACCAGTCTGCCATCCAGAAGATCACCCAGGAGGCCCAAGCTAAGTCTGATGCTGCCCAAGTTCAACACGAGCAAGATATGGCTTTGTACCGGGATAGCCTCAAGAATTCAGTTGTCATCTCCTTCCTCCAGGCCAGGCTGAAAATGGCTTATGAGGTTATGGCTTTGGGCTTTGAATGCCCTTCATGGAATATTAAGGCTTGGGAGATGAAGCTGAAAGATCTTGGTGGTAATCCTGTGGAGCCTCCTGTGAAGCCCACAGCGGAGGAGCCTGCTGAGGTGGCCAAGAAGGTGGATGGTGCTGACGTTCCGAAGGATGCTGATGGTGATGCTGGTGGTGATGCTGGAGGGAATGCTGGGAAGGATGCTGCTGACGAGGTCATGATGGAAGGAGGAGCTGCCCCTTAGAGGCAGCGAAGTGGGCGATGATGGATATATGTGTCAAGGCCGGAGCCCACTTTTTTAAATTTGATGATTATGGTCTGTTAAACAATTTACTTTTCCTGTCTTTGAACAATTTACATTTCCTGCACTAAAACTGTTAGGGGATGATTTTCCAAAGATTAGTGATCCTCAATTACTGTCAGGCTTAGGGATCCTCAATTCTGTTTGAGTTAGTGATCCTCAGAGAGTATTGTAGGATCAGGATCCAGGATCATCATAGTGATCCTTACACTAACAATTGTCTGCTTTGAATATGATGTTGTTTTGCAAGAGTACGTGCTTGGACTTGGCCTTGGCGATATTCCTGGAGCATATTCCCTTTTTATTCCGCATGTGCTTGACTAATATGGACGTTATGGAGGTCGTGGAAGACTTGCACGAAATGCAGATAGTTAGTTAACTTAGATATTTTCCAAATTTAAAAGGGGATAGCGAGCTAGATTAGAACACTTGGCTATTTTTGGCTAAACACACACACTCTTAACTGCTCTCATCAGCTCTCGACAGTTTGCTCGGCGATTACACACTTTTTTGCACATTACACTCTAGTGATCCTTGTAACAGGCTCGCTATCATCCAAAGTTGTAATACATTTTCTGTTTTATCTGAGTTGGTGATTGGTAGTTTCCATCACCCGAGGTTTTTTATGCCGGAGATCAACTCTTGATCAAGGGCTTTTTCCTCGTATAAATCATTGTGTCACTTGTTCATTACATTTCTGAGTGATCCTTAGTATTGTTCATTGATTCAAGCATCACACCTCACAACAGAAAGTTTGGTTGCATTATCTTAGCTTGATTTTTGACCAAAACAGTTTGGCGCCCACCGTGGGGCAATTGGTGCTTCATTCCTAAGAAGATTCATATTTTTGTGGTCATTTCGGTTCGTTACAACCAAGCAGATGGCTTCCTCAGCGAAGAACACTTCAAGTTTAATGCCGACAATCAGTTCTTCACAAGGCATTCCACCTTTGCCTCCACCACCTTCTGGATCCCAGAAGAATGCTGAAAATGCTGTGAAGAGACAAACCCCCATTTCCCCGAAACCACCAACTTCTTCTGTTTCCTCTAATCCTACTACTAATGATCTTTTTACTCTGATTTTGCAGATGAGAGATCGCATGCAAGAGCAGGACAAAACCAATGAAAGGATCCTCCAGGAGATTGGTGATATCAAGAAACAGAAGAAATCAGTGGAGGATCACTCTCCTCTGATGCCAAGGTCATTGAATTTTGACACTCCAGTTGTAACTACCTTACAATCGGCAGTTCCGGGCATCCAGTATCAAAGTGGTCCATCAGAAAGGCGTTATGGAACAACAACTATGAGTCAAGAATTTGGCTCTCACTTCCAGCCTCAAGGATCATGTTTTCAGCCATCGGGATCCTCTTTTCAGCATCAGGGATCCTTCGTCAGCTTAGGAGGATATTTGGGAATGCACACGGTTCAAGGATCCTCCCAGGTCCAAGGATCCTCCCAGGTCCAAGGATCCTCTGTGGTTCCAGGATCCTTTCAGGTTCAAGGATCCTCTCAGCTTCAAGGATCCAACATCTTTCAGGATCAAGGATTCTTAAGAAGTATGCAGCCTCCAAGCTCGGATGTTCATCAAGGAGACTTCATACCAATGCAGACCATCGCTTCCTCTGGTCCTTCAATCATACCAGAATCCCGTCAATATGGATTCACATCTGGAATTCCAAACATGAATCCTCTGGGAGGTAACACTTTCAATAATTCTTATATCACTAACCCTGGCTCCATGCAGGATACAGGTATCAATCAAGCTATGGCTAAGGAATTACAAAAGCTTAAGGATATGATAACCAGTGTTCCAGGAGTGGTGAAGCCCATTCCTGAGATCGCAGACGGTAGCCATAGGATATCTCGTTTTGCACCACCCTTGTGTGATGCTGAGATACCCAAAAGATTCCAGATACCATCCATGAAGCTGTATGACGGTTCAACGGATCCAGAGGAGCATGTAGCCCAATACAGGGAGAGGATGGGGATCAACCCAATTCCTGAGAGGTTAAAAGAAGCATGTCTACGCAAGGGATTTGGATCCACACTCACAGGATCTGCTCTTAAATGGCTGCTAAGTCTTTCTCCTTACTCTATTACTTCATTTGCTAATCTAGTTAATTTGTTTAATAGTCAATTCTCTTATAGTAGAAAATTTGAACGATTAACTAGTGATCTTTATAGGGTAACACAAGGTTAAAATGAATCACTTAGAGATTACATCACTAAGTTTAGTAAAGAATCCTTAGACATTCCTAACCTGGATATTGCTACGGCTGTAGAAGCCTTTAAAATGGGATTGCTTAGGGATTCGTTATTCTATGATGATCTTGTCATGACCCCTTGCAGGAATCTTGATGAAGTAAGAACCAGGGCCCTTAGATTCACCCGACTAGAGGATGATAAAAGGATCCAGGAAAGACTGACAGGATCCTCAAAATAGGAAAAGCAAGGATCCTACTTCAGGAACAACAAATCAAAGTCCTACAACAAATCTGATAACCAGAACGTGCATGCAGTGGAACAGGAAGAGGATGATGAGGATTATCCTCCAATTTCTGAATACTGTTTTTCTGTTGATAACAATGAACTAATTCTTGCAATGCAGAATCTAGGTGAGAAAGCTAGGTGGCTAAGGAAAAGTGACAAACCAGCTGCTACAAAGGACAAGTCTAAGTGGTGTGCATATCATGAGGATTTTGGGCATCTCACTGAAGAGTGTATTGCACTTAGGAAGGAAATTGGTTACTTGTTAAGCAAGGGGCATTTGAAGGAGCTTTTGGGATGAAAGAAGTCAAGGATCTAGGATCCTGAAAGGATCCCGGAAAGGGCTCCTGCTCCTCCAGCAGATGCATAAGTTATAAACTTCATATCCGGTGGATTAGACATTTGTGTTACTTCCTTTTCAGCAGCCAAAAGACATGCCAAGGAAACCAAGATGGATAATGGAGACAGACCCATCCGGACCTCAACTGTCACCAAGGATAAGATCATAACTTTTGATGAGGATGATCGTCTTGATGTTCAGGATCCTCATCATGATGGTCTTGTTATTACTCTATTTATTTCTAACCATTTTGTTCGCAGGATCCTGATAGATGGAGGAAGCTCAGTAAACATCATCCAGCTTGATGTCCTCAAGAAGATGAATATCCCTGAATCAGACATTCTCCCAAGATCCTCAGTACTTGTGGGATTTAGCGAGGAAACCAAAAATACATTGGGGGACATCAAATTCCCCATCTATATTGAAGGACTCCATTCTTATCAAAAATTTTGTGTTATAGATTGCTTATTGACGTGTGCGTGACTACACATATTTTTACAATGAAATTACACATGATTTGGTTTTAAATTTATAAAAGTGATTATTACTTTTACATCAAAACACACACGAAAGAGGCAAGTGTACCCCGTCATATATGTAGTAAAGTATCGGTAAGAACCAAGTATCGATCCAAGGAAATGGGCGGAGAAATAATACTAGACCTTTGTCACTAAACTACCGGTAAAAACATAAGTTGTTTGATTTTTAATAAACTAAAGTAAGCATAAACAAATACTTATAAAAACATAATAGAAAATAGATAAATAGCCTTGCTTAATACACAACCAAAGTATGTAACCTAAGTCGGTTTTGGCACTAGAAGAATTCGGTCAATTCTTTATTTTAAGACAATTAGTATCCCTTTCGGGAATCCTAACATGACAATCATTCGGAAAGTTAAAACGATAAACACACTTTAACCACCTAAAATTGTTCTTTAACGTGCAATTGATAAATGTCTATGAAAATCTCTTAAAAATAAGTTAGTCATCCGTTAGGAGTTTTCTAACCTCACTTAAACAAGGAAAGCGACACTGATAAACACAATGCAACCACCGAGACAAACATAAACTAGATTAAATCACAACCGAGTTCATTTTACAAATCTTGCACATAAATTCACCAAGATAGCAATTTTGGCCTAAACTATTAACTAAGCTAACAAATCATGGCAAGAATTTATAACGACACCATTTAACCCGTTAAGGTCCTTACGTGACGGCAAGCTTTCTTGATTAACAATAATTACATTTTATTAAACCACTAACCATTTCTAGTATCATGATGCACACATTTAAACCAAGCTAAACTAGTTAACCAAGTTCAAAGTTTACTAATACAAGATTAATTAAGCTTCATTTTTCAACTATCTTAACTAACCAAATACCAATCATCTAACACAATTACTTATAATCAAGAAATCAATATCAATAACAAGGTTGCAAACTAATCATCAAAGATTAACATAGAAAATACTTCCAAATGTCATTACAAACAAAGATTAACGTACTAATGGTTATAATCAAGCAAGGGATTGTTGTGTTTTTGCCCAAAGGCTACAATAATACATAAACATTAATCTAAATGCTTGAAAGATTAACAAAATTATGGAAAGATTAGAAAACCAAACCATAAACAAGCATAAGATTAAGAATCTGGAAGATAACGAAGCTAATCGGCACAATGTGGCTTGAATCCGGGTGAAAGCAGAAGCCTCTGGAGCCTGAAAATCGCTTCCAAAATGTCCAGAGTTACGAGCACAATGTTTCTGCAGGTTTTTTATATTTTTTTCGATCTCGCACGATCGTGCACTTTATGGCACGACCGTTCACTTTTTGCATTATTGAAATTACTGTGCACCATACCGCATGACGTCATCAGATCTTGACCAGATTCGATCTCACACGTGCGTGCCATGGGGTGCACGGGAGTGTATCACCGAGCTGGGGCTGGTCATCGCATCCGCACGGGGGTGCGTTCAGTCGCATGGGGGTGCGTTCCCGGGATTTCGTTGCACTCCTGATCGCACTGGGTGTGCAACGCCGAGCTGAGCTTTGTTGTCGCATCCGCACGGGGGTGCCACCAGTCGCACGGGGGTGCGTTCCCGGGATTTCGTTGCACTCCTGATCGCACTGGGTGTGCAACGCCGAGCTGAGCTTTGTTGTCGCATCCGCACGGGGGTGCGACTTGCCCTGGTCAGAATTTTCCACAGAATGTTCGCAGTTTAGTCGTTTCGCTCGGAAAATCCTCGTTTTCACTATCATCTTGTTTGGTATGCTGTTTTAGGCCTGTAAACAAAAGTATACTTGATTAAGTATCTGAATGACGGTTTTACGGCCGAAAACGCATAAAATGGGGATAAAATGGGGGACTAAAATATGTATAAATTAGTGAATATCACTTATCCTGTTGTAATGTTATCCTTGGCAGGCCATGGATACATGACATGAAGGCAGTCCCATCCACATATCATCAATGCGTAAAGCTTCCTAGTCCATGGGGAGTAGTGAAAATTAAGATTGATTAACAAGAAGCTAAGAATTGCTATACCTCATCAATGAAGCCAGCCTCAAGACCAAGGGAGCAATAGCAATTAAAGTATCCTTCAAGAGATGTCTTGGAGGCAAGAGGGTAGGATGTGAAAGAAATCCTCATGGATCCTCATGATCCTGAATCCAAGATCTTCATAGGATCAGGGATCCTTAGCGACATTGAACAGGATCTAGTATCCTTCCTTAAAAGAAGGAAAACTACCTTTGCCTGGAAGCATGAAGATATGACAGGTATATCTAAGGATATAATTACTCATAAACACGGCATTGACAGGTCATTCAAGCCAATTCATTAAAAAAGAAGGAAGTTTGCACCTGAAAGGAATGCTATTATCCAGGAGGAGCTAGATAAACTACTTCGGGCAGGTATGATAAGAGAGGTTAAGTATCCAAGGTGGCTAGCCAATGTGGTTGTTGTTCAAAAGAAAAATGGAAAGTGGAGGGTATGTGTCGATTTTACTGATTTAAACAAGGCATGTCCCAAGGATCCTTTCCCATTACCCCACATTGACTCCATGGTGGATGCTACCGCGGGTCATGAGTTGTTGACTTTTATGGATGCTTCATCTGGATTTCAACAAATTCAGACGGAACCATCTGATCAAGAGGATATAGCCTTTATGACCCCAACTGGTATATATTGTTATATTGCTATGCCATTTGGACTAAGGAATGCAGGTGCTATTTATCAAAGGCTAGTCAATATGATGTTCAAGGAACAAATTGGACACACTATGGAAGTCTATATAGATGACATGGTGGTTAAGTCCAAGAAAGCTGAGGATCACCTTAAAGACTTGGAGGAAGCATTCAATATCCTTGATAAATTTAATATGAAACTAAATCCTTCCAAGTGTCATTTTGGTGTTAAAGCAGGTAAATTCTTAGGCTATATGGTGACAAAGAGGGGCATTGAAGCAAGTCCAGAGCAGATTAAGGCTATTGTGAATATCAAATCTCCTGCCAATGCCAAGGATGTGCAAAGATTGACAGGCATGATCGCAGCCTTGAACAGGTTCATATCCAAATCCTCAGAAAAGTGCAAGGAATTCTATGACATCCCGAGGAAGAACAAGAAATTTGAATGGACTGAGAAGCATGAAAGTTCCCTCAAAGCTCTTAAGGATTACCTATCCTCAGCCCCCGCTTTGATGAAACCAGAAAAGGGGGATATATTATCCTTATACCTAGCAGTATCCTCAAAAGCAGTAAGTGCGGTCCTTGTTAAGGATCACCAAGGTACACAACATCCTGTTTATTATGTAAGCAAGAGTTTACTTGATGCTGAATCCAGGCATTCACACTTAGAGAAACTTATCCTTGCATTAATTATGGCATCTACTAAACTAAGACATTATTTTGAGACTCATGCCATTATTGTTAAGACTAATTTTCCAATTAAGAATTGTTAGGGGAGGATTTTCTAACAATTAGTGATCCTTATTCGTTATCCTAATTAGTGATCCTTACTTCTGTGACAGGTGGTGATCCTCAGAAGAGCTTCAGGATCAGGATCATGGATCACTTTACGGATCCTCGTACTGACGATTGTTTATTTATGTGTTATATTATCTCGCAGGTATAACAAGCTTGACCAAGTCTTGGCGACATTCCTGGAGAATATTCCCAAACTATTCTGCACGTGCTTGGCCAAAAATGGACGTTATGGAGAACGTGGGGGTTTGGCACGAAAGTCGGATAGTTAGTTTGGTAGTTACATTTCTATTTTTAAAGGGGTAATGAGCTAGTAGAAAAACACTTAGTCATTTTTACAGCTACACACACTCGTATACTCGCACACTTGAAGCTCTCGATGAACATTCATTCGTTTTCACTCACTTTTACACATTTCACGATAGTGATCCTTGTACCTAGCTCATTACTATCCGAAGTTGTAAACATTTATTCATTTATTTGAGCTTGGTGATCGGTAGTTTCCATCACCCGGGGTTTTTTGTGCCGGAGATCAACTCTTGATCAAGGGCTTTTTCCCCGTATAAATCCTTGTGTTGTTTGTGCAATTTACATTGAAGTGATCCTCATCGCGATTACACATTTTAAGCATCATTCCCCGTAACATAGAGTTTGGTTGCAATATCCTCAACAGATTTTTTTTTGACCAAAACAGTTTGGCGCCCACCGTGGGGCAATTGGTGCTTCATTCCTAAGAAGTTTTTCTGTTGGTGATCATTCCGATTCATTGCATACGAGCAAATGGCTTCCTCGGCGAAAAATACTTCAAACTTGATGCCGTCATTCAGCTCTTCACAAGGCGTTCCTCCTTTGCCTCCACCACCTTCTGGGTCCCAGAAGAATGCTGAGAATGCCGCGAAGAAACCAACCCCCATTTTCTCAAAACCTCCAACTTCTTCTGCTTCTTATACTCCTACTACTAGTGACTTGTTTACTCTGATCTTGCAGATGAAGGAGCATATCCAGCAGCAGGACAAGACCAATGAGAAGATCCTTAGAGAAATTGGAGACATCAAGAAACAAAAGAAAACGGCAGAGGATCATTCCCCACTGGTGCCCAAATCTTTGAATTTTGATACTCCGGTGATTACTTCTCAGCCATCAGTGGTTCCAGATGTTCAATATGTGGGTGGACCGAAAGGAGTGCACTACGGAACAACAACAGTGACCCAGGCATCAGGTTCATATTTCCAGCCAGCAGGATCCTATCCTCAGCATATGGGATCCTTCACGAATTCAGGAGGATATTCAGGAGTGCAGCAAGTTGTTCCAGGATCATCCCAGGGTCAAGGATCCTCCTTTGTTCCAGGATCATCCCAGGTTCAAGGATCCTCCTTTGTTCCAGGATCATCCCAGGTTCAAGGATCCTCCTTTGTTCCAGGATCGTCCCAATTTCAGGGATCCTTCCAGATGCCAGGATCCTTGAGGAGTTTGCAAACAGGAAGTTCAGATGTCCATCAGGGAGATTCTATTCCAATGCAGACCAATGCTTCTACTGGTCCTTCAATCATTCCAGAGCCCCAACAATATGGATTAACATCCCTTCTTCCTAACTTGAATCCAATGGGAGGTAACACTTTTAATAATTCTTATACTACTAACCATGGTCTTATGCAGGATCCAGGTATCAACCATGACATGGCCAGGGAATTGCAAAAGTTAAAGGATATGATATCAAGTGTTCCAGGAGTGGTCAAACCTATTCCAGAGATTGCAGATGGGAGCCACAAGATATCTCGTTTTGCACCACCAATCTGTGACGCTGAGATACCCAAGAGGTTCCATGTGCCAACAATGAAACTGTATGATGGTTCGACAGATCCTGAGGAACACATAGCACAATACAGGGAGAGGATGGAGATCAATCCAATTCCAGAAAGGTTAAAGGAAGCATGCCTGCGCAAGGGATTCGGATCCACTCTTACTGGATCAGCTCTCAAATGGCTGCTAAGTCTTCCTCCCTATTCTATTACCTCATTTGCTAACCTAGTTAACTTGTTTAATAATCAGTTTTCTTGTAGTAGAAAATTTGAACGATTAACTAGTGATTTATATAGGATAACCCAGGGTCATAATGAATCATTAAGGGATTACATTACCAAATTCAGTAAAGAATCCTTAGACATTCCCAACTTAGATATAGCTACGGCTGTTGAGGCCTTTAAAATGGGATTGCTTAGGGATTCGTCGTTCTATGATGATCTTGTTATGACACCATGCAGGAACTTAGATGAGGTGAGAACACAAGCACTTAGGTTCATTCGGCTAGAGGACGACAAGAGGATCCAGGAGAGATTAGCAGGATCCTCAAAGCAGGATAAGCAAGGATCCTCATTCAGGAACAACAAGTTCAGATCCTACAACAGATCTGATAACCAGAACGTGCATTCTGTTGATCAAGAAGAGGATGATGAGGATTATCCTCCAATTTCTGAATATTGTTTTTGTGTTGATAACAATGAACTAATCCTTGCTATGCAGAACCTAGGTGATAAAGCTAGATGGCCGAGAAAAAATGATAGGCCAGCTGCGACTAAGGATAAATCAAAGTGGTGTGCATACCATGAAGATTTTGGGCATCTCACAGAAGAATGCATTGCATTAAGAAAGGAAATTGGATACTTGTTGAGCAAGGGGCATCTAAAAGAATTGTTGGGAAGAAAAAATTCAAGGACTCAGGATCCTGAAAGGATCCCTGAGAAGGCTCCAGCCCCTCCGGCAGATGCACAAGTGATAAATTTTATTTCTGGAGGATCTGACATTTGCGGCACATCCTTCTCAGCAGCTAAAAGGCATACAAAGGAAACTAAGATGGATAATGGAGAAAGACCTGTTCGAACATCAAGTGTCTTCGAAGGAAAAGTCATAACCTTTGATGAGGATGATCGTGTTGATATCCAGGATCCTCATCACGATGGTTTAGTTATTACTCTTTTCATTTCTAACCATTTTGTTCACAGGATCCTTATAGACGGAGGGAGTTCAGTGAACATCATCCAGCTTGATGTTCTAAAGAAGATGGGTATCCCCGAATCAGATATCATACCAAGATCCTCCGTGCTCGTGGGATTTAGTGGCGAAA
Source organism: Helianthus tuberosus (assembly GCA_030545235.1). Taxonomy (NCBI): domain Eukaryota; kingdom Viridiplantae; phylum Streptophyta; class Magnoliopsida; order Asterales; family Asteraceae; genus Helianthus; species Helianthus tuberosus. The sequence goes on along the minus strand of CM060430.1, from coordinate 106,269,122 downwards.
CTAAGAATACCCTGGGGGACATTAAACTCCCAATATACATTGAAGGCCTACACTCTTATCAAAAATTTTGTGTTATTGACTGTTTATCTTGTTGTAATGTTATCCTTGGCAGGCCTTGGATACACGATATGAAAGCAGTCCCATCTACCTACCATCAATGTGTGAAGCTCCCTAGTCCTTGGGGAATAGTGAAGATTGATAGTGATCAGCAGGAGGCTAAGAATTGCTACACTTCATCGATGAAACCAGCCTCGAAGTCAAGGGAGCAATAGCAATCAAAGTATCCTCCAAGGGATGTCTTGGAGGCAAGAGAGCAGGATGTGATAGAAATCCTCATGGACCCCGATGATCCTGAATCCAAAATCTACATCGGATCAGGGATCCTTGGCGAAATGAAAGAAGACCTCGTATCCTTCCTCAAAAGGAGAAAGACTACCTTTGCATGGAAACATAAAGACATGACTGGTATATCCAAAGATGTAATCACTCATAAACTCGGCATTGACAGGTCCTTCAAACCGATCCATCAAAGGAGAAGGAAGTTTGCACCGGAAAGAAATGCCATCATCCAAGAAGAGGTAGAGAAATTGCTCCGGGCAGGTATGATTAGGGAGGTCAAGTATCCAAGATGGTTGGCCAATGTGGTTGTTGTTCAAAAGAAAAACGGAAAGTGGAGGGTATGCGTCGATTTTACAGATTTAAATAAGGCATGTCCCAAGGATCCTTTCCCATTACCCCACATTGACTCCATGGTGGATGCAACTGCGGGTCATGAACTGTTAACTTTTATGGATGCTTCATCTGGATTTCAACAAATCCAAATGGAACCATCCGATCAAGAGGATACAGCCTTCATGACTCCAACTGGTATATACTGCTATATTGCTATGCCGTTCGGACTAAGAAATGCAGGTGCAACATATCAAAGGCTGGTGAATATGATGTTCAAGGATCAGATTGGACAAACTATGGAGGTGTACATAGACGATATGGTGGTAAAATCCTTAAAAGCTGAGGATCACCTAAGAGACTTGGAGGAAGCATTCGATATCCTTGACAAATATAACATGAAACTTAATCCTTCAAAATGTCACTTTGGTGTTAAAGCAGGTAAATTCTTAGGATATATGGTGACAAAGAGAGGCATTGAAGCTAGCCCGGAACAAATCAAAGCAATAGTGAACATCAAATCTCCGGCCAATGCTAAGGATGTCCAAAGGCTAACAGGCAGGATAGCAGCTTTGAACAGATTTATATCCAAATCTTCAGAGAAGTGCAAAGAATTCTATGATATCCTAAGGAAGAACAAGAAATTTGAGTGGACCGAGAAGCATGAAAATGCTTTAAGAGCCCTCAAAGATTACCTATCCTCAGCCCCGCTTTGATGAAACCAGAAAAAGGCGATGTGCTATCCTTGTATCTCGCAGTATCCTCAAAAGCAGTAAGTGCGGCCCTTGTTAAGGATCATGAAGGTACACAACATCCTGTCTATTATGTAAGTAAAAGTTTACTTGATGCCGAATCCAGGTATTCACACCTTGAAAAGCTTATTCTTGCATTGATTATGGCATCTACTAAGTTGAGACATTATTTTGAAACTCATGTTATTGTTGTTAAAACTAGTTTCCCAATTAAGAATGTCCTCAGGAAACCAGAGATGTCAGGAAGGATGGCTAAATGGGCAGTGAAGCTAAGTGCATATGATATAAGATATGAGCCTAGGACAGCCATCAAATCCCAAGCATTAGCTGACTTTGTGGCTGATTTCAGTAGTGATTTACAAGAAGAAGCTGAGTTAGAAGTCCAGCAGCTAGAAGAAACCAAGGATCCTTGGATACTCTATACTGATGGATCCTCAAATATCAAAGGCACAGGGCTTGGAATACTACTAAAATCGCCACAGGGGGACATAATACCCCACTCTATAGCTTGTGAGTTCCAAACCACTAACAATGAGGCTGAATATGAAGCCTTAATTGCTGGTTTGCAAATTGCAAACCATATGGGGATCAGGTATCTTGAGGTACACGTAGATTCATTGTTAATTACAAACCACTTTAATGGATCCTATGCTGTTAAAGGTGAAAAGCTAACCAAATATTTAGAGATAGTCAAAAGTTTGGCACTCTCTTTTGTTTCCTTTAGTTTGACGCAGGTACCAAGGGAAGAAAATACAGAAGCTGATGCATTGACTAACTTAGGATCATCCTTGAAGATCCCGGAGGATATCAAGATCCCTATTATCCATATCCTGACCCCGGCTATTGAGGATCGTGTGGCTATGGAGATAGGAAATGATTCTGCAATGATCCCCAGTGAGGATACTCAATCCCATTCAGGATCAGGATCATGGATCTCACCAATTATGAGATACTTACAACATGGAGAGATTCCTACAGGAGAAAACCCTAGGGCTTTCAAATCTAAGGTATCTCAATTCACAATTTTAAATAATATGTTGTACAGACGATCTCTTGCAGGTCCATACTTGAGATGCATTGAGGATCCTGAAATCCAAGAAGTTTTAAAAGACTTCCATGAAGGAGATTGTGGAAGCCACACTGGGGGCAGGGCATTATTCTCAAGGATCCTGAGGACAGGATACTACTGGCCAACCATGAAGAAAGATGTTGTGGAGTATGCTAAGAGATGTGATCCTTGTCAGAGACACAGCAATATCCTTCATCAACCAGCTGAATTGTTGCATCCTATATCCTCCTCTTGGCCATTTATGAGATGGGGTATGGATATAGTTGGTAAGCTCCCTAAGGCACCTGGTGGAAAAGTATTCATGCTTGCTATGACTGATTACTTCTCCAAGTGGATAGAGGCTGAAGCTTTTGCCCAAGTCAGAGAAAAGGAAGTTATATCCTTTATTAAAAGAAATATTATAACTAGATTTGGAATTCCTTCTGAAATTATATGTGATAATGGTTCCCAATTTATTGGGGGCAGAACCACTAACTTTTGTGACAGCTGGGGGATTAAGATGATAACATCAACACCAGTCCACCCACAAGCTAATGGTCAAGCAGAATCATCCAACAAGATCATCATCAACAATTTGAAGAAGAAGCTTGGATCCAAGAAAGGGAAATGGGCAGAAGAACTACCCTATGTGCTTTGGGCTGATAGGACAACCCCCAAGAATGCTACTGGTCAAACACCATTCTCTTTGGTATTTGGGGCAGAATCAGTGATCCCAACAGAAATGGTGGTTCCAAGTGCAAGAACAAGTACCCGTGATCCTGAGAAGAATGATGAGAACTTGACTCAAGACCTGGATACTATTGAAGAAATCAGGGATATGGCTAGGATAAGGATAGCCAGTTATCAGCAAAGAATGGCTGGTGCTTACAACAAAAATGTCAGGATTAGGAGGTTTCAAGTTGGAGATATGGTATTAAGGAAAGCATTTCAGAATACCACCAATCCTGCTGATGGAAAATTGGCTCCAAAATGGGAAGGCCCTTATTTAATTGAAGCTGAAGCAGGAAAGGGGGCATATAGATTGCTAACCATGGAAGGTGATTTGCTACCAAGAGCTTGGAATGCTGTCCACTTAAAGAAATATTTCATGTGAGCAGGATCCTCATGGCACAGATGATCCTCATGATTGGAATATCCTTGAAGGATCCTCAAAGTATCGGTGATCCTTACTTAGGTAATATCCTAAACTTGAACTATCTCTTTTCTTTATTTTCTCATATAAGGATAAGGATCATGTATTCTTTATCCATCTCTCACGTGAGTTTAAGTTTTGAAAGTTCAGGTATCCTTAGCATAACATTGGTTATCCGCTGAAGCAATCCGTTCCTTGGGTTTAACCCCAGTCAGTTGGGCTTGACCCCAGTTCTGCCTGTAGCGCACGATGATCCTAGTATAGTTCAAGGCATTGGGACCAGTACTCGTTTTAGGGGCTGATAATTACATTGTACTGGCTATGCTTAGGATCCTATGTATAATGGTAGACGTACCATACATCCGTTCTTAAGGTTTCTAACGTTTTCACGTTAGCTAAGGTTTCTAACGTTTTCACGTTAGCTAAGGTTTTGGCATTTTCATGTCACTAAGTTTGGATAGTTGCCAGTTAGGGCCATACTCCAGTTTACATACGATCCTTGGGCTTGTCCCCAGTTATCCTTGGGCTTGTCCCCAGTTGCTAACTCTTTTCTTATGTTGGCTTAGTCCCAAGTTATGCTCTATTTCAGGTTCTTGAAGATAGGCAACTAGGGATCCTTGATCCTTACTTTATTCTAAGGTTTATCTTATAGTTATCCTTATTATGGTTAGGATCCTAACTTGGACCCTCAGGTATGATCCTTAACTATTTTTTATTCTATTCATTATTTATTTGAATAACCCTTAAAGTTTGACAACTAGACTTGTGATCCTAAAAACATATTGCTTTTTGAGATTCTTTAATTAAAGTATATTTGATCGTGGATCATATCCTAAATATTTTCAATCTGACTTATTCAAAATTATTTATTCAATGAATATGCATCAAAACACAAGGATAACAACACAAGATAAGCGACAAAAGGTTAAGATTTTATTTATTAACAAAGACTAACCCTTAAAAGGTTGTCAAAATTACCTACCCGAGCATCTACCAGCAAAACGTGGCCCGTCCGTTGGGGTAGGTAAAGGGTGTCCATGATAATGAGTTCGAAGATAGTGCAGAAATATAAAGGCGGCAGGATCACAATGGCTTCATCCCCAAAACAGAGGATCCCTCCACCATATGCAATCCTGCCTATTGTCCAAAGGATCATACATGATCCTAAATCCTAAAACCTATTGTTTAAGTACAAACCATCAAATTGTTCAACACCGCAACCACAAAAAACAAACTATCAAACTTAAAAAATTAGGCTCCGGCTGCGTCTAGAAATGTCCTTCATCGCCCAACCATGCATCCTAAACCTTCCCTGCATCACCACCTCCGGCTCCACTTGTTTCACCACCTTCACCTTTGCCTCCAGCCTCGATCGTCAGGATCTCTTCAGCCTCCTCAGCCTCTTCATCGTCCAGTTCAGCTAGCCTTGCCCTCCAGCCTTCAACATCCCAGGTGCTCTTGTCAAAAGCAGGATCCTGAGCTTCCAAGGCCATTTGCAGCTTGGTCCTGTACATTGCTATGGCAGCAGAGATTTTGGCGTCTTCGGTGATCTCACTCTTCTCATAGTCAATATTAACCAGCACCTTGGCCATCTGCTGTTTGGTATCCCGGACTTCCTTCTGAAGATCAGCAATTGTAAGGTCCTTTAGCGCCGCAACCTGCTGGAGATCGGCAATCTTCCTATCCTGATCCTCAACGTGGCCCACATAGTCCTCAATCTCAGCGAATTTCTGTAAAAGGGATAAAAGATAAGGTCAGAACCAAGTGATCCTCATATCAACAGGATATGTCAGCAGGATATACAAGCAGAGACAGTGATCCTTACCTCATTAAAGTACTCAAGGAATTGGTGGCGGATCAGAGGCAGACCCTGCAGATCCTCAGCTTCAGAGCCTTTTCTCCTCTTGATTGCCTTTCCTTTGAGGGTTGCCTTGGGGACCGAAGCTGTCGGACTGGTAGGAGCTTTTCTCTTGGAGGATTTGACAGTGGTGAGATCAGCAACATTGAACTTGGAAGCAGACTTGGTGGATTTTCCAGCACCTACACAACCAAAACAAGATAAGTATCTTTTCTTAATTCATATTTCACTATTTATTTAAATTTTAAACAAGGATACTTACTTGACATTGTGACAGAGCCTGAAGATACCTCCTGTGAATCTTGGGTTGTTGTCTTGAAAGTTCTTGTCTCAGGGTCAAGTTTCTTGAAAGCGAGGAGCCTCTCCTTAGCAGCAGGGGTCAGTTTGAGATGTGAAACGACAATAGCTGCATAACAAGAAAGCAAAAATATATATAAGTGATCCTTACATCAAAGGAAAGTTCCTGGTGATCCTTCTCAGGATCCTCCACCCTACCATGGGTAGCCCATTTCTTGGGTAGATCATTTCCATCCTTAATAGAATCTCTCTTGACGAAGAAGAAACGCCGCTTCCAGTTAGCATCGTTTTTGGTGGCTTTGAAGATTGGATGTTCCTCACCGGGTTTACGTTTAAGCAAATAACGATAAGAACCAAAGGTGGTAAGATCATATAGCTCTCCCAGCTCTGCCATTCCTAGATCTATTCCCTCCTGATCGATGATTCTTTCAAGGGTGTATAAAACCCTCCAAATCATCGGCATGGCTTGAACATAAGAGATGCCGGTTAATGAAAAGAAAGATTGGGTGAAGGCTGGAAAAGGATATGTATAGCCTATGGTGAAAGGAGTGACGGGGAAAGCAACCCACGTATCGGAGATATGATCGCTTAGGGCATTGGGGTCAAAAGGCCTAAATTCGGTGTCCGCCGGGAAGCAGTGCCGGATTCTATCTATCTGAGCATCATTGAAGCAACAGCGTTCTTTAATGGAGTCTTCAATGATCCCCTGGCTTTTCGGAGGACTATTCTTTGGGTGATCCTTGGCTGGGGAATTTCGGAGCAACATCTTTGACAGAAAGAGATGAAAACAGAGTAAGAGAAGGAAGAAGATGAAGAGAGAGAGTACCTGATTGATCTTCGACTGAGAATATAAAGGGAGTCTCTCTGAAAATTTAAATGCATTTGATCCTATCTCTATCCCCTATTTATAATCATGATCATGCAGGGTTGTCACTTCTGTGACGTCATGGATGCAACGGCTAGTTCAATAATAACGGCTATATATCCGCTAGTTAGTTGCGGATAAGATCAAGAAAACATAACTCGCTAATTTTACATATCACTCCTTATATTTTGGGGGCAATTGTTAGGGGAGGATTTTCTAACAATTAGTGATCCTTATTCGTTATCCTAATTAGTGATCCTTACTTCTGTGACAGGTGGTGATCCTCAGAAGAGCTTTAGGATCAGGATCATGGATCACTTTACGGATCCTCGTACTGACGATTGTTTATTTATGTGTTATATTATCTCGCAGGTATAACAAGCTTGACCAAGTCTTGGCGACATTCCTGGAGAATATTCCCAAACTATTCTGCACGTGCTTGGCCAAAAATGGACGTTATGGAGAACGTGGGGGCTTGGCACGAAAGTCGGATAGTTAGTTTGGTAGTTACATTTCTATTTTTAAAGGGGTAATGAGCTAGTAGAAAAACACTAAGTCATTTTTACAGCTACACACACTCGTATACTCGCACACTTGAAGCTCTCGACGAACATTCATTCGTTTTCACTCACTTTTACACATTTCACGATAGTGATCCTTGTACCTAGCTCATTACTATCCGAAGTTGTAAACATTTATTCATTTATTTGAGCTTGGTGATCGGTAGTTTCCATCACCCGGGGTCTTTTTGTGCAGGAGATCAACTCTTGATCAAGGGCTTTTTCCCCGTATAAATCCTTGTGTTGTTTGTGCAATTTACATTGAAGTGATCCTCATCGCGATTACACATTTTAAGCATCATTCCCCGTAACATAGAGTTTGGTTGCAATATCCTCAACAGATTTTTTTGACCAAAACAAGAATGTTCTCAGGAAACCTGAAATGTCAGGAAGGATGGCTAAGTGGGCAGTGAAGCTTAGTGCATATGATATAAGATATGAGCCTAGAACTGCCATTAAATCCCAAGCCTTAGCTGACTTTGTGGCAGATTTCAGTAGTGACTTGCAAAAGGAAGCTGTGTTAGAAGTCCAACAGCTTGAAGAAACTAAGGATCCTTGGATACTCTTCACTAATGGTGCTTCTAATGTCAAAGGAACAGGGCTTGGAATACTACTAAAATCGCCATAGGGGGACATAATACCCCACTCCATAGCTTGTGAATTTCAAACTACCAACAATGAGGCTGAATATGAAGCCTTGATAGCTGGTTTGCAAATTGCCAAGCATATGATGATCAGGTATCTTAAGGTACATGTAGATTCATTATTAATCACTAATCACTTTAATGGATCCTATGCTGTTAAAGGTGAAAAACTAATCAAATATTTAGAGATAGTCAAAGAATTGGCACTCTCTTTTGTTTCCTTTAGTTTGACACAGGTACCAAGGGAAGAGAATGCAGAGGCTGATGCATTAGCCAATCTAGGATCATTCTTGAAGATCCCGGAGAATATCAAGATCCCTATTATCCACATCCTGACCCCGGCTATCAAGGATCATGTAGCCATGGAGATAGGAGAGGATTCTGCAATCATCCCTAGTGAGGTTACTCAATCTCATTCAGGATCATGGATCCTTCCAATCATGAGATACATACAACATGGAGAGATTCCTACAGGAGAAAACCCTAGGGCTTTCAAAATCAAGGTATCTCAATTTACAATATTGAATAATATGTTGTATAAACGATCTCTTGTAGGACCATATCTAAGATGCATAGAGGATCCTGAAATCCAAGAAGTCCTAAAGGATTTCCATGAAGGAGATTGTGGAAACCACACTGGGGGCAGGGCATTATTCTCAAGGATCCTGAGGACAGGATACTATTGGCCTACTATGAAGAAGGATGCTATGGATTATGCTAAGAAGTGTGATCCTTGTCAGAGACATAGTAATATCCTTCACCAACCAGCAGAGCTCTTGCATCCTATATCCTCTTCCTGGCCATTCATGAGATGGGGAATGGATATAGTTGGAAAGCTTCCTAAAGCACCTGGTGGAAAAGTATTCATGCTTGCTATGACTGATTACTTCGCCAAGTGGATAGAGGCTGAAGCCTTTGCTCAAGTCAGAGAAAAGGAAGTGATATCCTTTATTAAAAGAAACATTATTACTAGATTTGGTATCCCTTCTGAAATTGTTTGTGATAATGGATCCCAATTTATTGGGAGTAGAACTACTAACTTTTGTGACAGCTGGGGGATTAAGATGATAACATCAACACCAGTCCACCCACAAGCTAATGGTCAGGCAAAATCATCCAACAAGATCATCATCAACAATTTGAAGAAGAAGCTTGGATCCAAGAAAGGAAAGTGGGCAGAAGAACTACCTTATGTACTATGGGCTGATAGGACAACTCCCAAGAATGCCACTGGCCAAACTCCATTTTCTTTGGTATTTGGGGCAGAATCAGTGATCCCTACAGAGATGGTGGTTCCTACTGCAAGAACAAGCATTCGTGATCCTGAAGAAAATGCTGAAAAATTGGTTCAAGATTTGGATACTATAGAAGAACTCAGGGATTTGGCAAGGATAAGGATGGCCAGTTATCAACAAAGAATGGCTAGAGCTTACAGCAAAAATGTCAGGATCAGGAAATTCCAAGTTGGTGATATGGTGTTAAGGAAAGCATTTCAGAATACCACCAATCCTGCTGATGGAAAGTTGGCACCAAAGTGGGAAGGCCCTTACTTGATCGAAGCTGAGGCAGGAAAGGGGACATATCGATTGCTAACAATGGAAGGTGATTTGCTACCAAGAGCTTGGAATGCTGTCCATTTGAAGAAATACTTCATGTGATAAAGATCCATGATCCTTACCTGACAAGTATCCTTGAAGGATCCTTACAGGACAGAGGATCCTCATTTTGGTAATATACTAATCTCAAACTATTTCATTCTTTAATTATCTTATATAAGGATAAGGATCCCGCATCCTTTATCCTCCTTTTACTTGATTCTGAGTTTTGAAGGTTCAGGTATCCTTAACAAAGGATTGAGTATCCAGTTATTTGGGCTTGACCCCAGTTTGAGCCTGTCCCCAGTTTCGCCAGTAGCGCACGATGATCCTGGTACAGTTCTTGGCAATGGGACCAGTACTTGCTTTAGGGTTTGACAATTTCATTGTACTGGCTGTATTCAGGATCCTACGTATAATGGTAGACGTACCATACATCCGTTCCTAAGGTTTCTAACGTTTTCACGTTAGCTAAGGTTTTGGCATTTTCATGTCACTAGGTTTGGATAGTCGCCAGTGAGGGCCATACTCCAGTTTACACACGATCCTTTGGGCTTGTCCCCAGTTATCCTTTGGGCTTGTCCCCAGTTATCCTTTGGGCTTGTCCCCAGTTATCCTTTGGGCTTGTCCCCAGTTATCTTTTGGGTTTGTCCCCAGTATATTGGGCTTGTCCCCAGAATTGTTGGGCTTGTCCCCAGTTACTAACTTTTATCTTATATTGGCTTAGTCCCAAGTTCTATCCTATTTCAGGTTTTCGAAGCTAAACGACCAAGGATCCTTGATCCTTACCTTCTACTAAGGTTTGTCTTACGGTTATCCTGATTATAAGTGTTAAAGGTTAGAATCCTAACTTGGATTCTCAGGTATGATCCTTAATTACTTTGATTTTATGTATTATTTACATGAGTGACCCTTATCCTTTGACAACTGACCTTATGATCCTTAAACTACACTACTTTTCAGAACTTGTCGACTATAGGATATGTGATCCTTAAGCATATCCTAAACTTTTTGAGGATATTTATTACATTTTTTCTTCTTTACTTAATAAATTCAGACAAAATGTATATCACAACAATTGAAAAGTAAAGTATTCACAAGGATAACAACACGGGAAATAACCAAAAAGTTGAAGTTATTTTTATTCACAAAAGGTAACCCTTCGAAGGTTGTCAAAATTACCTACCCCAAGCATCTACCAGCAATACGTGGCCCATCCGCTGGGGTAGGTAAAGGGTGTCCATTGTTCATAGGTCCTTGAAGTGCAGGAAATAAAGGAGGGCAGGATAACAAGTGGCTTCATCCCCCAAACAGAGGATCCATCCACCACCCATTATCCTACCAATTGTCTAAGGATCCATGATCCATAACCCTAGAAACTATTGTTCAAATACAACCCAAGCTTGTTTCAAAACATCATAACCAAAAAACTATTACCATGTCCTAAAAAATGGGCTCCGGCCGTGTCTAGAAATGTCCATCATCGCCCATTCCTGCAGCTTACACCTTTGCTGCATCACCATCACCTTCACCCGCTCCTCCAGCTCCGGTATCACCCACACGATCCTTAATCCCACTGCTGCCAGCCTCGATTGCTAAGACCTCACCAGCCTCTTCTTCGTTATCCAGCTCAGCCAACCTAGCCTTTCAGCCCTCTATGTCCCAGTTGCTCTTGTCAAAGTTAGGATCCTGAGCTTCTTGGGCCATCTGCAACTTGGTTTTGTACATAGCAATGGCAGCGGAGACTTTAGCATCATTTGTGATTTCAGCTTTCTCCTGATCAGCAATGATATGAGCCAGGACAAGTTCCTTCTTCACCAGATTGGCATCGTTTTCGAGGGAGGCAATCTTCTGATCCTTGGCCAGCATGATCTTTTGGAGGTCCAAACATTTTTGCTCAACCTCTTCAAGATTCCCTACGTAATCTTGGATTTCAGCAAATTTCTGCAAAAGAAAGGATACAATTCAAGATCCCTTACCCTCAGTATGGAAGGATCATGTACAAGAATCACATTTAAGGATCAGTTATTCTCACCTCAGCAACGTATTCCTCGAACTGATGCTGGATCAGAGGCAGACCTTCAAGGGTATCAACAGTCTTCCTTTTCTTTCTGCCCCTTCCCTTAGAAGTGGTTGCCTTGGGGATCGTGACGGATGGACTAGCAGCGGGCTTCTTCTTTGAGGATCGGACAGCATTAAGGTCAGTGACACTGAAACGAGTAGCAGACTTCGATGATTTTCCAGCACCTACACATCCAAAACAGATAAGTATCCTTATTTCATTTTAATTTAAATATTTAGTTATGCACAAAATGGGATACTTACTTGACATCGTAACAGAGCCTGAGGATACTTCTTGAGAATCCTGGGTATTTGCTTGAAATGATCTTATTGCAGGATCAAGCTTCTGGAAAGTAGCAAGCCTCTCCTTCGTTGCAGGTGTTGTAATAATGTGTGAAACAGTAATAGCTGCAAAATAGAAACAAATGGGTCAATGATCCTCAGCGGAGACAGGGTATCCTATGATCCTTCTATAAGGATCCTCTATCCTACCATGAGTAACCCATTTTCTTGGAAGATCCTTCCCATCAGGGATGGAATCCCTTCTGATAAAGAAGAATCGCCTTTTCCAGTTGGTGTCATTCTTAGTGGTTTTGAGGATGGGCTTTTCTTCACCGGGTTTGTGTTTGAAGAGATATCGATGAGATCCATGGGTCACAAGGTCGTACATTTCTGCTAACTCTGACATTCCCAGATCAATACCTTCATGCTCAATGATTCTTTCAAGGGTATACAAGACCCTCCACATCATTGGCATTGCTTGGATGTAGGAGATGCCGGTGAGGGAGAAGAAAGATTGGGTGAAATCAGGAAAAGGATACGAGTATCCTATCCTAAATGGGGTGACCGGAAAAGCTACCCAGGTTTCAGAAACAAAGTCGCTTAGGACGGTGGGGTCAAAAGCTTTAAAAACGGTGTTCGCCAGAAAAAATGGCGGATCCTGTCTATCTGCGGATCAGTAAAGCAGCATCGCTCCTTCGCAGAGTCTTTGATGATCCTTTGGCTCTTCAAAGGACTGTCCTTTTTTGTGATCCTTAGCCGGTGAAGATCTTAGCATCATCTTGGTCATGATAATGGTGAAGAAGAAGAAAAAGAATGAGAATATGAAGAGAGAAAGGAATGAGAAGTACCTGATCAGATCTTCGAATGAGGATTTAAAGGATGAAATGCACGAATTTAAATGCTTCCTAACCCTTATCTCTAACTTCAATTTATAATCATGATCTTGCAGGATAGTCACCTCAATGACGTCAGATTGGCAACGGCTAGTCAGAGTTTAATGGCTATATGTCCGTTGGTTTGTTACGGATAAGAACGAGAAAATATAACTCGTTTATTTACACTTTACTCCTTATATTTTGGGGGCAATTGTTAGGGGATGATTTTCCAAAGATCAGTGATCCTCAATTACTGTCGGGCTTAGGGATCCTCAATTCTGTTTGAGTTAGTGAGCCTCAGAGAGTATTGTAGGATCAGGATCCAGGATCATCATAGTGATCCTTACATTAACAATTGTCTGCTTTGAATATGATGTTGTTTTTTAGGAGTATGTGCTTGGACTTGGCCTTGGCGATATTCCTGGAGCATATTCCCTTTTTATTCCGCATGTGCTTGACTAATATGGACGTTATGGAGGTCGTGGAAGACTTGCACGAAATGCGGATAGTTAGTTAACTTAGATATTTTCCAAATTTAAAAGGGGATAGTAGGCTACATTAGAACACTTGGCTATTTTTGGCTAAACACACACACTCTTAACTGCTCTCATCAGCTCTCGATAGTTTGCTCGGCGATTACACACTTTTTTGCACATTACACTCTAGTGATCCTTGTAACAAGCTGGCTATCATCCAAAGTTGTAATACATTTTCTGTTTTATCTGAGTTGGTGATCGGTAGTTTCCATCACCCGAGGTTTTTTATGCCGGAGATCAACTCTTGATCAAGGGCTTTTTCCTCGTATAAATCATTGTGTCACTTGTTCATTACATTTCTGAGTGATCCTTAGTATTGTTCATTGATTCAAGCATTACACCTCACAACAGAAAGTTGGGTTGCATTATCTTAGCTTGATTTTTGACCAAAACAAAAACACTATGATGACCAAAGGTGGATGGGTCCTGGGTTTCAGGATGAAGCCCTTGGTCATCAACTAGTATAATCTGTTTTGAACAATACAACGGTTGGAGGTAGATGGGTCTCAGTTTGAGATGAAACCTTCAACTGTTGTGTAAATATGGTTAGAAACTAATAGTGCTTTTGGTGGATGGGCCTCGGTTTGAGGTGAAACCAAAAGCACAACTTTTGACGTGTTAATAACATAACCTCCTTTTGACTTATTTGCTGTTGCCTTTCAATTCTTTGTTATGCATTGCTTAGTTTAAATTTCAACTCTCCAAAAATCAGTGCCATTACTTTTTGAAATATCCTGATCAGTATATTCAACGATATCCTACAAAGACTTTCGTCTTATAGGGTTTTTCAAAATTCAAACAATTCAGATAAAGTTTTTAAAGAAAAAAGGACAGTTTATTTTACAAAGTTCATTTTGATAACACTTGTTTGACCAGAGTATTAGTTTCTAACCCAAGTATTATATCCCAAACATTCCAACCAAATATCCTGAAACATATTCCAAAAACACATTTTGAGAATATATCGTAAGAATGTATCCTAATCAGGATATTTAAGCCTTTTCCAAACATAGTTTCAAAAGTTCAAATGACTTATATAAGGTTTACAAAGGAAAGATCATACCAGGAATAGAGTGAAACCCTGTTTTCGAGCTTCGATCTTTTTGCAATTTTTTCCACTAAGATGTCCCCAGTCCGAGATACTTAGTACACTAGGTCCAAATTTGATCATTTGAGCTCTACACAATCGCCTCCGAAGGAATGTCCCTTGTGCATAAAGTCTTTGAACACTTAGAAAATTTTTAGAATATCAGTTCTAACTGTTTGAATAGTTCTTGTGTTACAGGGGTAAACCCCAAAAATGTACTGGAGATAAATCCTTAGTATCCTGGGGATAAACCCATAAGTATCCTGGGGATTTTCCCAATTTTTCATGCGCTACAGGCGGGAAAGAAAGGCGATAACCTTTAAACCTTAGAGAGTATGAAAATACCCTTCAGTGAGAGAGGGTGATTAATCCTCATATACCTTTGGGATCCAGGATATAGCCAACAATAACGAAATTATCAGCCACTTTTACATGGATTGGTCCCGCTATCTTGAACTATCCCTGGATAACTTGCGCTCCAGGCGGGGTGTTTAAACCCAATTCGAGAGAAAGGCGAATACCTTTAAACCTGTGAGGGATCAGGATCCCTTAAACGTGAGAGAGGGGGCCAATCCTCTAATCTTTCGAAGTATCCTGAATGTGTATCCTGGAGCTATATCCCGAAGCATATACTGCAAAACAGCTGTAAACTAAGGTGGGTGTTAGCCTGGCTAACACCCCTCCGATGCTTCAGTCAGTAATGGGTTCAAAAGAATAAATAATATTAAAACATATTAAAAGAGATAGAATCCATACCATCCTGAGTTAGAATTTAAATTCTAAACTCATTTGAAATAGAGCTTTAGATGTATAGCATTCCAGGATCTTGGTAGTATATCCCCCCTCCATATTCTTGAGTCGATATGCTCCTTTTCCTGATTCTGATTCAATCTCATAGGGTCCTTCCCACTTTGGAGCCAGTTTTCCATCTGCAGGATTGGTAGTATTCTGAAAAGCTTTTCTTAACACCCAATCTCCAACTTGGAACCTTCTAGTCCTTATATTCTTGTTATATGCTATGGATATCCTTTGTTGATATGCTGCCATCCTTAGTTTTGCTCCATCTCTTGTCTCATCAACAGTATCTAATTCCTGGCATAGGGCTTCAGGATTCTGCTCAGGATCCCGGAGATCGGATCTCGCCGTAGGTATCACCATTTCTGTCGAGATCACCGCTTCTGCTCCAAATACCAAGGAAAAAGAGGTTTGGCCAGTTGCACTTTTCACCATTGTTCTATTAGCCCATAAAACAAAGGGTAATTCTTCTGCCCATCTTCCCTTTAGCTCCAAGCCTTTTCTTCAAATTGTTGACAATTATCTTGTTTGAGGATTCTGGTTGTCCATTTGCTTGAGGATGTACCGGTGTGGATGTGATCATTTTGATTCCCCAACTCTTGCAAAAGTCAGTAGTCCTCTTACTTATAAACTAAGATCCATTGTCACAAACTATCTCGGCTGGTACTCTAAACCTGGTCAGGATATTCCTCTTTATGAAGGATACTACTTCTTGATCTCTAACTTGAACAAACGCTTCAGCTTCAACCCACTTAGAGAAATAATCAGTCATTTCCAGCATGAAGACCTTTCCTCCTGGAGCCTTTGGCAATTTTCCTACTATATCCATTCCCCATTTCATGAATGGCCAAGGGGAAGCGATATGATAAAGTGGTTCAGCAGGTTGATGTAATATATTACTGTGTCTTTGACACGCATCACATCTCCGAGCATATTCTGCAGCATCTTTTCTCATCGTCGGCCAATAGTATCCTGTTCTTAATACCTTTGAGAATAATGACATGCCCCCAGTATGGTTACCACAATCCCCTTCGTGTATATCCTGAAGCACTTCTTTAGTTTCGGGATCCTCCAAGCACCTCAGATATGGTCCTGCATGAGATTTCTTATACAAAACATTATTTATAATAGTGAATCATGATACCTTCATTCTAAAGGCCTTAGGATTTTCATCCTTCGGGATGTGCCCTTCCTTGAGATATCTTATGATTGGAGCCGTCCAGGACTTAGGATCCTCCTCAGGATACTCATCATCAGGATCCTGAACACTTACTACTTCCTTATCCTGAGGATTTGTCGCAGGATACAGGATATGTAATATTGGTATTCGGGTCCCTTCCGGTATCCTGACTGATGATCCTAGATTTGCCAAGGCATCGGCTTCAGCATTATCCTCTCTTGGTACTTGTTCAAGCGTAAAAATATCGAAATATCCTGCTAATTTTTTGAGAATTTTGAGATGCTCGATTAACTTCTCCCCTTTAATGCATTTCCTGATACTTCAAGATACAGGGATAATGGTTCACCATCATCAGGCTTCATCAATAGAGGTGCGGTTGAAAGATACTGCTTCAAATCCTGCAAGGCTGCTTCATGCTTTACTCCCCATTCGAACTTCTTATTCTTCTTCAGGATATCATAAAATTCCTTGCATTTTCCGAGGATCTTGAAATAAATCTGTTTAATGCTGCTACTCGCCCTGTTAATCGTTGAACATCCTTCATATTTGAAGGTGACTTGATATCCAGGATAGCTTTAATCTGCTCCGGGCTTGCCTCTATCCCTCTTTTAGTTACCATATATCCTAGAAACTTTCCTGCCCCCACTCCGAAATTGCACTTAGCAGGATTCAGCTTCATGTTATACTGATCCAGGATATCAAATGCTCCCTTAATATCCTGGAGATGATCCTCAGCCTTTTTAGATTTTACTACCATATCATCGACGTACACCTCCATAGTGTCCCCCAGCTTGTCTTTGAACATCATGTTCACCAATCTTTGATATGTTGCACCTGCATTCTTCAAACCAAAGGGCGTAGCAGTGTAACAATAAATACCTGTTGGTGTCATGAAAGCAGTATCCTCCTGGTCTGAAGGTTCCATCTGGAACTGCTGGAATCCTGAAGATGCATCCATGAAGGTTAACATCTCATGGCCGACAGTAGCATCCACCATTGAGTCAATATGAGGAAGAGGAAATGGGTCTTTGGGACAAGCTTTGTTCAAGTCTGTGTAATCTACACAAACTCTCTATTTCCCATTTTTCTTCTGCACCACAACTACATTCGCTAGCCATCTTGGAAACTTGACCTCTCTGGTCATTTTGGATTTCAATAACCTCTCTACTTCTTCTTGAATAATCATATTTTGCTCCGGAGCAAATTTCCTTCTCTTTTGTTGGACAGGTTTGGATGACCTGTCAATACCGAGATTATGTGTTATAATATGCTTGGAAATACCTGTCATATCCTCGTGCTTCCACGCAAATGTTGACATCCTGCATTTCAAAAAATTAGTCAATTGATCTTCAATATCCTGAGGGATATTGGTTCCCACGAGCACCGAGATATCCGGATTATCCTGATCCAGGATAATTTTCTTTACATCCTGCTCTGAAGCCTCCATGATATCCTGGCCTCGCATCTTTAATTGCTATGCTGCACTGGGCTTTGTTGAGGATTTCATCGAAGAAGAATAACACTCCTTCGCTTCCTGTTGATCGCTTTCCACCTTAACTACTCCCCAAGGGGTAGGGATCTTGATACACTGATGATAAGTTGACGGCACAGCTTTCATATCATGGATCCAAGGCCTACCTAATATAATATTATAGCAGGATAAGGAGTCCATGACACAAAAGCGCTGCATTGAATTGACCCCTTCAACATACACGGGCAACTTTGTCTCCCCTACAGTATTCCTAGCTTCTCCACTGAAACCAACGAGCATCGTGGACTTCGAAGTAATATTCATTGGGGATACATCCATCCTCTTCAATGTTTCCAGCTGAATTATGTTGACGGAGCTGCCATTATCCACTAATATCCTGCACACAAAATGGTTAGCAACATATAACGTTATTACTAAAGCATCATGATGAGGATCCTGGACATTATCCCTGTCATCGTTATCGAACGTGATCACTTTGTCAGTTGTGAGGGTTGACATCCTGGTTGGTTTATCTCTCATTTCTGCTTTGGCTACTTTCGCGTGCCTTTTCGCCACAGAATATGATGTGCCCCAGATATCAGATCCTCCTGAAATAAAGTTAATTATTTTGGCATCCGCGGGAGGCGATGCCGCTCGTTCAGGATCCTTCTCAGGATCCTGACCTTTTTTCTTCTTCCTTCCCAAGAGGTCCTTCAGATATCCCTTGCTTAAGAGATAGCTTATTTCTTTCCTTAAAGCGATGCAATCCTCAGTAACATGTCCGAAATCTTCATGGAAGGCACACCATTTGGACTTATCCTTCCAATCAACTTTTTGTTGATTTTTCCGGGGCCATCTTGCTTTGTCTCCTAAACTCTGCATAGCATACATTAGTTCAGGTATATTAACGGAAAAACAATATTCAGACAACTCAGGATACTCCTCAGGATCCTCATCTTCAACAGCATTCACTTTCTTGCTGTCATTTCTACCATATGGCTTAGAGCAATATGGTTTGTACGAGGATTCTGATTTGCTGTTGGTTGACTCATAGGTTGTTGACGAATTCATCCTTTCTTGCATCTTTTTGTCGTCTTCCAACCGAATATATCTTAAAGCCCTGTTACGAGCTTCATCCAGATTCCTGCAGGGGTTCATTACAAGATCCTGGTAAAATTGAGAATCCTTTTGCAATCCCATCTTGAAAGCCTGTACAACTGTTGCAACATCAAGATGTGGGATATCCAAGGATTCCCGACAAAACTTGTTCACATAATCCCTCAAGGATTCCTGAGGTCCTTGAGTTATCCTGTAAAGATCACTGGTTAGTTTCTCAAAACTCCGGCTGCAAGAAAATTGACTATTAAGTAAATTAACTAAATGAGCAAATGAAGTAATTGAGTGAGGAGGAACGTTTAAGAGCCATTTTAAGGCTGATCCTGTTAAGGTAGAACCAAAACCCTTGCACAGGCATGCTTCTTTGAGATCTGGAGGGATAGGGTTGATTTTCATCCTTTCCCTATACTGGGCAATATGCTCCTCAGGATCCGTAGTTCCGTTATAGAGTTTCATGTTAGGGGTTTGAAATCTTTTTGGGATTTTAGCATCACAAATAGGATATGCAAATCGTGATATCCTGTGGCTGTCCTGGGACACTTCTGGAATTGGTTGGACCACCCCAGGTACACTGGATATCATGTCTTTCAGTTTTTGAAGCTCCCTGGAAAATGCTGATGTCATACCAGCATCTTGCAAAGATCCAACACCATTAGTAGCAAGAGTATTATTATTATTAGATACATTACCAGTCTGGGGATTCTGGCCATATCCTGAAGCATATCCTGAGCTTCTCACAGTTGATACTCTTACTGAAGAGGGTATCCCAGGAGTATGATTCTGGGAATGGCTAGGCACAATATTCCCTCGGTTATCCTCAGTATAAACTGCAGAATTGAAGTTCAAAGCCCTGGGTTGCAAGGGAGTGATAGTATCTTCAGTAGGCCTGCTTGAGCCGGATTTCAAGAGTTGTATCTCTCTCATCAGCATTTGATTAGTTTCCTGCTGCTGCCTCATCTGTTCCTGTACACTACCAAACAAATTTAGAATTTCTTCATTAGAAGCCAAAACAGGACCAGATCCCTGGGTATTGCGAGCGGGGATAACATCCCGAGCCATATAAATTTCAGTTCCCTGTGAAGAGGCTTACATTCTCGGAGGAGGTGGTGGAAGCACCGAACCAACTGTTGCAGAGGTTGTAGCAGACACGGTGGAAGGTCTCATGTTTGGTCCCAAGGCCATTGAAAATAATGTAGCAAAAAGTTTTAAAAATCGAAAACCAAGTAATGATTTTGCAAAAACTTTCAGTAGAAGTAGCACCACTTGCCCCACGGTGGGCGCCAAATTGTTTTGGTAAAAAATTACCGAATCAATTAAGTGATCAAATTAGTTAAGTGAGGTAGTGTGCTAAGAACGTGTGTTGAAAATATGCTAGTTAAGTTGTTTACAAAAAAAAAAAAAAAAAAAAAAAAAAAAAAAAACAGTTCCAGGATATAGCTCAGGATATTGAGCTATATCTATGATCAAACAGTGAGCGAAAATGTAAAGGGTGACACGAGATATACCAGGAAAGCCCTTGATCAATCTAGATCGCCGGCATAAAACCTCGGGAGCTGACAATCGTAGCTGCCTTGTTTTTCTTATTGCTTCAAATATCAGGATACAGTGCAGGATATGATGCGGATCAACTAAGTGTTACAATGTAGTTTGAATACAAGTGTCAGTGCGTTGTGAGTGTTTGCAAGTAGAGAGAAAGAGAGTGTGGAAGATTGTGTGTGTCTCTATCTTGATCTGATCAATCTATTTATAGTAAAATAAACTAACTAACTAGCCTATCTTTCTGGGATTCAACAAATGTTCATCAGGTGAACGTTGCAGTCCACGTCTTCCGGGTTCAACGTCTATAATATAACTGATTTGCCCGAGTCTTGAGGAGAAGAAGTCCACCTGACTGTTAGAGACTGGTTTCAATAACCTGCACGTGGGTTAATTGGTTACTACCAGGATATCACATAAGGATGTTACCAATATCCTGATCCGGTATCCTGGTCACAAACAAAAGAAACATAGTCAGTATATTAGCCAGGATATATGAGCAGAAAATCGCCCGTAACAGTGTATTTTTTTGTATCAATTTTTGTGCCAAGTAGTATGCAGGCCAATAATGTGACAGACAATTATGGTGTTTTGAAATGTAGTGGCTTTTAATGTTTTCGTCTCTTCATTTTACTGTTTGCAGTTACTGTTTGTTCAGTTTCATCTGTTAAGGCTGTAACACTTCCCATCTTTTCAGGGTTCGGCGTTTTGTTTTTATCGCGTTTAGATAAAGATGGCACGTTGTTTTATACATTGTTTTGATGGCGTTTAGTCAATTAGTGTTGTTTTTAATAATACATTCTTTGGCATTTTCTGGCGTTTTATATAGTAACAATGTGCTTTGCTAGTATTCGTTCTCACAGTTTTCATACTATTAGGCGTTTTGGTATTTGTAGTTTTTGGCATTTTATAATCACTTTTTTAAAGATATAATGTATTTTGTTAGTAGAGAATTAGATAACAAACAACAAAGAATTAGATAACAAACAATAGAAGATGAAAAAAAAATTAAAAATGCTAATCTAATTTCTCATCCAAATCTTCACTGTCATCAACCTTTCTTCTTGATTTTGTTTTGGAGTTTTGAACCTTTTAATATCTTAGCTAAATGCGAATTTTCCTTCACAACGCCCGTCTTTAGACGAAGCTTATTAGTGGCATCCTGTATTTTGGTGTGATATATTCTTGTTTGGTGACATGTCATTGAAGATCAACGCCTGCTTGGATGCTTTTATAATAATGGAGTCCAAAATAGCATTTACACTGGTATCGATCCCTTCATGCCATGCATATATTCATCAAGAACAAAGCTCACATAATGACATCTCACTGTCATTAGTCACTTTTTTCTTGAATATTTGTCCATCTCATTCAACAAAACTTATAGAGATACCCACCTAAGAGAAGAATCCATTCAATGAAACTTCATGCAGAACAACACTGGACATAGAAGAAACGAGCTTTGCCATTTGTGGTTTTTTAAGTATTTTTTATGGCATTTTAAAGTGAGTGGTTTCTAAGAAACATGGCGTTTGTTTTTTGGGTGTGATCAATTAATTGTGCAGAGACGTCTCTTTATAGGATGTTTTTGGTGCGTAGTTTAGGCGAGATTTTAATATAATAAATGCTAGTAATAGTAATAAAATAACCGTCTAGTAATAAAATAACCGTCTTTTCAGTTACTGTGTGTATTTACTATTTTGTTCAGCTTTATCAGTTTAGTGTGATAGACGTCCCGTCTTCTAAGTTTGGCATTTTCTAATGGCGTTTCGTAGACCAAGATGACAAAATACACTAACAGAGAAAATATTAATCAGAAAAATGTTTTCTTTTTTTTTTTATCATTTTTGGCGTTTCGTAAGCAATAACTTTTTTGTAGTATTTTTTTGCATTTTGAAACTAAGGGGAGAAATATAGCATTTTATTATCTTAAAAAAATTACACAAAAGAAAAAAAAATTAAACTCCTCGTCAGAAGGTACTTTATCTGAGAAGTATCCATCACTTCCTTCGTCTTCTTCTTCGGAGTCTTCTTCTAGTCTTTCATCTAATTCATCACTTTCACTTTCATTGGCTTCATGTTGTTGAAGATTCTGAAGCCTCCATTTGAACATGTCCTGCATCAATGCCATTTTTAAGTCCATGTCTGTGTTCAAACATGTGGCGTTGTGCAATTCTTCCATGAACCCAACCCCTTACTTTGTCATGATGTCTTCAAGCAGGTAGTCTTCCTGCTCTCAGTTGTCACATATAACGGTCACCATGTCTGTTTCCTCATCAAAACGCCATGAAGTTATGACTGGGTCCGTTTATAACAACCCTCCTAGATCCCTTAACGTGACCCTAAAATGTTCCTAATATACCCCGTATACGAGAAACAAACCCAGAATACCCTTGTATTTCTAAAAATCAAGAAAAACAAAGTTAAGGAGTCTCGCGTGGGGCGCGACCCCCTTTGCTAAAGCCTTCGCGGGCCGCAACTGGCTTGGATTGCCGGTCAAGGCATCCCACCACGTGGCAGGTGACTCAGCAGACATATACATTGACTCGACCAAGCTATACTCGACACGTGTTCTCTCTCGGGCCGCGAGCCGCCATTGAATCCGCCTATAAATAGGATGGACGAGCTCATTTGAAATTCGTTCAAAATTTCTAAATTCTCTCAACTTTCTGATAGTAATAATTATTCCCAGGCATAATACCCCTATAAAGCGAAGCTCTGCCTCATTGTAAGTACTATAAATCTACTATTACCCTACACAATCGATTTACACGATCGATTTAGGGCTCCGTAACGCTTGTCAAGGCTCTGCGTGACTCAGTCATTGGAGTTCTGTCTCGTGTTGCACCCGATTGATCTATGATTCCGTAATGCATATTGTCACGGCCCCCGACCCGGTTTGACCCGTTTCAGGAGCCGCGGGACAGAAAATCCCGTGGTATTTATTTAACAGCGGAAGTTTTCTTCAGGATCTATTTAAAACTATGATTTCCCGATTATTTTATTTCACAACTCGGGATAAAACCCCGGTAATTTACAATCACATGATTTCATGGAGAAATCTTTATTTTTACAAAACATGTTTCTTTATTTTATATTGAGCCACTTCTTTAAGCTAGTAGTGCTTCACGGCACTTTTCCTGGATCACAACAGATCACCTGAAACATGTTTGAAAAAGGTTTTGTCAGCAGGAAATACTGGTGAATCATTCTATTTACTGAAATGACACGTTTGTTATAATTTACAGTATTAAGAGAGATTACAATGTTTCCTGATATCAACCAACTACCCACGGTATTTGTCACTCGACTCGTTTCTGTGACTATGGTCATATCACTATTGAGTCCTGTCACCCAATAGTGACGTATATCACTAATTAGGCTCGCCCACCTAAAGTGATAAAAACAGCAGTAATGTGCACAATACCCCACATACCGGCTGTAATTTGGTGATTACATAAACTTAATCACTGTAATTATAACTTTGAAAATAAACATGCTTTTGTAAACAAATTTGATAAAAAGAGAATGACTCACATTGTAGATTTATTTGAGCAGATCCTAGCCTATTAATTAGCCTTTTAACCTAGTTTAAATAACAATGCACACAAACTAGGTTAGTAACTAATACAGCATTTACGATAACTCACGAGATTAAAACCTTCACAACGAATGACAAAGTGTGATACTTAAACATCCATCGAATTAACGACGAATGACAAAGCATAAACCCTAATGTGGGCAGCACTTAAACATCCATTGGATAGTTTAATCGATCGGACATTGAATCGTAGCAGCGATCGAGTTATTACCCTGTATTGCAGCAGCACTTCATGATTTGTGTGTGTTTTGGAACTATTTCTACGATAACTCAGTGTACGAAATGACTTTGAACGTCGAACTAACGCACAATTGCATGTAACAGGCTCTACTATTTATACATGAAAAACGGCTCCCTCGCGTGGCGCGAGGGGCCTTCGCGTGGCGCGAGAGACACTGGTCTACCATAGGGTATCTTCGTGTCACAGTAGCTCAGGTGGGTTGGTCTCGCGTTAAAATTCAGTATACACGTAAAACTGTTTGGATATTACCGACTAGGGTTTACCCCCCCTGAGTTTTAGGGGCCCTGATCCTGATTCCGATTGTTCTGAAAATTTTAGGGTTTACGCAGAATCACTTGGGTGTCTTAATTAGGGTTTCCTATTGGACAAATTAATTTAATAAATAGGACTTTTGATGAGAGTTATTACATCCTCCCCACCTTAATAAAAATCTCGTCCTCGAGATTTACTGGAATAAGTAGGGATACTTTCTCTTCATTTCTGATTCCAGTTCCCAAGTGTATTCAGCTCCTCTCTTTGAATCCTACTTGACTTTAACTAGCACTAGTCGTTTGTGCTTGAGAAATTTCACCTTTCTGTCTTCTATCTGAAGAGGTTTTTCAACAAATTTCAACTTTTCGTTTACCTCTATATCTTGAAGAGGTACTACCAAAGATTCGTCTGATAGGCAATTCTTGAGATTGGATACATGAAATACATCATGTACTCCAGCTAACTCTTCTGGTAGTTGTAAACGATAAGCAACTGGTCCTATACGTTGGATCACCGGAAATGGTCCTACGTATCTTGGACTTAGCTTTCCTTTCTTACCGAATCGAACAACCCCTTTCCAAGGTGAAACTTTCAATAGTACTTTATCTCCCACTTGGAATTCCAACGGTTTTCGTCTATTATCAGCATAACTTTTCTGGCGATCTCGAGCCGTCTTCAGTCTTTCCTTGATTTGTGTAATCTTGTCGGTCGTCTCTTGCACTATTTCAGGACCTGACAATTGACTTTCTCCTATTTCTGCCCAACAAACTGGAGTTCTGCACTTTCCTCCATACAGTGCCTCGAATGGGGCAGTTTCAATACTTGAATGATAACTATTGTTATAGGAGAATTCGATTAAAGGTAAATGGTCATCCCAATTTCCACCAAAATCTATCACACATGCTCTGAGCATATCTTCTAGAGTTTGGATTGTCCTTACACTTTGTCCGTCTGTCTGAGGATGATATGCCGTACTTAAATTTAGTCAAGTACCCATGGCTTCTTGGAAACTTGTCCAGAAATGGGAAGTGAAACGACTATCCCTATCGGAAACAATGGAGAGTGGAACTCCATGTAAAGATAGGACTTCATCTACATACATCTTAGCCAACCTTTCCATGCTAAAGGTTTCTTTCATAGGTAGAAAGTGAGCTGATTTGGTTAATCGATCCACAATTACCCAAATCGCATCATTACCTTTTTGGGTTTTGGGTAACTTAGTAACAAAATCCATTGTTATGAGTTCCCATTTCCATACAGGCATTTCCAGTTGTTGTAGTAGACCTGAAGGTTTCTGATGTTCTGCCTTAACTTGTGAACAAGTAAGACACTTAGAAACATATCGAGTTATATCCTTTTTCATTCCTATCCACCAAAAGTTATTTATTAAATCTTGGTACATCTTATTGTTTCCAGGGTGCATAGTATACCTAGATTTATGGGCTTCTTCTAAAATCTTATTTCTTAATTCTCCCTGCTTCGGTACCCAAATTCTTCTTTTGTGGAATCTCCAAATTCCATCAACTCCTTGTTCTAATTCTTTTATTCGTCCTTTCATTCCTTCATCATCATCCTTGATTGCTGTTTCTTGAAAATGCTTTAGTTGTTCCATTAAATCTAGCTGTAGATTTAATCTAAGAGCACGAACCCGTCGTTGTTTCTCATGGTACTTACGACTTAAGGCATCTGCAACTACATTTCCCTTTCCTTCGTGATACTGAATATCACAGTCGTAGTCACTTAGAATTTCCATCCATCTCCTTTGCCTCATGTTTAATTCTTTTTGCCCAAATATATATCTTAAACTTTTATGATCTGTATAGACAGTAAATTTACTTCCATACAGATAATGTCTCCAAATCTTAAGAGCAAAAATTATGGCCCTAATTCTAAGTCATGAGTTGTATAGTTTTCCTCATGCTTTTTCAATTGTCTTGAAGCATACGCAATTACCTTCTTGCGTTGCATTAACACACATCCTAATCCTAGTTTTGAAGCATCACAGTAAACTTCAAAATCTTCAGTTCCTTCTGGCAAAGCTAGGATTGGGGCATTCGTTAACTTTTGCTTTAATATCCTAAAAGCTTCTTCTTGCTTAGGTCCCCATTCAAACTTAACTGCTTTACAGGTTAGCTTAGTTAATGGTACAGCTATCTTGGAAAAATCCTTAATAAACCGTCTATAATATTCAGCTAAACCTATAAAACTTCTAATTTCCATTCCGGATTGCGGAACCTTCCAATTGGTAATTGCTTCTATCTTAGCAGGATCTACGTGAATACCTTCGTGATTCACCATGTGTCCTAGGAATTGCACTTCTTTTAACCAAAATTCACATTTCGAGAATTTGGCATAAAGCTTTTCTTTTCTTAACAAAGTTAAGAGTGCATGCAAGTACTCACAATGCTCGTCCTGGCTTTTGGAATAAATAAGTATATCGTCTATGAAGACAATTACAAATTTATCTAAATACGGTTTACAGATAGTATTCATCATGTCCATGAATGCAGTAGGTGCATTCGTTAATCCGAAAGGCATGACCGTAAACTCGTAATGACCATACCTAGTTCTGAAAGCAGTTTTAGGTATGTCTTCTTCTTGTACCTTCAATTGATGATATCCGGAGCGTAAGTCGATCTTAGAAAAATATCTAGCTCCTTGAAGTTGATCGAAAAGATCATCAATCCTAGGTAATGGGTATCGATTCTTAATTGTAACTTTATTCAGTTCTCTATAATCAATACACATTCTCATTGAACCATCCTTCTTTTTCACAAACAGCACTGGTGCTCCCCACGAGGATGAACTAGGTTGTATGAAACCTTTACTTAGTAATTCATCTAATTGCTTTTTCAATTCTAACATTTCTGTGGGTGCTAACCGATAAGGTGCCTTGGCTATCGGTGTAGTTCCTGGAATTAGATGAATTCTAAATTCTACTTCCCTATCTGGTGGTAATCCTGGTAATTCTTCTGGGAATACATCTGGGTATTTTGAGACTATAGGAATCTCCTTAAGTTCTTTACCCTTAGTACTAATGATTACTGAAATCATATATACTATTCCTTGTTTCCGTTCATAACTAGCAACTTTCATTACTGATATGAACTTCATGGGTTTACGTGGTTTATCTCCTGTAATCATGATTATTTCTCCAGTAGGTGCCTGAATCTCTACGGAGTTTTTATCACAAAGGATTCGAGCATGGTTGGCTACTAACCAATCCATCCCTAATACGACATCGAATCTAGTTAAATTCATTGGCAATAGATTTGCATGAAATTTATGACCTGAAAGTTCTATATTTTCTTTTTGCAAAACCTTATCTATGTTAATAGAATTTCCGTCTGCTGTTTCGACTGTAAAAGTCTGCCTAAGGTTGGTTAAAGGTAAGTTAAGAGCTTGGCAGAATGAAGTATTGATAAAACTTTGGTTTGCACCAGAGTCAAATAATACTTTTGCATATACGTTGTGAACTAAGAACGTACCAGCTATCACATCTGGAATGAGTTCTGCTTCTTGAGTGGTCAGTTGGAATGCTCTGACATTCTTTTTAGTAGCTCCGTCGGCCGTCTTGGTTTTGTTGTCTACTGGTTTGACCAATTTAGGACATTCTGTTTTGAAATGTCCTGCTTCGCCACAGTTAAAGCAGATTATGGTTTTCTTTCTGCAGTTTTCTTCACGATGTCCTACAGCTTTACAAAAGTTGCAGGTTATATTGCATTTTCCATAATGTTTCTTTTTGCAATTTTTGCAAAATGGCGGAGCTGAAGATTGCCCTGTTCCTCTTTTCCTGAAACTGCTGTTATTACCCGTACGAAATCCTTGGGTAATTTTCTGAGCCAGTTCCTTCTTCCTGTTTTCATCCCGGGTGCGTACCAATTCATCAGTTAGGGTGTTAGCTAATTCCACCGCATCGTCAATAGTACGAGGTCTCGCAGCTTTAATGATGTTACGGATTTCACTAATCAGTCCCCAAATATAGCGAGAAATGAGTAGTAATAATTGTGTAGATATATGCAAGTTTAAACGTTTAACTTTTTTGGCGTTTTACAATGAGTGGTATTTAGGAAACATAGTGTTTGTTTTTTTGGTGTGATCAATGGAATGTGCTGAGACGTTTCTCTTTATAGGATGTTTTTGGCGCGTAGTTTAGGTGGGATAAATAACAATCGTACACAAAACAATCTCAAATGCAATTAAAATACAGGATGCCACTAATAAGCTAAATTGTTATAATTGTGTAGATATTAAAAACAACAATCAACCACCAGTGGATTTATTTATCCTACTGGCAACATCAAAAGGTTGTCTAGTGTTGAAGGAAGAAGACCCCAGTACCAAGAAAAAGGGGCATCAGTGGTTAATGTTTGGAGTATACTCCCTACCTCTACCACTGATAAAACCACTGCTAGTGGGAAATCAGATGATCCCATTAAATTGGGTGATGGTTTAAAGTACCAGAAATTGACGGATCGTGTTGAAAAACTTGATAACTCTATTGCAGAACTCAAAGATATGCTACAACAGTTGTTACAAGTACAAAAGGTACATTCATCTGCTGTTCCATCTCAAGCACCTGCTCCACAACAGGCACCTGCTACAAATGAGCTCTGGAACTTATTTCAACCTTTTCTCCATCATCAAGCCCAACTAGCAGATCAGCAACATGAAAAACATGTCCAACAGCTGAGAAATGCATCCTACACTTTACCTATATATATATATATATATATCAATTTGTACTTTGATATAACAATTACTTTTAGCCAAGAACCCAAATTGAAGCTTGTATTTCTTGCAGCATTAAGGAAGCAAGATTGCGTTGTGGGGAATGTTTGTTATCTTACAATTTTTATGGGTTATTCTACTGAAAATAATACAGCTAAAATAATATCCAATTAATAGTTGGATTAAATATAGTTTTGTTTTAATGTATAAATGATCTTAATATAACATTTTTAATACTTTTTATTAGCGACGACCCACTCCCTCTAAAATCTACTCCTAAAATCTACTTATTGTTGTGTAACAACTAGAACCTATTAGCAATGCATAGAGAAGAATGAGAGATGGATTCCTTATTGATTGATTTCAACATCATATACAAATGTCATTATATATAAGACCTTACATAATGGATGCACTACATAATTGATGCACTAAAGAGATATGAGTTATAGATGTGGATAGTCACTACATAATTGATGCACTAAAGAGATAGGAGTTATAGATGTGGATAGTCACTACATAATGGATGCATTCATAACACCCCCCCCTGACTATCCACATGATATACTATTCTTTAATACGTTTGGTGATGCTGCCTCGTTAAAAAGTTTGCTAGGAAAACCCAGTGGGACAAAACCTCAGCTAAGGGAAAAAGAGTGCAGCGCGTATTGTCTCTCCCTAATACTTCTAGATCAGGTATGTGCCTCATTAAAAACCTTACTAAGAAAATCCAATGGGACAAAACTTAGTCAAGGGAAAAAGAGTGCAACTTAAATAAATCTCCCTCTCATTTTAACATGTATTCTTTAAGTGACGTGTGCCCATCACTTAAAGGTTTTAATCTCGTGATTCAAACGTAATGCCTAAATGTTAACCAATCTGAGCTAATTTGAATAAATTCTTTCGTTAATAATCTATTAAACCCTTCCCTGCCCTCAAGACCCTAATCGACAACCCCCTCCTTTAATTACCTACAACTCAATCGCTCAACTCTCTCCACCGTCCACTCATCGCCGTTGCTGAATATCTGCCTTTTCTTATCCTCTCTGCCAGGCGATTTAGGGTTTAGACACGCCACAACGGACTGTAAAAGATTCACAAGCGGATCAAAAGATAAATAAGATTATTGTTCAACAGACTTTAACATCTAGAGCTTGCAAGACTTGATTATTGATGCCTGGAGTAGCCAGCCTATTTCGTATAGTACCTGCATTTAACCTTTTTGGGAAAATACGTCAGTTTATACTGGTAAATACAATTAACTGACTCATTTTGAAAATGGTTTAAGAAAATTAGTTTGAATGCACATGGCACAAAAATAACTTTTATAACTTGGGATAATTATTTAAAAATAAACTTGTATACAGTTTTACATGTTTGTCATCCACTTAGGACCCGGTTAGAAGAGCCGGTTTAACAAGATCAATAGACACACCACTTGGTATAATACCCACAAGAAGATACTCTTCTTGCAGACTATCTTTTTACATACGCAACTGTCAGGTGTATGCCTACACCCCGTGCTAAAGTCGTGGCCATTTCTAATGAATGAGCCGAGGATATCCAGGACACGGTCATTAACCCCCCAAAAGCATTGTATCAAACAAGACAGAATAAAATGGGTTATGCATCTTTTTAATCAATATTTGATTGTACGACTTCATACCCGACCAAGCGGTATCATTATAATACGTACCCCAAGCCCGTATAGGGAAAATAAGTTAAAAGTATTTACCTGAGCAAATATTCAAATTTATCTCAACCGTATTCAATCAGCAAGTGCAGATAGCTTTTACTGGTCTCCTAAATCTGGAACGAAGGTTTTAATAACCTATTAGATTCCTAACGGGTCTTAATTAAGCCTAAACTTAGACCGGTTAGTTTTAAAGAAAAGTATACGGTTCAAAACGCAAGATTAAGCGAAGACCGGATTAGAATGTGATTTAGTCCCGAAAAGTTTGAAGACTTGTATAATATGGGTAAACTAAACACATTCTGGGTTATGTTAAATCTATTGATTGCCCATAGAGATATGAATGGTGAAAATATTTTATTTTATATTCCAAAATATAAAATTGTTTATGTTCATATACAGTCCTATATAGCTCATAAAAATTACAAAACCATTAAGTTCTACACATAAGCCAAAGCTAATGAATGTCATTCGTGTTATGTATTAACGCACCAACAAGTTCGCTCACATTATTGAAATCGTGGTGTTTAATATAAACCAGAGCATTTGTTTTGAAAACTCGAAAATCGTTTAGCACATATGAATCACCCCAAAACCATTGAAAGTAGTAAAATAGGGGAACTATGTACTCACTTGATTAAAATGAAAATGAGATCAATTATAAACCTTGAATATAATCAAACTCCGTTTGATCATTTACTTCTATTTGCAGAATATATTGGTTTGAAATACTAAAGCATGGTAGATACGCCGCAGGTACTTCTTATATATTAGTGCTTTTATCATATTGCATTCCGTGGCATTATTTAGTTCACTTGGACGAAAGATTTCAAACGATGACACACAACGATGTTTACTAAATGATATAAACCATACGAGTTTTATTTCAAGAACGATTTACAATTTGGTTTATAAAAACAAATGTTTTAGTCAAGATTCATGGCAACTAGGTTTTATAAACTATAACCAACTTGTTTTTAGTTGGTTAATCATGTTGCAATACAAAACACTTTTCAAAACAAAGGCTTTCAATTATCGACTCTTATCGCCGTACGAGGTATTGCAACAAGAATACAAGCCATGAATCTGACAAACATACAAAACCTATGTGGTCGCCAGCATTTTTATGCTGACTTTATTTTCACATATGTTTCAGGTGGTGTTTGATGATGTTGATGATGACTAGGATGCATGCTCACATAGGATAGGACGAGGCCTTAGTGACTTAATAACGATGATAGACAATATGCTGAACTTGTTTGTTTTATTTCAAGACAATGTTAAACACTTAATATTTAAATAAAATGAAACTTTAATCCATGTGTTGTGAAACAATGATTCTGTTACTCCACTCCCCGACGTTTCCGCAACGGTTTCGTTGTTTTAACGCGGTCCATGATTTCTACAGGCGAAATGGAGAAGCCTGTAGAAATCATGCACCAGAGTCAAATAATACTTTTGCATACACGTTGTGAACTAGGAACGTACCCGCTATCACATCTGGAATGAGTTCTGCTTCTTGAGTGGTCAATTGGAATGCTCTGGCATTCTTCTTAGTAGCTCTGTCAGCTGTCTTGGCTTTGTTGTCTATCGGTTTGGCCACTTTAGGACATTCTGTTTTGAAATGCCCAGTTTCTCCACAGTTAAAGCAGATTCTGGTTTTCTTTCTGCAATCTTCTTCACGATGTCCTACAGCTTTGCAAAAGTTGCAGGTTATATTGCATCTTCCATAATGTTTCTTTTTGCAATTCCTGCAGAACTGAGGAGTTGAGGATTGCCCTGTTCCTCTTTTCTTGAAGTTATTACTATTACCCACACGAAATCCTTGGGTAATTTTCTGAGCCAGTTCCTTTTTCCGATTTTCATCTCTTGTACGTACCAATTCGTCAGTTAGGGTGTTAGCTAATTTGTCACACCCCGACCACGTGGAACAACCAAACGTGGCGGAAACGTCGGGGAGTGTTGTAACAGAATTAATTGTTTCAAATCCATGGCAATTGAAGTTTCGTTTTATTAATCAAACATGAAAGTTTACATTGTTTTAAACAAGAACCAAAGAGTACATAACATAAATTAACTAGTTCTTGTCTCGTTTTAAGTCACTAAGGCACATGTCCGCCTAAGTATGTCTTGATAAGTCCTATGCATCATCTCCTGAAAACACATGTGAAAATAGGTACGTCAGCATAAAAATGCCTGTGAGATACATAGGTTTTGTGAAAACAGAATTCATGACTTATGTTTGAGAAAATGTTTAGTCATGAACCTTGTAATTTGCTTTGTCTTGTAAATCATTTGAAAAATGATAAGATCAGATGATATGTATAAATAAGAGAATAATGTATGGTTAAATGAATAACCATGTAAAATGAGTTTGTATAAGATAAGTTGTTTGTAAATCAATGTCTTGTGAAAAGTATGTTATTTGTATAAAATGTTATATGTCTCAAATTGAAATGATTCAAATAACGCTACAATATGTGATATCATACAAACACTTATATATAGGAAGTACCAGCGGCGTATCCACCGTGCTTGTATCATATTACATACGCCTCGTTACTTAAATCACTTACTCAAACCAAACCATCAAGATGAAATGTTTAACAATTGTAGAAATGTTTATGTATAGTCAAATGTCTATTGTCAAATGTAAATCATATCAACAGATACAACTGGTTCACACGGTTCAATAGTTACAAACGGTTCATATAATCAAAGGGTTACGACGGTTCACATAGTCAAATGGTTACAACGGTTCAAAATGTAGTATAATGTGTTCATATTCTGGATGAGCATATGCAACAGAAATGCAATGTAAAACAATGTACTAAGTATGCACACAATGGGCGTACATAGCATGAAATGTATTGTAAAGTGATGTACTAAGTATGCACACAATGGGCATACATAGCATAAAATGTATTGTAAAGTGATGTACTAAGTATGCACACAATGGGCATACATAGCATAAAATGTATTGAAATCATGTACTATAAATGTACTAATAAACATAGCAAGTATATGATGTGAAAACAGGAAAGCATGAAAGTAACAAGTAGGCACATGTGTTTCACCCCAAAACGTTTGGAAAACAGTAAAAGAGGGGTCTATGTACTCACTTGAGATTGCTCAGAAGTCCTAAGATAACCACCAAGCAATGCTAGAGATCACGGATATCAAACGACACCTAATATAGGTAACTATGTTAATATATCGGACCTAAATCGGAGGATTGGATAGAATGAGGGTTCGTAAACCAAACGAGTATAGAGACTCGTGTAATATGGTTTAACAAAGCCCACATACTAAAATGAAACCTAATCTAAGTGCTTACGACCCATTACGACCCGTTTAGGTAGCTTATGCTACTTTAACGCGTCGTTCGCGTGAAACGCGTTCGGAACGCCTAACTAGTCCTATGACAAGTAAAATATGCCTTAACATGTCTAATATTGTTACTAAATCAGTTTAGATACCAAAAGTTATGTTACATATCCTTAAAATGAATTTTGGCGTAAAAAGGGCATTTTGGTAATTTACCTAAGGCATATAAACTACCTATCATACAACTACTTAAACGAAGCGACCATAAGGTATAACCTCGGAAGGTTATTCCCTATATACTATGGTCACCTAATATGTTTGGTCGGATCCTAATGATCGACCAAACGGGTCGGGTTCGAAAGTATAGGCGATTGTTTAGATCGCTTACCTTCCGACCCTATATAAGTACTAAACTAAAAGTGACGAGCTAAGCATGTTAAAACATGCTTAACTAAGTTTAGAAAACAGGTTTGGTATCAAAACAAACGGTTTTGATACCCAAGAGTAGTTTGGTTACAAAATACGCAAGAATACGCATTCTGGCCGAAACTACGACTCGTCACTGAGCCTTGATAACGTGGTAATCAGTAGGTATAGTCACTAAGGACTATAACCATCGTGATCACGCTCACGTTATGAAGTTCAAACGAACTTCGCATCGACCATAAACTGGTCAATGCAGAAAGTCAAACATAGTTCGACTTTCGAACTAGAAAAGCGATAAAAGAACGAAGGAACACTTACAAAGGGTCCCCGCAAGATTGATTTCCAAGTAATCTCAGGTAGGAAGTGTATAACACAACCACTTAGAGAAAAACTCAGATTTCAAGTGGGTTTTGCAATGGGGATGGATGGGTATATATAGTAAATGGACCACCGTTAGGATCGTTCCTCGAATAACGTGCCTTAATCTCACCCGTACACTTGTAGGAATGTTATGGTAGCTCATTTTGCCCCCACCACCAGTTATTGACAAGTGGCATTGGCCTTTGGAGGGTTTAAGGGCTGGAAACAGGCTGTTAAAAACAAGTTTCTACATTTGACCCCTGCTTGCGCACCGTAACACTCAGAGTGTTGAGGTGCGCAAGGACCTGCAGACCAGAAAGTTTGAAAAATGGCAGAGCAGGCCCCTGAAGCTCCAAACTTGCTATTTGATGCACTTTTGACACGTTTAAGCCCCGTTAACCCCATTTCAAAGCTCTAAAATGAAGTTAAAGTATAGGGAATTTTAAATGCACTTTTGACCCGTTATGATTGACTCGGAATATGAGTCATTGTTGATCGTCAAGCAAATGCAAATGCAATGTATATCTCTTAAATGTCAACATATACACTAAGATGTTAGGTACTTCTTGATAGGTGTACTTCTTGTAAACAATCATTAGGTGAAAAGGAATTTAAAAGGATGATTGGACTATACTCTGTCATTCGTTGTGAATCCACTGAATTGTTAAGTATTGCACTAAACAATCGATGTGAAGGTTTAATCTCGTGAATTGTCGTAACTGTTGTATTAGTTACTAAACTGATTGTGTGTGCATTGTTAATTAAATTAGGTTAATCAAGGATAATCAGTAGACTTATATTCTGCTCGTTAAATCTACAATGT
Organism: Helianthus tuberosus; assembly: GCA_030545235.1. Lineage (NCBI taxonomy): Eukaryota > Viridiplantae > Streptophyta > Magnoliopsida > Asterales > Asteraceae > Helianthus > Helianthus tuberosus. The sequence goes on along the minus strand of CM060430.1, from coordinate 106,233,288 downwards.
GAGTCATTCTCTTTTTATCAAAATACTTTCAAAAGCATGTTTTTATCAAAATTATAGTTACAGGGATTAAGTCGTTGTTATCTAAAATTACTGCCAGTATGTGGGGGGATGTGCACATAGCTACTAATTATTTATCACTTGGGGTGAAAGGACCCTACAAGTGATATGTCCACAGTCACAGTCCGGTAAAGTGACAACTGGATCAGTTAATTTAAAAGATGAGGCAATTGTAATCGCTCTTAATACTGTACACTATAATAAACAGGATGTTTTACTAAAACCGAATGGTGAAAATATTTAACGGTTGCTACAAATGAGCTCTGGAACTTATTTCAACCTTTTCTCCATCATCAAGCCCAACTAGCAGATCAGCAACATGAAAAACATGTCCAACAGCTGAGAAATGCAATGGAGAAAAGGTTCAAGAACACTCAGGCTGATCTAAAGGCTCTCAAAACTCAGATCCTGCACACTACTGGCACTGCTCCTCCAAAAGATAGATGGCCCAGATCATAAAATAACTTGTATGTCTTTTATCAAAATTGTGACTTTCCAAGGTTATCTACACTATAATAAAGAAAGTGGTCCAACCTTAATTAGGACTCACCACAATTATAGTCGTTCATTGATCATTAGGAACATATCTTGAGGCACGTGGAAATTAGCCAATAATATACATTGCAAGTTTAAATATCTTTTGGTAGCTAAGGATGACTTGCCATTCTATCATGATACTACTACATTCTTTGAATATGCTAGAATAGTACCAACCCTTGCATCACCTGAACCGGTATTAATCTCCCGTTACATCTGGGGATTAATTGGGGAGATTAGACATGTAGTCAAGGCAGCTAGACCCCAAACTATAGAAAAAGCTGTAGAACTAGCAAACACCTTGACAAATGAATTAATCCGTACACGAGAAGAAGACCAGAGGAGAAACCTAGCCCAAAGGCTTACCCAAGAATTCCGTTCTGGGAATTCCAACCGTAGGAATATAGGATCTACCTCTGCACCATACTGCAAAGTCTGCAAGAGGAAGCATTCAGGAAAATGCTCCACTCCCTGCAATTTCTGTAAAATGCCAGGACACAAGGAAGAAGATTGCAAGAGAAAACCTAATAATGGGATGTGCTTCAACTGTGGGGAAAAAGGTCACATCAAGCCCAATTGTCCGAAATTGGCCCCAGCTACAAACAACAAGAACACTAAAAATGCTAGAGCATTCGTTCTGACTGCAGATAAAGCCAAGATGATTCCAGACGTGATAGCCAGTACGTTTTTAGTTAATGATGTTTTTGCTAAGGTATTATTTGACTCTAGTGCAAACCAAAGTTTTATTAATACTTCATTTTGCACACTTCTAAATCAGTCATTAACTAAACAACCACAAGAATGTCTAGTAGAGACAGCAAATGGAGAAAGGGTTAGGATTTCTGAAATCTTGCAAGGACCAAGAATAGAATTTTTAAACCAAAAGTATATTGCAAATCTGTACCCAATGAATCTGGCAGGATTTGATATTGTATTAGGAATGGATTGGTTAATAGCCAATAAAGCTAATATTTTATGTGATCAAAAGTCAATTCAAGTAAATTCACCAAAGGGTGAAAAGATCACAATTAAAGGAGATAAGCCATCTAGATCCACGAAATTTATCTCTGTGATAAAAACTGCAAGCTATATAAGAAAAGGATCTATAGTGTATTTGATTTCCATAATCACTAACACTAAAGGAAAAGAACTAAAAGACATTCCAGTAGTGTCTCAGTTTTCAGATGTCTTTTCAGAAGAACTGCCAGGGCTACCGCCAGACAGAGAAGTCGAATTCAGAATTCACCTATTACCAGGAACAGCACCAATTGCCAAAGCACCCTACCGTTTGGCACCAGCCGAAATGCGGGAACTAAAGAAACAGTTAGATGAATTATTAGAGAAAGGATTCATACAACCAAGCTCATCACCGTGGGGAGCACCGATTTTATTCGTTAAAAAGAAGTACGGATCAATGCGTATGTGCATTGATTACCGTGAATTGAACAAGGTCACGATTAAGAATCGATATCCATTACCCAGGATTGATGATTTGTTCGATCAACTTCAAAGAGCTCGATTTTTCTCTAAAATCGATTTAAGGTCAGGATATCATCAATTAAAGGTACAGGAAGAGGATATTCCTAATACCGCCTTTAGAACAAGGTATGGCCATTATGAATTTACTGTCATGCCATTTGGTTTAACCAATGCCCCAGCCGCATTTATGGACACGATGAACCGAATATGTAAACCATATTTGGATAAATTCATAATTGTCTTTATAGATGATATTCTAATTTACTCTAAAAGTAAAGAGGAACATGCAAAGCATTTGCACGCACTTCTAAGTTTATTAAGAAAGGATGCACTGATAAGTTTTTGGGGAACAAAAGTGGCAAAGTTACCGTCACTCAATGTGATCCAATTCCGTGTGAACAAATTAGAAAACAATACGGAAACCAAAAACTACAAGTTGAGCGAAAACAACAAGTCAATTCCGGAAAAGGTAAGGCACAGGGAAAGAAGGCTCAGAACAAGAATGTTCAAGCACCTAAAGTTCAACAGTCTAAGGCTACTCAACCTAAGGCTGCACAACCTAAGGTTCAACAACGAAAGGTGCAAAACAAAAGAGCTCCTGTTAAGAAAAGAGAACCGAAAATGAACTTTGTTGGGTCCACGGGTTCAGACAAACTTGAAACATTTCAGGATAAATCTAACCTTGAGTTTATAAAACAAGTTAGAATTTTAAAACGAAATGATCAGAATAATTACACCCAACACACCAACGCATGTGATTTAGGTCCAAGCACGTCTAGATCACAAAGTTCATTGTCTGGTTCTTCGTCTGGTCATCAACAGTTTTCTCCGAGGTTTGTAGAGCGGAGAATGTGTTTTGAGTGTGGCACAATTGGGCATATTGTAAGATACTGCCCATACCTGCAAAAGTTGAAGACAAAAACAAGTGCTCCCCAAGAAACCAATTACCAAAAACGATCATTTTCCACGAAACAAGACCCACGTGTCTTGAAAGAAAGGGAAAAGAAGTTAAAGCAAAAGAATCAAAAGGTGATCGAAAAGGCTTTAAACACAGAAACTGCTAAAAGGAAACCAAATTTGTCACAACCGTTAAAACCGGAGATTTCTAAATCTGTAAATAATCCACAATCCGGTAAACAAAAAGAAATTTGGAAACCTAAAACTGGCAAAGTTTCAGGGGGAGCCACTCAAATTCCGGGTTATCGGGAAATCGAAGTCACAATCTTCGATCATGCCGGAAGACCCAAGTCCACAAAGGCTTGGGTCCCCCTCTCCAACTAATATCTGAATGAGTGTGTAGGATATTCCAGGAGGAACTTTCGATAGTCGTAAGATTGTTGATAGTGGAGCATCCTTGCACAAGATAGGCGACAGAAGAAATTGTTGCCTTTGATGGAGAGAAAAAGAAAAGGGAAACAGAGATGTCTGATGAAAGAAATTGGGAGCTTCGACAAAATGAAAATCATACCAACGTTTGATTGTTAAAGGCTTTAATCGGGTCCCCGGGATAGATTCACGTAAAATGTACGCACCTGCAGCACGTCTGAAGTTCATAATCGACAAAATGAACGTGCAGTGTACATTTCTTCGCGGTGTGATTGAAGAGAATGTGTTTGTTGAACAAACCAACCGGGTGTGCGGATGCCTTGGCATGGATTGAACAACCGCACACTACTTCTGAAAGAGAAAGACAAAGACCTTCGCTGGTGCAATGTGGAAGACCAGCCGGACCCAAAGGTTTATGATCTTGTTGCTGTCAAGAGATTTCTCAGTAGCTACAAAAATCGACTTTGAAATCCACACCGGGTGGATATCCACTTTGGGAGAGCACTCAGATTCCTTGCAATGCACGGAGTAGTTGCAGGATACGGTTTTAAATTTCTAATCTCTCCCATACTTGTCGATATTTAAGCTGCTTTGTGAATTATTATCTCGTTCAGCACTCTTTGGCCAGACAATGTTGTCATGGTCCGCACCACTTACCGACATGCCAACTGATTTTTCCAAAATTCGCTAAATCATTTCTGATTAAAACTTAAGTTTGGTAAACGACATTGAGGTAAAACATGAGTTAACCAACATCGGAAAATCATTTTTGTAAATATCTTTGTGTTTTTAAATTTGTCTTAGTTTGTTGATTTTAGGGGGAGTAAATCCAAAATTTGAAAAATCCAAAAACATCGAAAAATTTCAAAAACACAAAAACAATAGAAAAGCAAAAATGAGTTTCCTGGCGAGCAAAAGAGAATATGATAGTACATCAGTGGTCTATCCAAACCTCTTTAAACCTTAAATGAAAAACGATAAGCAGCTCTATATAAGATGTATCGGTAGGCTCACAATCATTTTAAAGTGTGCAGGGTGATATAAACTTAAATCGACTGAAGACCAGGTGGGAACCATTCATTGGCATATGGTCTTAGTACCGAAATTTCGTTTGAGAGATTGCCGAGGTTCTGAGATATTCGGTCTTTATGCTGCTTATCATCTGGGTATCATGGTTGTATCTTTTACCGAAAAATAACGGGGACGCAAGTCTAGATCTTCCATGATACTATACATACGTGTACATATTGCATTCGACCTCAATAAGTGATCAACAATCACATGTCCAAACAAAATAAGTGATAATATATCACATTTATCCGGGAGTCAAGTTCGTCTCTCTGCTGTACGAAAGTACTGACCTGTTCACGGACTTGCTCCTGTGCCCTCATGCATCGAAAATCAAGTTCCTCATCAATAAGTGATTATATCACATAGGGCTTGTTTTCAAATCAAAATAAGTGAGTATCTCACATCATATACGGTCAAACAGATGATAATCAGTATACTCACCGGTAAGATGAACCCTCGTGCATACCTTGATACGGGAATGTGTCGTGATGTGGATGAACACCGGTCGGTAAGTATAAATCATACCTTAACGTATCCCCTCGCCATGATTACATCTGATAAGTTGAGCTTATGTGGACAACAATACCGATAATCGTTATAGGATGCTTATCTTAATGTTAACTAATTGAACAACAAGAGCGTTTTGGCATGACCGTACACTGATATGATTCTCTTACCCTCGAAACTCGCAAAAAGAATGTCTGTAAATATTTATTTATTGCTTTCGTTTCTGCATCTTTGTATATATTTATTTATTGTTTTCCGTCTTTACTTTTGAAAAATGAAAAATTTCAAAAAGATTTTAGGTGTGTTTTAATATAAACTTTATAAAATCCAAAAAGATTTTGCTTCTAGTTTATTTTTGATTGACTGATGTTGGAACTCGAGTCTATCCTACCCAAAATCCTGATTATTAGCCAGAAAACAATTGCATCTTCATAAACAGTCGAAGTTAACGAGTTTTGAAAGTTAAAGGATTAAAATGAATATTTTTCTAAACTTTCAAACTGCTGTCGGTTGGTGTTTGATTGAGAATTGATCTCATATGTGTCGTTAGTTTAAATGTTAACTATATTCCAAGCGGTTGTTCTCATTATGCGTTTAGCTTTCTTGCATGTGCAGATGCTAAAGGCGAGGAGAACATGTTCAATGAAAAGCTTTGGAATGAAGACACGAAGTGGAGGCACTCAAAGGATAAAATGATCGAGTTGCCGCTGTCCCTTCATCAACACCACAAGGATCTGAAGAATTGACAAGTCAAAAGATTCACGAGCATGACTCAATGGAGAGTTCAATCTAAGGGGGAGTTTATTGACACACTACCTAAGTTAAATGGGGAGTTTGTTGATACACTTTCTACTTACGACGCGTGAAGACTTTGAAGATCCTCCGACATGAAAGTCACAGAAGACGAACCATCACGAGTAGCGTCCAAGGGGGAGTTTGTTGATACACTTTGTGTGGACGCGACTCGGCTCGGTTCGACTCGGCCTTGAAGACTTGAAGACACGAAGATCGAGACAAAGCTACAGCCAAGGGGGAGTTTGTTGGTGCACTTGTGTCTGTACTTTGTCTGTATTTCGTCATGATACAAAACGATGTCTTTAATGTAAGGTTGATGTAAGTTTGACCAAGTCAACCATCCTCCTGGTTTGACTTGACCAAACAGTTAGAAAAATGTTGTAAGCTGGTTGTGTCGAAGGATGTGTCATCGAAGGATTGTTTTATATCCTTCGATGAGCTCGAAAGATGAACATTCGATAGATGGATGAACTCGAAGGATATCTCGAAGGATATCATCCTTCGAGGTATTTGTGAATCTTTCGATGGCCTTCTGGTCGACAGATGATCTTTCGACCATCTGTCTGATCCTTCGACCAGACCAAGCTGTGTCGGGTATATATACCCATGTGTTGTGTTCATTTTAGTTAGACAAGTTGAAAGATAGACACAGAGTGAGAGCATTCTGCTCGGAACACACACACACGAAAATTAGAGAGAGTTTATAGAACACATCTGTAAACCTTGTGCTGTAACCGAACCTTTCATACGCATTAATACAAGTGGTGTTAATCGTTGAATGTTGTGTGTTGTGTTTGTGCTTGTTCTCGTATAAAATCTCGGTTGCATGCTAGCTTGGATTCCGCACTCGCTAGTGTGTTAGACATAACAAGGATAAGGTTTTATCTCATCCTCGAGAAGGACCTACAAGTGGTATCAGAGCCGTGGCTCTTTTCCTTGTTAAAAACCGAGTTTTTACAAGACTTTTGAAGTGTTTGGACAAAAACTCTTTTGGTTTAGTAACCGTTTTCTGTGATTTTCTCACATTTCTTTACGTTAAAACGTGTTCTAAACTAACCGGGTGTGTTAAAGAACGGGTTGGGTAACTTAGAAACTTGTTTTTGAAAATTTTGGTTATTTCCGGCCAAAATTCCGGCTTCTCCGGTGACCGGTGTTCTGGATAAGTTTATTATATTTTATGTTTCAAATCATGGTTTTGGTAAAAGGTATGGTCTGACTGTCTGAACCATACTTTCTGCCGAAAAGTTTTACCAACCCATCACCTTTTTCACCAACCTGTCCCATTTGTCAACTGTGTCAGAGAAGTTCGAAAGATATCCTTCGAACTCGAAAGATCATCCTTCGATCAGTGGAGGTTCGATAGATCATCATCCTTCGAACCAAGGAATCATTTCGAAACATACATCTTTCGATCTACAGTTCTTTTCCGAAAGACCAGGATCCTTCGATAGGGGAGTCTTTCGAAAATCATTGTTCGAAATTCAACAGAGATCTTTCGAACCCTGTTGATCCTTCGAACAAGTGTTGATCTTTCGATCCTTAATCTGTTTAAGTTTAACAAGTTTGTGTGTTTCAGGTCTTTCGATCAAGGATCCTTCGGCTGGTTGTTATCTTTCGAAACATTAACATAGTTTGTGAAAAAAAATTTTAAAGGAAAACTTGTTTTTCAAATTCTAAATCTATTTTCACTTAATATATTAATTTTTACAAAATGGGAACAAACGGTCAGTGGGATCCAACCGCGTGGACTCTAACATCTTTGACTCCACAATCATCAGCTACGCAATCATCAGCTACGCAATCTGCGTCAGATTTCAACAAAGCATGGATGCAGGCTATTGTCCCACCTCAAGCTGCAATGATAACTGCAAATCAATGGGCATTGGTCACAAATCAAAGCAACAGCATTCAATCTATGATGCAGAACGACAGTGAAACTGGTACAAGCACAAAACCGCCAAAGCTAAATCACATCAATGATTGGGGATGGTGGAAAGAAAGGCTGAGAACTTATGTTCAGGGGCAAGGTCAAGATCTATGGATGTGCTTCTTCACCGCATTTGACCATGATTTGGAAGTTGCAGGATCTAATCCAGAAACTTACAGCACCATGTCTGATGATGATAAGAAGAAATTTGAGTTAGAAAAGAAAGCATTCATGATTCTCACACAAGCTCTTCACAAAGACATTTACCACCAGTTTGTTTACTGCACGACTACTAAAAGCTTGTGGGATATGCTCACGTTACGATGTGAAGGAAATGCTCAATCTAGAAAGATCAAGCAAGAATTACTGAAGAAAGAGTTTGAAGGTTTCACGTGTATGGAGAATGAGACTTTGGCAGAGTTATCGACAAGGTTCCATCACTTGTTGAGCGAGATGTTTGGTTTTAGAGTCACTGCCACTCCACAAGAAATGGTGAAGAGATTCGCTGATAGCTTACCAGCAAAGTGGAGCAGTTATCTTGAAATTCTCAAAGAAAATGGTGTTCTAGACACAATCAATGTTTATGAATTAATTCAAAAATTGGAGAACAAGGATGTAGAAGAAAAGCTTAAGGCAAAAAGAACACTAACTCCTCAAAATCCAGAGATGTACTTTGGGATTGCAGGAGGTATCAGTGGAGAAAAACCGGCCTCTCAACATGCGAAGCTTCAAACAGCCTTCATCTCAAACACTGGACCTTCAACAACAGATCAGTTTGATCCTTCAGCTTACACGATGTTTTCAAGACCGAATGTGCAACCGACAGCTCAGCAGCAACAACCACTACAGCAAGGGTTTTATGGAAGCTCCTCAAACTTTCAAGCCACCTCCAATCCGAACACAGTCAGATTGGACACTTCCAACTTTTCCAAAGTCAGTGTCGAAGTAGCCAAAGAGCATATGGAGATGTTGAACACCTTGGTTAGTGCTTATTGTGGATTAGTTGCAGGTCAGATTGGGAATATCAATCTAACCAATGAAGATTATCAGCAAGTGGATAAAGAAGAGTTTGAAATGATGGATATCAAATGGGCTCTTGCTAGTGCAATTCGAAGAGCAAAGGAGTTTATGGAAAGGACGGGGAGAACCAACTTGGAAAGCAAGAAAGACACCAAGTATGGGTTCGACAAGCAAGCTGTAACGTGCTTTAACTGTGGTGAACGGGGTCATTTCAAAAGGGAATGCACAAGACCAGCTCAGCATGGAAACCAAAATCCTTTCAGAAATCAAGGCAACCAGCAGAACCAGAACAGGAACAATGTTCGTACGATGATTCCTGTCAACAACCAAGGCCAAGCAGGGTCATCAAATGCCAACCGGGGGCTGGTGGTTCAAGTAGATGAAGGTTGCGATTGGTCGCTTCAGCTTGGAGAAGGAGGAAATGGTGGAACAGCATGTTTTGCTGAAGTCGTAAAGGATTTAAAGCACACCAGTGGTGGAGAATCTTCCACCAATGGTGATGAATCTTCTGAAGATGAAGACAGTTCTGGTTATAGTGGAAGCTCAGATGAAGAAACCTCTACTTCAGGAAATGATCATGTGGATGAGACATCTAGTGCGTCAGTCGATGCAGATATTGATGAGCTTTTGGAAGAAGCTGCAGCAGGAACTGAAAGAAGATCTATTTTGGTGGATCAAGCTGCTAACTCTTCGTCTTCTCTCCATTCAGCCTTTATGGCTAATGTCGACAGTTCATCAGGTCAGGTATGTGTCGATGAACCCACTGTAGCTAGTTGTGATAACTGTGATAGTCTGCGTGTTAAAAATGCTAATTTAGAGGCAAACATGTCTGAGTTGCAAGGCAAACATGATGCTTTACAAGATAGTTTGTTTGACTTGCAAGACAAACATGTTTCGATGAATGATAAGTGTTGCGATTTGCGAAGCAAACACGAGGGTTTGCAAGAGAAATTTGAAATCACACACAAACACAATCAAGAATTGATTGTAGATCTTTCTAAAGCAACTGAAGCTAACTTGTTTTTAACCAGAAATGAAAAGGAATTTAAAGCAACAATTGCGTCATTAAGACATGATGTTTCAGAATTACAAAAGGCTGTTTTGCGAAAACAACATGCTAACAATAATCTTATTGACACAATTGAAAAGCAAATGGTAGAGTTGGCAACAGCTCGATGTGAATGTGAAACAATTAAGCAGAAATTGGAAAGCTATTCCAATTCCCGCTTTGTATTGGATCACATCATTGACGTTCAAGAGAGAAAGAAAAAGGGGGATAAACCATGTATTGGATTCAAATCATGTCCTCCCCCAATGAATCACAATTACTCCAAATTGCCTGATGACGAGGATATGCCCCGTTTTGAACCTACTGTGCCACTCAATCTAGATGACTTTACAGCAGGCCTCGGGTTCACAACTGGTACATCATCCTCGGGTCAATCAGAATCTGAATCTGAGAATGAGACAGATTCATCATGTGTTAAGGAACAGAGTCCTCCCATTGTTGAGGATGCTGATTCTTCGGATGATGAATCTGAAGAAATTGTGAAACAACAGTCTAACTCGGTTACAACAGATATTCCAATCGAGAATCACATTCTGTGTGATCCACCAGTGAAACCGAGTAAGACTGAAATGTCAAAAGAAATGGAGTCGCTTGTATCTAGTTGTGAAGGGAATAACTTGTTGTACATGCTCAAAGGAGATAACAAAATCTACTCTAACAAAGATTTTCCAATTAAAAATGTAAATCAAGATTTAATTGAGCAAATTTTTGAAGGATGCACTGATAAGTTTTTGGGGAACAAAAGTGGCAAAGTTACCGTCACTCAATGTGATCCAATTCCGTGTGAACAAATTAGAAAACAATACGGAAACCAAAAACTACAAGTTGAGCGAAAACAACAAGTCAATTCCGGAAAAGGTAAGGCACAGGGAAAGAAGGCTCAGAACAAGAATGTTCAAGCACCTAAAGTTCAACAGTCTAAGGCTACTCAACCTAAGGCTGCACAACCTAAGGTTCAACAACGAAAGGTGCAAAACAAAAGAGCTCCTGTTAAGAAAAGAGAACCGAAAATGAACTTTGTTGGGTCCACGGGTTCAGACAAACTTGAAACATTTCAGGATAAATCTAACCTTGAGTTTATAAAACAAGTTAGAATTTTAAAACGAAATGATCAGAATAATTACACCCAACACACCAACGCATGTGATTTAGGTCCAAGCACGTCTAGATCACAAAGTTCATTGTCTGGTTCTTCGTCTGGTCATCAACAGTTTTCTCCGAGGTTTGTAGAGCGGAGAATGTGTTTTGAGTGTGGCACAATTGGGCATATTGTAAGATACTGCCCATACCTGCAAAAGTTGAAGACAAAAACAAGTGCTCCCCAAGAAACCAATTACCAAAAACGATCATTTTCCACGAAACAAGACCCACGTGTCTTGAAAGAAAGGGAAAAGAAGTTAAAGCAAAAGAATCAAAAGGTGATCGAAAAGGCTTTAAACACAGAAACTGCTAAAAGGAAACCAAATTTGTCACAACCGTTAAAACCAGAGATTTCTAAATCTGTAAATAATCCACAATCCGGTAAACAAAAAGAAATTTGGAAACCTAAAACTGGCAAAGTTTCAGGGGGAGCCACTCAAATTCCGGGTTATCGGGAAATCGAAGTCACAATCTTCGATCATGCCGGAAGACCCAAGTCCACAAAGGCTTGGGTCCCCCTCTCCAACTAATCTCTGAATGAGTGTGTAGGATATTCCAGGAGGAACTTTCGATAGTCGTAAGATTGTTGATAGTGGAGCATCCTTGCACAAGATAGGCGACAGAAGAAATTGTTGCCTTTGATGGAGAGAAAAAGAAAAGGGAAACAGAGATGTCTGATGAAAGAAATTGGGAGCTTCGACAAAATGAAAATCATACCAACGTTTGATTGTTAAAGGCTTTAATCGGGTCCCCGGGATAGATTCACGTAAAATGTACGCACCTGCAGCACGTCTGAAGTTCATAATCGACAAAATGAGCGTGCAGTGTACATTTCTTCGCGGTGTGATTGAAGAGAATGTGTTTGTTAAACAAACCAACCGGGTGTGCGGATGCCTTGGCATGGATTGAACAACCGCACACTACTTCTGAAAGAGAAAGACAAAGACCTTCGCTGGTGCAATGTGGAAGACCAGCCGGACCCAAAGGTTTATGATCTTGTTGCTGTCAAGAGATTTCTCAGTAGCTACAAAAATCGACTTTGAAATCCACACCGGGTGGATATCCAGTTTGGGAGAGCACTCAGATTCCTTGCAATGCACGGAGTAGTTGCAGGATACGGTTTTAAATTTCTAATCTCTCCCATACTTGTCGATATTTAAGCTGCTTTGTGAATTATTATCTCGTTCAGCACTCTTTGGCCAGACAATGTTGTCATGGTCCGCACCACTTACCGACATGCCAACTGATTTTTCCAAAATTCGCTAAATCATTTCTGATTAAAACTTAAGTTTGGTAAACGGCATTGAGGTAAAACATGAGTTAACCAACATCGGAAAATCATTTTTGTAAATATCTTTGTGTTTTTAAATTTGTCTTAGTTTGTTGATTTTAGGGGGAGTAAATCCAAAATTTGAAAAATCCAAAAACATCGAAAAATTTCAAAAACACAAAAACAATAGAAAAGCAAAAATGAGTTTCCTGGCGAGCAAAAGAGAATATGATAGTACATCAGTGGTCTATCCAAACCTCTTTAAACCTTAAATGAAAAACGATAAGCAGCTCTATATAAGATGTATCGGTAGGCTCACAATCATTTTAAAGTGTGCAGGGTGATATAAACTTAAATCGACTGAAGACCAGGTGGGAACCATTCATTGGCATATGGTCTTAGTACCGAAATTTCGTTTGAGAGATTGCCGAGGTTCTGAGATATTCGGTCTTTATGCTGCTTATCATCTGGGTATCATGGTTGTATCTTTTACCGAAAAATAACGGGGACGCAAGTCTAGATCTTCCATGATACTATACATACGTGTACATATTGCATTCGACCTCAATAAGTGATCAACAATCACATGTCCAAACAAAATAAGTGATAATATATCACATTTATCCGGGAGTCAAGTTCGTCTCTCTGCTGTACGAAAGTACTGACCTGTTCACGGACTTGCTCCTGTGCCCTCATGCATCGAAAATCAAGTTCCTCATCAATAAGTGATTATATCACATAGGGCTTGTTTTCAAATCAAAATAAGTGAGTATCTCACATCATATACGGTCAAACAGATGATAATCAGTATACTCACCGGTAAGATGAACCCTCGTGCATACCTTGATACGGGAATGTGTCGTGATGTGGATGAACACCGGTCGGTAAGTATAAATCATACCTTAACGTATCCCCTCGCCATGATTACATCTGATAAGTTGAGCTTATGTGGACAACAATACCGATAATCGTTATAGGATGCTTATCTTAATGTTAACTAATTGAACAACAAGAGCGTTTTGGCATGACCGTACACTGATATGATTCTCTTACCCTCGAAACTCGCAAAAAGAATGTCTGTAAATATTTATTTATTGCTTTCGTTTCTGCATCTTTGTATATATTTATTTATTGTTTTCCGTCTTTACTTTTGAAAAATGAAAAATTTCAAAAAGATTTTAGGTGTGTTTTAATATAAACTTTATAAAATCCAAAAAGATTTTGCTTCTAGTTTATTTTTGATTGACTGATGTTGGAACTCGAGTCTATCCTACCCAAAATCCTGATTATTAGCCAGAAAACAATTGCATCTTCATAAACAGTCGAAGTTAACGAGTTTTGAAAGTTAAAGGATTAAAATGAATATTTTTCTAAACTTTCAAACTGCTGTCGGTTGGTGTTTGATTGAGAATTGATCTCATATGTGTCGTTAGTTTAAATGTTAACTATATTCCAAGCGGTTGTTCTCATTATGCGTTTAGCTTTCTTGCATGTGCAGATGCTAAAGGCGAGGAGAACATGTTCAATGAAAAGCTTTGGAATGAAGACACGAAGTGGAGGCACTCAAAGGATAAAATGATCGAGTTGCCGCTGTCCCTTCATCAACACCACAAGGATCTGAAGAATTGACAAGTCAAAAGATTCACGAGCATGACTCAATGGAGAGTTCAATCTAAGGGGGAGTTTATTGACACACTACCTAAGTTAAATGGGGAGTTTGTTGATACACTTTCTACTTACGACGCGTGAAGACTTTGAAGATCCTCCGACATGAAAGTCACAGAAGACGAACCATCACGAGTAGCGTCCAAGGGGGAGTTTGTTGATACACTTTGTGTGGACGCGACTCGGCTCGGTTCGACTCGGCCTTGAAGACTTGAAGACACGAAGATCGAGACAAAGCTACAGCCAAGGGGGAGTTTGTTGGTGCACTTGTGTCTGTACTTTGTCTGTATTTCGTCATGATACAAAACGATGTCTTTAATGTAAGGTTGATGTAAGTTTGACCAAGTCAACCATCCTCCTGGTTTGACTTGACCAAACAGTTAGAAAAATGTTGTAAGCTGGTTGTGTCGAAGGATGTGTCATCGAAGGATTGTTTTATATCCTTCGATGAGCTCGAAAGATGAACATTCGATAGATGGATGAACTCGAAGGATATCTCGAAGGATATCATCCTTCGAGGTATTTGTGAATCTTTCGATGGCCTTCTGGTCGACAGATGATCTTTCGACCATCTGTCTGATCCTTCGACCAGACCAAGCTGTGTCGGGTATATATACCCATGTGTTGTGTTCATTTTAGTTAGACAAGTTGAAAGATAGACACAGAGTGAGAGCATTCTGCTCGGAACACACACACACGAAAATTAGAGAGAGTTTATAGAACACATCTGTAAACCTTGTGCTGTAACCGAACCTTTCATACGCATTAATACAAGTGGTGTTAATCGTTGAATGTTGTGTGTTGTGTTTGTGCTTGTTCTCGTATAAAATCTCGGTTGCATGCTAGCTTGGATTCCGCACTCGCTAGTGTGTTAGACATAACAAGGATAAGGTTTTATCTCATCCTCGAGAGGGACCTACATAAAAGTTTAAGATATGTTTTTGGGCAAAAAGAATTGAATATGAGACAAAGACGCTGGATGGAAATGCTTAGTGATTATGATTGTGATATCCAGTATCATGCAGGAAAGGCAAATGTAGTTGTTGATGCTTTAAGTCGAAAGTATCATGAAAAGTCAAAAAGGGTACGTTCTCTTAAATTAAATCTGCAAGTAGATTTAAATGATCAAATTAGAAAAGCACAAGAATCAGTAATCAAGGATGATACTGAAAAACTAAAAGGTATGATTAAAGAATTAGAACAAGGAACAGATGGAATTTGGAGATTCCATGAAAAGAGAATGTGGATACCTAAATTAGGAAACCTACGTCATCGTTATTAGAAGAAGCCCATAAGTCTAAGTATACGATGCATCCAGGAAGTGATAAGATGTACCAGGATTTAAGAAAGAATTTCTGGTGGATAGGAATGAAAAAGGACATAGCAACCTATGTTTCTAAATGTTTAACCTGTTCACAAGTCAAAGCTGAACATCAGAAACCCTCAGGTTTATTACAACAGTTAGAAATGCCAGTGTGGAAATGGGAACTAATAACAATGGATTTTGTTACTAAGTTACCCAAAACAAAGAAAGGTAATGATACAATATGGGTGATTGTAGATAGACTAACCAAGTCAGCTCATTTCCTACCAATGAAAGAAACTTTCAGTATGGAACAGCTAGCTAAATTATATGTAAATGAAATCGTTTCATTACATGGAATACCTTTGTCAATTGTTTCTGATAGGGATAGCCATTTTACCTCTCATTTTTTGTCAAGTTTCCAAAAAGCAATGGGAACCAAGTTAAATCTAAGCACAGCTTATCATCCTCAAACGGACGGAGAAAGTGAAAGGACGATTCAGACAATGGAAGATATGATTAGAGCTTGTGTAATTGATTTCAGAGGTAATTGGGACGATCACTTACCTTTAATAGAATTTTCTTATAATAATAGTTATCACACAAGTATCAATGTTGCACCATTCGAAGCACTTTATGGACGAAAGTGCCGAACCCTAGTCTATTGGGCAGAAATTGGGGAGAAGCAACTATATGGACCTGAGATAGTACAAGAAACAACGGACAAGATTATTCAAGTCAAGGAACGACTAAAAGCAGCACGTGATCGACAGAAGAGCTATGCCGATAACCAACGCAAACCCTTGGAATTTTAAGTAGGAGATAAAGTATTGTTAAAGGTCTCTCCTTAGAAAGGAGTGGTAAGATTTATCAAAAGAGGAAACCTAAGTCCCAGGTATGTTGGACCTTTTGAGATTATTAGAAGAATAGGACCTGTAGCCTATCAGCTACAACTGCCAGAGGAAATGGCAGGAATACACGATGTATTTCATGTATCAAATCTCAAGAAATGCTTAGCCGATGAATCACTGGTAGTGACTCTTAAGGATATAGAAGTAAATGAACAACTCAAGTTTGTAGAAAGGCCTCTACAGATTGAAGACAGAAAAGTCAAGAACCTCAAGCATAAGAGACTAATTCTGGTCAAAGTAAAGTGCGACTCCAAAAGAGGACCTGAGTACACATGGGAGCTTGAATCAGAATTGCAAAGGAAATATCCACACCTATTCCAGTAAATCTCGAGGACGAGCTCTAAAACAAGGTGGGGAGGATATAACAACCCAAAAGAAAACCGACACCCTCATAAATTTCCCGACACCCTAATATATTTTAAAATATCACAATATGTCCTAAAATACACCCCATATGTGAAAACGGGCCCCGAATACCTTAAATATTATTAAAAATAATTAAAAAATCAATTTTTGAGTTTGTCGCGGGCCGCGTAGACCCCTTAGGGATCTTACGCAGGCCGCTAGAGATCAAGAATGTGGCGCAGCCCGGTGTTGACACGTGTCCGACTCGTGTTGAACCTATATGCTGACCCGAATCAGCTACGCTGTTGACCAACGTTGACGCGGGCCGCGTAGGCCTTTGCCTACATTTACGCGGGCCGCGACAAGGTCAAGATCAGGCCCTATATAAGAAGGGCATCGGCAGTTCAGTCGACTCGCTCAATTTCTTTTCTTAATCTCGAATTTTCACATAGTAGAAGCTATACTCGGGTATAATATCCCCCTAAATAACGAAGTTCTGCTCTGTTGTAAGTATCATAACCCCTGGATACGTATTAGATGCTCTGCCTGATTGATCTAGGGTTCCGTAACGGCTGTCGTGGTTCTGCCCGACGTAGTCGTTGGAATGTTGTCTCGGGGAGAGTATTACTAATGTTAAAATGGGTTATTATACTAACACGTGTGCATTTGTGTAAATTATAGATAATTTCAGGAAACCCTAAAGGATAATCTAAGACAGCAATGTGAGTAATCTCCTTTTTGTTAACTATTTTACAAAACCTCGCACAATTAATTATATATTAAGCAGTTATTGAGTATTTGTAAGGATACAATTATCGTCGGTATGTTGGGGTTTTGTATACAAAATTAGTTACTGCCTTGCGAGGAGTAACTTTCCACAAGTCGGGTTGACAGTACCGTGGGTGGTAATTAATATGACTTGGAAACAAATGTAATTGAGAGATCGCCCTCAATACTGTACAATGGTTTTTATTTAAACTTGATTAAACTGAGATTCGCTCACCAGTATTTCCCACTGACAAATGTTTTTAAAACGCGTTTCAGGTAACAAACTGTGAAAGCCAAATAGAAGCCAGTTGGACAGCACTGAAGGCTTAGAAAAGTGGCAATAAAGTTACCTAAAATCAATAGATGTTTTTATTAAATAAAAATAGGATTCATTCCTATGAAAATGTGTGTACTGAAAACTTGGGTTTTACCCCATGTATTCAATATTATGAAAGTGTGGTATTTTACTCTGATGCGTAAAATACCACACTTTATCTTGAGGCACGTGGAAAGTCTACTTTTCATGTTTAAACTTGCAATGATCTAGGATTTACCTAACATTATTTTATGAACGACTATCAAATAGAAGTCTTTACACATTGGCTTATGTTATAGCATGGAAAGCAATTTGTAATTTGATAGTCGTTCTTACTATTATATGATCAATGGGAACATAACCTTGTTGAAATTTTTATTCATGTTCCACCTTGTCAATGTGGTTAGGTGACATTACCAACTTCTGGTCAAATATCGTGTCAAAACTCGTGACTAATTTACTATTTTACCCTTTTTTACAACCATCATGGTTTTCATCACTTTCACTTGTTCCGACCCATATTATTTACGTCGGAACATCAAAATTCTCCAATTCTTACAATTGGAGAATTTATTCAATGACTCACTTTATACGCGCACCGATGCGTAAATATAACCAGTTTAAAGCAACAAACACTCCGGAATAGTGACATTGGCTTAACATACCTTAAATAACCTTTACATAACTTAGAAATAAGTTTTGAAGGCTTTGGTATGGCAAAATCAAGTTAAATCGCTTACAGGGACTAAAGTTGACAAACTGCGAAAGTATGCCAATTTGAACTGTAACAGACAATCCGGAACATGACCATAAGTTAAACACACCTTAAATATCCTTTATATAGCTTAGAAATAGGCTTTGAGGGGTTCGGTGTGCTAAAATAAACTTTTGGGTCATTCAGGGACTAAAAGTGTCAAATAGTGCACAAGTTTGCATTTTCGCGCATAACTTACGTTCTGAATGCATCCGGACACCCAAAAATTTATGTGAGCATGACTATATTATATTTTAGTGTTCGCCTTAAGAAAAATCCATTCGTCGCGTCATTTGGTTCGTTTTTCGCGCTTATGCGCATTCCGTCGTAATTAACCGAACATCGCGTTCGTACGGCCAAACGAACCGACATCCGAGATATTTTTGAGCATGTTTTAAGTTCCCTATACTTTAACTTCATTTTAGAGCTTTGAAATGGGGTTAACGGGCCTTAAACATGTCAAAAATGGCCTAAATACAGTTCAGGGACCAAAACTGACTTTCTGCCAAACTTAACCCCTACGATGCGCAGGGACTTTTGCCCTACGATGCGCAGGGGTTATCCTGACCAGATACAATGTTTAAACAGCCTGTTTTCAGCTGTTTAAACCACCACCACATGTTCCTACTTGCTTAGTCATGAAGATAAGGAGCATATGTGGCCTCCACAACCTTTCAACACTTGTACGGATCGGATCATGGCACGTTTTCCATGAAACGATCTCAACGGTGGACCGAATACTATAAATACCCCACCCCCCATTGCTTTAAAACTCACAAGAATTCTGATTTGAGAGCTCTAAGTTGAAACCATTGTTTCATACCTGAGTTCTTGAGTCGGGATTAGCATTCGGGGACCCTGGGTAAGTATTCTTTCGTTCTTTTCCTTATTTTACTGCTTTTCGAGTCAGAAAGTCAAACTTTGTTTGACTTTCAGCGTTGACCAGTAATGGTCAATGCGAAGTTCGTTTGAACTTCGCAACGTGAGTGTAATCACGTTGGTCATAGTCCCTTGGGACTATGCCCACTGATTACCACGTTGTCTAGAGTCGTAGGGTAGGCGATCTGATAAATCGCCTATACCTTCGAACTCGACCCATTTGGTCGATCATTAGGATCCGACCAAATACATTAGGTGACCATAGTGTAGGGAATAACCTTCCGAGGTTATACCCTATGGTCACATCGTTTAAGTAGTTGTATGATAGGTAGTTTATATGCCTTAGGTAAATTACCAGAATACCCTTTTCATGTATAATTGGTAATTAAGCATATGTAACCTAAACTTTTGCCACATAACTGATTATGTAACATGTTTAGGCATATAACACTTGTCATAGGACTAGTTAGGCGTTCCGAACGCGTTTTACGCGAACGACGCGTTAAAGTAGCATAAGCTTCCTAAACGGGTCGTAATGGGTCGATAAGACTTAGGTTAAGTTTCATTTAGTATGTAGGCTTTGTTAAACCATATCATATGAGTTCCTACACTCATTTGGTTTACAAACCCTAATACTACCCAATCTTCCGATTTAGGTCCGGTTAATTAACATAGTTACCTATATTAGGTGCCGTTTGATTTCCGTGATCTCTAGCATTGTTTGGTTGTTACTCAAGGACTACTGAGCATTCTCAAGTGAGTACATAGACCCCTCTTTTACTGTTTTCCAAACTGTTTTGGGGTGAAACACATGTGCCTACTTGTTACTTTCATGTTTTCCTGTTTTCACATCATATACTGGTTATGTTCATTAGTACACTATTAGTACATTGATTTACATGACTTTTCTACTTTGTATGTTAACTTAGCATACTTAGTACATTTCTGTTGCATATGTTTACTCAGCATATGGACACATTGTTTTACATTGCATTTCTGTTGCATATGTTTACTCAGCATATGGACACATTGTTTTACATTGCATTTCTGTTGCATATGTTTACTCAGCATATGGACACATTATTTTACATTGCATCTCTGTTGCATGTGTTCCGGTAACATATGGACACATTGTTTTACAGCTCTACCTTGTATGTTTACTCTAGCATACTAGGTACATTATCTTCATAAAACATGCTTACATTTTGGTATGACATTTGGTTTGTTTAAATGAGACAATGTACATTCATTAACACCGATCATGCCGCTCGGTAGTAGGTAGTGGTACCATAGGACTTGACAAATCCCATTCCTGTAATCTCGGGTTTGTTTGGATGGAAGGAATGACCGAATCCGAATACATTTTCTTTTGATAACCTTGACTGAAAGGGTTATCCGTCTGTCTCAAGGCTTGGATGTATGAATTTTCACAATACCGCATAAATGTTCATATTCAGTATAGCATGCATATATCTTACAAAACATAACTTTGATTTAAACCAAGTTTTACTTCAATACTTTGTTTTGTACATTTTACTTATGGTTTAAGTAGTCTTAATTTTACTTACCATACATATCATTTTGGTTATACATTACTTGACTACTTTTGGACTATCAACATTTGACATTGGTTTTACATTACATGATTTACATTAGACATGAACATTTTACATCTTGATGGTTTGGTTTGATTATGTGATTAAGTAACGATGCGTGTGTAATATGATACAAGCATGGTGGATACGCCGCTGGTACTTCCTATATATAAGTGTTTGTATGGTATTACATATTGTAGCGTTATTTGAATCATTTCAGTTTGATACATATAACATTTTATACAAATAACATACTTATCACAAGACATTGTTTTACAAAACAACTTATCTTTTACAAACTCATTTAACTTGGTTATTCATTTAACTATACATTATTCACTTATTTATACCTATCATCTGAACTCATTGTTTTTCAAATGATTTACAAAACAAAGCAAATAACAAGGTTCATGACTAAACATTTTCTCAAACATAAGTCATGAAACCTATTTTCACAAAACCTATGTATCTCACCGGCATTTTTATGCTGACGTACCATATTTTCACATGTGTTTTTCAGGAACTGTCGCATAAGATGATCAAGATACACATAGACAGACTTGGGCTTTAGTGACAATAAAAGATGCAAGACTAGTTAATTATGTTGTATTTCTTTGTTTGTTAGACATGGTAACACTTTTAATCAATAAAACGAAACTTTAATTCCCATGGTTGTGAAACATTAATTCTGTTGCAACACGCCCCGATGTTTCCGCCACGATTTGTATGTTCTACGTGGTCGGGGTGTGACAGAAAAGATGGTATCAGAGCCAATGGTTATAGGGAATTAGGTTATTAGTAATGCTTTGACCTAGACTATAACCTTTCTAGGACCCTAACGCGAGTTTACTTGCGTTTAGTCATAAAACAATACTGTCACCTATCCTTAGGCGACGACCACAACAAGAACATAAATTTCAAAACCGCTTTGAAAACTAATCATCTGTTCTAGGATGATTGATTACTAGGTTTTGAACCCTCTATTGTAAGGTTTTGAACTCTCTGTTATTTGGTTTTGAACCCTTTTGGGTTTTCAAAAACATCGTCAAGGTTTTGGGTTTTAAATAATATGAACACGTGCAAACTGGAAGGGTGAATGCCTGTATTCTGGGTTTTCTATCTAGGCAAGCACTTCGTATACATCTCATCAGACGCGAGACCAGTTGTGCTTACCTGGGAATTCTTGGGATGAGTGTTCACTTATAGGCGAGCATGTCTTCGCGATACATTATTTTTGACCCATTTACTTTGATTTGTCATCATCTCAATGTACCCATTTACTTTGATTTGTCGTCATCTCATTTGTTTGCCTTAGGTAACAAACAAATGATCACAATTTTCATTCGTTACCATTTTATATTGATTATCCAATAACCTTTCACTCGTTTCTTCCTCTGTCTTTCATTTTCTTCTAGAATGTCTATTCCTCTTGGAACTGGTCAAATGCCCGAGCGAACAGCCAAATTTGTCCAGCAAATTGGCGAAGTGATTCAGAGGACTGTGGATTTAGGTATTGCCATGGCTCGTCTTAACAATGAAGCCTCTCGTCTTAACAATGAAGCCTCTCGTCTTAACAATGAAGCCTCTCGTCTTAACAATGAAGCCTCTCGTCTTAACAATGAAGCCACTCAAGAGACACCAATGGAAGCAGTAGTCAGTCTTGCAACAACATCAAGGAAGCGTAAGGCTTCAAGGAAACCCGCAGCGGTTACACCTAATCAAGCTGGACCTAGCCAAGTGGCAAGGCCACCAGCTAGGAAGCAGTACTTAGGAACTGCTCCTAGGTGCAAGCGATGCAACGGTCATCATTCAAACCTCCTACCCTGCTGGAAATGTACCTACTGTGGACGGCGGGGACATTTGGTCAACACATGCCGCTTTGCTATCCAGAACAAAGCTGTTGCAAATCTTGCTGCTACCCAACCCCAAGTCAACCCTACTCAAGCTCGTTTCCCGCGTGGTACTTGCTACAACTGTGGCGATACGAGCCATTTCAGGAACAACTGCCCGAAGATAGTCAGTGCAAATCCAACCCTCGGATGAGCATTTGGCTGAACAAAGGATGTTGCTGTCTTATGCCTTTGTTTCTTTTGTTTTCGTGTAATGTGAAACAATCTGTTTTGTTTATAAATAAATCGTTGTTCACAAATTCTGATATACAAGTATAGTTACATGTGTGTATGATTTTCCTATGATACCTACATCAAGGAACTATGTTCCTTACAAACTACTCTTGTGATTCTCACTTTCAAGTGATCGCTCATAATTTCCTCGAAAGATCTAAGTACTCGTTTCATTCTAAGAAACGAAGTACAGGAAATAAAGTGAAATTATGAGTAATCGTGCTTTTTTTCACATCAGTACCTTTAAATCCTTGGTTAGATAACTAAGGGTATTTTCAAATCTCATACCCATTACGTTTTGATTTTTCAACATACACAGTACCAGTATTTCAAAACAATCTTCATGATCTCAAAACATTTCGTATAGTTTGAAAACAATTTTTCTAGATGCATTGTCTATGTTATTGCAAAAACATTGGCCATGTTATCAAAACCAACCTTGCTAATTTCAAAATATTCCATATAGTGTGAAGACAATATTAACACAATACATTTTCTGATCAAGTGCATGATTTCGAAAAGCATCATTCATGTCTTTCAAAAACCTTATACATAATTTCAAAATTCATCTCACATGATTTTAAAACATTTTTATAAATATACCTATATAATACACCTACTTTATGATTTCCAAAAAGTATTACATATAAGGTTTCAAAAATATTTTTTTTCCCCATGCATAGTCTTCCAAATATATTTCCTCACACACTTACTTAACCTTCAAAATTCCGCTTCATATGTCGCCTTGACATATCAAGCATCTCAACTTCTTAAGCATTTTACATCATGTTTTGACCTAAGCACGTCCAGTGCAAGGTTTCAAAACATCTCCAACTTTTAAATCCATATGGGATCTTTTTATCCTCACAATTAGATCCTTGTGGATGATTATTATTCAAATCAGAGTGATGAATAAAAATTTCACAGAAGCACATAAAATCTGGTAACACAGATATATATCAAAATTGTCGATGTTTCGACTTCTATTTTACTTTATATATATTAGATAGGCGTCCATACACACCGTTTATCTTATACTGTTTTATTTCCCATTTTACAGAGTTATGTATTTAATTATTATTATTAATATACAGACATTCTTCCCAACCCCACTATTCTTTGGTCACAGGCAGTTTAGTAACGACGTTCCCTTTCGTCGTACTTCCAGGTAATCCTTTCTCCCATATCCTTAATCCTATTTCCTGTATTTATCAGTTCTTCACCGTACTGACGGAGTTCGGCTAAGTTTTCGTAGCTCATTGGAGGATTGGGGATAGGATCTGGTTCCCACTGTGGAAGGAAAGAATAAGGACTGTTGACAATATTCTGGAATGGCCAGTCATTTGTCCACCATTCTTCCATTTGACCTAAAGGTATAGTGTGGACCAGTGGATCTGGAATAGCTGGTTCCAGATTAACAGGAAGTTGGGTTTCTAGGGTAGGATATAGATTATTATGGATAGGACTAAAGACGTCACAATTTGCCAGTAGACGGTCGATTTCGTCTTGGAATGTGATTTCCTCAGTTTGTCTAGAACTCTCTCCCGTTTCTATTCCTTTTTGTTTGTAGTCTTCCCTGGTTTCTATTTCTGCTGGATTAGAGCTTTCTCCGATTTCGATTCCTTTCCCTTTATCTATAGGGTTTTCTATTTTAGGGAGTTTCCTAGTAGCTGGCTTTCTTCTGCGTACTTTTCTCCATCCTACATATCTTCTCTTCTTTTTAAGTTTTGCTTTTTCCAGCGGTGGAGCTTGGAATTCCACGGGTTCCTCTATGTCAGCAATATAACCAGTAAAGTCATGGGAGACTTCAATTGGTACTGGGTAGAGGTTGAGATTCTGAAACGCTTCTTTCAATCTTGACGATACAACAAAATCTTCTCAATCCACAGATAGCGTACAAAACTTTGTTTGACAAGGTTACTCAATATGAAGAACATCAAGATATGACCGCATCCAAAGTGAGGGACATTACCAACTTCTGGTCAAATATCGTGTCAAAACTCGTTGACCGGTTTTATTCGGTTACACTTCATGTTGACATTTGCATTTGCATTTGCATTTGCATTTGTTCGACTTAATTGTGACTTTCCAAGTTTATACAAAACTTTGTTTGACAAGGTTACTCAATAAAAATATTTTTGATATCACAAACTTCTGTTCATCCTATAAATAGATGTGCTTGGCTCAAGCTCAAACCATCCGTTGGCACACCACCTCTCTCACACTTAACCCACCACCCACCACCACCATAACACCATCATCCACCACCATCATCCATTGTCCATCGTAGAGTGTGTGAGTCGTCTCGGGATCCAAGATTGATCGTAAGAGTTCTTGACAATCAAGGCCATGTTTGCCTAAGTCTCTTACATCACTTGGTGAAGACAAAGTGTCTAGTGTAATACTTTTTATTTCTAATCTTTTGCACTTTTTATTTGGTTTCGTATTAATGACTTTAATAACTAGTTGCTTATGTTGAAGGTGATCTTTCTTTATCGTTTGTCCGTGGTGTCTTGAAATTATTTTACTGTCTATATAAAATAAAAGATTTTCACCATTCATATCTCCACGGTCTATATGGAGGTATGTTGGCTACCTGGTCGGGGGTTAAGGGAACGGTTTGGTAAAGGTCTTGCCATTGTTTAGCGTTTAGAGGTCCTGCAATGGACCTGGGTCAAATTTAGTAGGGCCTCCTTCAATACTTCACGGTATTGGATGGCGGGGGTCCAAACTCTTTGATCCCCTCATAAGTTAACTATTATTAATACTATAACCCGGCTATTTAGGACTGTATCCCTGCTGACTCATACTACTTAGTCGAGGGTAACGTCACCTCCAAAAGAGGGGCCTACCATAATACTGCATTAATAACTTAATTCATTATCTTCCAATAATCCACCCTTTTAGGATTGTATCCTTGCTGACTCAAACTACTGGGGTGAGGGTAACGTCACCTTCAAAAGAGGGGCCTACTACAATAACTAAGATAATCTCTTAATTATGTGCAAAAGTGCGGAAATAATCAAAGGTTACACTAGATAGGAGTCGGAACCAAGTGATTCATCTTGTCTATCTGTTTTTATTTTTATTTTTCTTTTCAGCATTTTAGTTAGTTTTTATTTTTCTTAGTTTAAAACATTTTTTTAAACTTTTTATTTTGATTAGACGTTGAGGATAAACCGGTACTAAAAGCTCTTGTGTCCTTGGACGACCTCGGTATCTTGCCAACACTATACTACGCTCACGATGGGTGCACTTACCCATATGTGTGTTTAGTGTTAGTAAAATATCATGTTTTATAAATTTAAAACTTGGCTGAAAATAAGTGTTAAAAGGGCTTAAAATATACACCTAATATATATAACACTTCACACGCATCAAGCATCTAAGCTGACGTCACCATGAAAGTGACATCAAACAACCTACAACCATTGATCTAGTACAAGCACTGTTGTCAAACAGCTGATTACAATACAAAAGACAGGT
Organism: Helianthus tuberosus; assembly: GCA_030545235.1. Taxonomy (NCBI): domain Eukaryota; kingdom Viridiplantae; phylum Streptophyta; class Magnoliopsida; order Asterales; family Asteraceae; genus Helianthus; species Helianthus tuberosus. The sequence goes on along the minus strand of CM060430.1, from coordinate 106,206,945 downwards.
TAAACTACTATTTCTTCATACCACTGCTTCAGCCCTGGCAGTGCTTTGGTCTTCAGCAGCACTTGAGTCAAGGCAGTAGATTGATCATCAGTGGTTTGCCTTCAATAGTCTTTGGAAGGACATCAGTTGTTGTGGACAACAATTGTTGTAGTGGAACAGTTGATATGAGACATCAATTGTTAGAATCACTTTCAAGGGGAAAGTCTAGTGCAAACCACTGCTTATGTAGAATCCACTGTTCTGAACCAGTTTTGGCTTTACATCATCTGTTCCTCTGTAGGGTTCAATCCCAACAACCGGTGGCCGACGTCGATTGTCATGGTGGTTATGTTTTGATTCAAAATGCTTCAGATATGGTTATGTTTGGAATTGTGTTCATTCTCACCAAGTGTTATTAATTTTCAAATGTCTTAGTACTCTGAGTGTGTTTTGATTTTACAGAAAAAAGCTACTAATTTTGATTCGAAGCATAACATTTTCTATGTGCTGGACAAAGATCTACGAAAGATGAAACCGTTCGTAGAAATGTTGCCGTTTATTGAACGCTCAAGGATAAAAAAGGCTGTTACAGATCAGTGCCCTGCACACATAACTCATGTTGAAGCTTTCTGGAAGAATGCAAGATTTGTAGAGAATCTTCCGGCTATTCATTCAGTTGTCAAAGATGGGAAGGTGGACAAAACAGTTGTGATTACTGAAGCCTTGATTAGAGAAGTGCTTGCCTTCGGAGACAAAATAGAAGATCCTACAGGTTATTCGGAAAGGATGGTTAAGGGTTGTTTTATGCGCATGGGTTATAAGGGATATGTGAACACATCTAACTTGTACAAGAGCAGTATCTCCAGACCTTACAAATTTTTTATGCATGTTGTTATACATGCATTGGGGCACAGAAAGGGGGGGATATCATGTAGCGTTGATTATATCATATGTATGATCACTGCTCTTACATTAAATCTTTCGTACAATTTCTCCAAGGTTATATTTGAAAAAATGAAGGGCAATCTTACACCGGATAGATGGGTAATGTATTGGAGATTTGAACAAATGCTGCTAAATCATCTTCTACCGAATCTGGAGAAAAAAAAGTTATGATTTGCTGAAGCTAGAACACATGAATAATCTATCTTTGGATTGAATTAACAATTACAAGAATTAAGCTGAGGACGATATTCCAGTTTTCAAGAGATTGATTGGGGAGTTAGACAAAGAAGAGTATGTGGCTCCACCAAAAGACAAATGGAGGAAAGATGGCAGTAACTCATATAACGAGGATAAACAAATGGAAGGATTTAAGAAAAAAATGAAGCAAATGGTTTGTTAAAGAAGAAACAAAGAAACAGAAAGCAAAGAAACCAACGAAATGAAAAAGAGCTTCACAAACAATGCTTAGAGATGAAAATGAAGACGGTGTTATTTCTGCTAAATCCGAGAAAGATACTACTGAAATCACAAAAGATACTGAATATGAAATTACGAAACATGGATCGGGTGATGAAGCTGACAATGAGACAATTGAAAGTGAAGAATTAGATGTCTTAACACTAAAAAAATCCTTCTATAATGCATGCTCCAAGGGCTAGTGCTAAGAAAAGGGTTGAGAAATAAAAAAGAAAGAAACATTCTAAAGATAGTGATGATGAAACGTATATACCAGATGATGATAGCCAATGTTGGCCCATGCATTCAAGCCCAGAAGAACAGATGATAAGGAAAGCCAAAACTGGTTCAGAACAGTTGATCATCATAAGCAGAGCTTGTTCAAGACTTTCCCCTTGACAGTGGTTTTCTAGCATCTGATAGACTCCAAGCACTGATCATCTCAACACATGTTAGCCAAAGTACTGATGAAGAATAAAGACTGAAGCTCTATCTACTGATGTCTCCCAAGCACTGTTGAAGACCAAAGCACTACCCATTCAATGACTGATCACCCTTTGAAGAAAGCACTAATGCTCAACATCAGTGCTTAGACTACAACAGTGGAAAGCTGAATCAGTGGTTTATATAATCAGTGTCTATTGTAATCAGTGTTTATATGTAACAGTGTTTAGAGTTTGTTAGGAGGTTAGATGTCACTTTCATGGTGACGTCAGCAAAGATGCTCAGTGGTTTCGTTTGTACTATAAATAGAATAGTACTCTGTACTGTTCCATTAGCTCTTTCTTCACAAGTCATTTTGTACGAACAAATCACTGAGCTCCGGCTGAGGGGGAGTCTAGTGCCTGCATGCATAAGTTGAATTTTGTAATAGATACAATCTTTTGACTTAATAAAATCATGTCTGCTTATAGCTATTCTTCCTTGATTGTGTGATCAAAGTTTATTTCCATATTCCGCTGCACTTTAATTCTTTGTTTCATCTTTCAATTCTAATTAAGGACACAATCTAAGAAACTCAGATCCTAACAATTTAAATAAGAAAGGCGGAATCAGAAGCATATTCCCAAAGGTGTTCCCATCGGGATATATTGTTTACGAATAAAGTATCGATCAAACAATGACATATGTCAAATATAATTCAGCAAATAATCAGTCTAAGAAAATCTAGCAAAAAACTTACTCTTGGGTATGGTCTAACCTCATTAGATTTAGGACATAATATTTTAATCTTTGACATAACAGCAAATAATCACCTTTCTGGAATTTCGTTTATCAAAACGCTTAAAGTATATGAACACAAATATAATTCAACAGACTTTCAAATAAAATTCTACTTTAATGTGTTGGCGAATTTGTTTTGGAGGTCGATGGTGCGGGATTCTTGGTTGTCAAGGAAGATGTTTCGGAGGGTAGTCCATGCGGTATAAGCGGTGGTGTCGTTTTTCATGATGGTGTGTAAGAGGTCCTGAGTTATGGTGTCGTATATCCATTGTAAAACAATGGCGTCGATACGTTCCCATGACTCGGAGTAGGTGGGTTTCGGCGGTGTGGGGGCGGCTTGTTTGTCGGAGGAGGTGGAGGAGTCGGTGTCGGTTTTTCGTGGTTGAAGGTGATCATAAACTTCATACGCTTTGCAATGGTTTTTGAAGAGTTCAGCCCACGTATTGTAGTGGTTTGTTTGTTGATCAAGAACCAAGGGGATGGAGTTCTTGATGTTGTTGACAGTGACGGCTGGATGTATGATGTGGGAAGACATGGCTACAGTTTGTATAAAAGTTCAATGCAAAAGAATGAATATCTTCGACAAACAGTGAGAGAAAAAAAAAATAAAGGATGGATGATGATGATTATTTTATGGTAGTGGTCAACAGAAAAGAAAAAGAAAAAAGATGGAGAGTTATTGTATTGTGGGGGAGGCAATAAAGGTAGATGGCAGGAAGCAATTGGGTGAAAAAGAAAATTGGAGGTGGTGGAGCTATTATTTTCGACAAACACAGCAATGTTTTGGCAGAGAAGAAAAAAAAAAGAATTGGGAGGGTGACGGCAAGAGAGGAGAAGGGGGGCTAGGGTTAGGCTCTTGATACCATGTAGAAGATTATGGTTCAATGCTTGCCTTGATTCTCATTAAACAACCATATAAATACACAATACAATCCCAATAATATGGGAAGAGATAATTACAATGAATTATAAATAATATCCTAAAATACATAAATGATATTTCCCTAATATATTCCATTAATTTTTATATTTTTTATCAATGTAAAACAGATGTCAATAAGTTTTTGGGCATATCATGACTTTATTGTTTGGGGTGTATCTTTCGGCCGCTATACAAAGTGTCGATTATAGTACCGATATTTTATTGAATCAAACCGCTACCAACTAACTTCTCACTGCAACACGCAGGAAAGTCCACTAGTATATTGAAGATAAACGACCCCACGGTGGGCGCCAATGAAGAAACACGGAATCACCTACTGGGGTGATTTGAACCGCTTTCTCTGAGAGAGACCGAGAATCACACCATGCTCATCCTCCGGTATCCAAATATGCAAAAGAGAAGAGATAAAAGTGAGACTGTAGAGACGAAATAATGTTAACCTTGAAATCTCTCAGATCTGAGGCCTCGTCACATTAGTTTTAATAACTAGTTTATTGGATCAGTTCGACCCGTAGAAATGTGAACGCATAAGTCATGGATGGTGCTAACCTTCGATTATTTCAATGAATGTCATGAGAAGTGGAAATTTTAACACTATCGCACATCTTAGGCACGTGAAAATATTTAGTTGATTAAACTATAATCGAACCCGACCCGTTTGGTCGATCTTTAGGATCCGACCAAACATATATTGTGACCAAAGTTGTATAGGGAATAACCTTCCGAGGTTATACCTTATGGTCACTTAGTTTACTTAGTTGTATGATAGGTAGTTTATATGCCATAGGTAAATGACCAAAATGCCCTTTTTGCGCATAATTTCATCTTAAGCATATGTAACTTAAATTTTGTCACATAAACTGATTATTAAACATGTTAGGGCATATAATACTTGTCATAGGACTAGTTAGGCTACTCGTTTGCGGTTTTGCACATTTGACACGTTAAAGTAGCGTAAGCTACCTAAACGAGTCATAACGAGTCATAAGCACTTAGGATAGGTTCCGATTTAGAATGTAGGTTTTGTTAAACCATATTATATGAGTTCCAATACTCATTTGGTTTACGAAACCTCATTTTATCTGATCTTCCGATTTAGGTCCGGTTTATTAACGTAGATTACCTATATTAGGTGCCGATTGATTCTGTGATCCTTCTAGCGTTATTTAGTTGTTATTTCTGTTGGACTCTGTATGCCCAAGACACATATTAAATTGATGTGGCTAGTACGTTATGATCCAAGTCGAGTCATACCCAAATACAAGCTAGACAAACACTTACAATATTTATATATGATATGATCAAATCATATAAGTCCCAGGTACAAATGATAGTTAGCCGATTTTAACCGTGAAAAGTTGTTAATTTTGAAAAAGAAGGTGTAGAAATCAGAAATTGCAGCTGAATTGGTATGAACTCTTCCTCCTGAGCTCTGATACCACTTGTAGGATCGTTTTCAGACCCGAACGAGTCGATCAGAAGAGTTTTTCTCAATAAGAATGGCGGAAACAAACGTATCGAGTTCAATTCAGCTAGATATACACTTTAAACTGTCTTTTGATTGATATTAGATCGATTACAATGCTGTAGACACTTCGGCAGAGCTTCGCTACGGGAATCAGAATTGTTACATATGACTAGGCACTTCAGGTATTTATAGGAGAGGTAATTTCGCTTGAAACTGCCCAAGCGGAATCTAATTCCGCATGAAATGACACAAACGAAATCAACATCTGATTTCAAGCGGAATTAACCACTTGATTTCCTTTGAAATGACACTGTGTCATTTCAAGCGAAATTACCTATAAACACATAATTCTTGTTTTTCGTGCCCTGATCTATTTATACAAACACAAGACTCGATACAAGACGAAGTCGACAGACGTATGCACCAACAGTCTGACTTTCTGCCGGAACTTCTGTATTTTCACTATCATTCAATGAAATCAGACGCGTTAAACGTTGAACTTGTCGTTGTTGATTCTCAGACATTATCGAGGGATTCCGCACCTCGATTTTGATCGATTCCGCCACGTTCTACTCGAACAGATCCTATAAAAATGGCCTAACAATATTTAGTCCCTTTTATTATCGAAAACCAACCTCCAATATTTATAATTTTTGTAACAAAAAATATGGCAAATTTTATATGAAAATTCATGGTTTAAAATATATTTTTAAATATTTGCTTAAAAATATTTTCTAAGTGTTTAATTTTTAGAAATTTTTTTTCATAGTTTCCCCTTAAAAATGGAGGTTTCCATGCTTTCAAAGCATATCATTTTCTTTTTTAAATCATCACAATCATCAACAAATCAACCAATACTTACCAATTTGCCAAAATCAAGCATTAATCACTACTTCATGAACTTGAAAATTTACAAAAATTTGTAGTAACTTACTAGTGTGTTTAGTAAGCCTAGTTACCCTTTGAAGTGTGGTTATTTATTTAAAAACATCATTGTTGAAGAAGTTAGATGTTTACAACTTGTAAATAAATTTTCTAAAAAATTTCTTCTTGAGTTTTTCTTGTTAAATATATAGTTCTACACTTGATTAACCACAAAAAATATGGTTAATTTCTTTAAGAACCAAGCTTATGTAAATCTTGTATTTTTAACTTGGTTTCTTGAAAAATCATTCTTAAAATCATAGGATTAAAAGACTTTATATTCACTTTAACCATCATCTTTCAAGAAAAATAATTTACACTTCAAGTTCATGATTTACACAACGATGATCTCTTGATCCTTAAGATAATCATCCTCTCATCTTGCTAGATTATATCTTTACTCACTATCTATCAAGATCACTTGATGATTAACATCAATAACATGAGCAATCAACAATCAACATGCATAACAACACTTAAACAACATGATTTCTTATGATTTTAGTCTTATGTTCAAGTTTCATGTTCATATTCATTAGTGTTCTTGAAGATTATCAACTTATACCATCTTTTAACCAACTTAATAAGATGTAAAATGGAGTGTAGATGTTCTTACTACTAGCTCAAGGCTAGGGATGATCACAAGATGAAGATGAAGTGGTTAAAAGCTTGTATGAGAGGTCCTTCAACTTCCAAGAGTTCCTAGCTTCCTTGTATGGCTTCTTACACCTTTGTATGCTTGTAGAATGGATGAAGATGAAATGAAAATGGTGGATGTGGTGTGGGTGGGTTACGGCCGTGAGTAGAGAGGAAGGAAGAAGAAGAGTTGAGTTGGTTTGTTGTGATGAGAATGATAAGCTTAAGTCTTGAGGTTAAACTTAAAATTTTCCAACAATAGACAAACTAGTGTGTAATATACTCAAAAAGAAGGGGACATGATCTATTAAATTAAGCAAAGAAAATCCACAAGTGGGGGCCACATAAAACCATAAATAGGTGGGGGGTCTAGATTAGGGCTTAACTCTTAGTTAGATTAAATGGTTGAAATCTAATCTTATAGTTAGGGTGTTTAGTTATTAGGATGTTATATAATGTGTTATGATGTTCGGGGACCATAAGTAGCTTGGAAATGTTAAAACAATGCTTCTAGTGAAAATTTGATGTTTCGGGTAGTGTCCGGTTGTTCGGTTGGTCACTGGTTCGTTAAGGTGCTAAACTATGCAGTTTAGTGTGCTTTATGTTACCTTTTGTGACAGTTTTGATTCCCTACACTTAGGAAATTAATCTGAACTATTTAACCATATTTCTGCATGATATTAAGTTGTTTAAATGCTGATTTGCTTAATTCTGCAGTTTGTGTGAGTTTCAGGCACTTTCCGACACTTAAACTATCTCTAGGAAGGCAGTTTCATGATCCTTACTTTCCTACACACTATACTAGTGTAACTCTTGGTTTCTGACACATTCTGTGTCTCAATACTCTATCTGTCTATGTATTGAATTCCGTCAACATTTTTCTGATTTGTCTGATAACTGTGCTATCTTTGTTTCTTGCATCTTTGAACCAATAAAGTGTTGCGTGCATTAATGATATGACATTTGCAATATATGTTGCCCATGTATGTATGACAACAATAATCAGAAAGCAATTCAAGTCATTAATGTTAAATCAGCACGATCATTAAGCACTAACCATTGTCTAATTATTGTACGGATTCAAGCAAATTTTGACAATTGTCATATTCTCCCCCTGTTAAGAAAATTTTATCCTCGAAATTTAGACTACATTAACTCCTTAGGGTTGCATTATGCGTAGAAGGATATGTACAATACCAAGGTGAATAACCATTAAACCGAATCAGGACTTATTCGAATAAGGTGAATCCAATGACATATTACAACAATAGGAACCCAGCGGTTAAAAGGTATGTGTTTCAGTATTTGATGTCAAAAGATACGAGACGTATAGATGTATAACCTAATGTAACTTAGTTAACAGGGGTTCAACAAAAGAGGAGTTTCAACCGGCAGAATTCCAAACGATTGTTTACAATGTGTAAATGAGTTCTAGAAACAATAACATCTGCTAGATGAACTCAGAATCAGCAAGCTCAAAGGTAATAGTGACATGAAAATGATTCGTTAACTGTCGAACAAATAAATGAATAAAATTAGTGTGTTGACATATAGATGTATAATGATATGACATTTGCAATATATGTTGCTCATGTATGTATGACAACAATAATCAGAAAGCAATTCAAGTCATTAATGTTAACTCAGCACGATCATTAAGCATTAATCATTGTCTAATTATTGTACGGATTCATGCAAATTTTGACAATTCTCACATTCTCCCCCTGTTAAGAAAATTTTATCCTCGAAATTTAGACTACATTAACTCCTTAGGGTTGCATTATGCGTAGATGGATATGTACAATACCAAGGTGAATAACCATTAAACCGAATCAGGACTTATTCGAATCAGGTGAATCCAATGACATATTACAACAATAGGAACCCAGCGGTTAAAAGGTACGTGTTTCAGTATTTGATGTCAAAAGATACGAGACGTATAGATGTATAACCTAGTGTAACTTAGTTAACAAGGGTTCAACAAAAGAGGAGTTTCAACCGACAGAATTCCAAACGATCGTTTACAATGTGCAAATGAGTTCTAGAAACAATAACATCTGCTAGATGAACTCAGAATCAGCAAGCTCAAAGGTAATAGTGACATGAAAATGATTCGTTAACTGTCGAACAAATAAATGAATAAAATTAGTGTGTTGACATTTTTTTTAATTGCGAGAATACACCGAAATGAAATACAACCGAATCTCGTGTATCATTGTCTTAATTCGTAGTTGCATTAAGAATGTTTAAATGACAAGTCAAACAAAAGTATGTGTAGTTTCGTATGAAACGATTGACCATGAATAGCACAAGCTACAAGTTTATACCGACGCCACAAGGTGCCGTAGTGAATGACATAATTCAATAATACCGGTGACCGAACAAGTTCACTGTGTTTGATACAGCTCAATAAAGTACACTGTATATGGTACGGCTCAATAAAGTACACCATTTAAATGTATATTCTTCTCCACATTAGGATATTTTGGGGATGATTAGCATCGCATAGATGGATGAAATTTCTATCTCCTTTCCACACATTCGGGAATTAGTTGGAGATCTTAGATAAGTGTCGTCCTATAGTTGGACGAAAATCACTAAAAGATTTTTAAGATTATATTGGTGTGAGGGAATCAGTTTTCCACTACCATCACCCTTTAGACCACTACCATTGGTGGGAAGTATATAGTTAAGATAGAGACTTTTCATGGTCTCATTTACTAGTCTTAATTTCGTAAGATGTTGTAGACCGAGTAAATTCAAAAGGGATTTATTTGCTTGATTGCTAGTGGTCCTTCGACTAATTTGTCTTCACCCAATAGAGTTGGCAGTTTTAGTCCTTCTCCTAAATTGGAGTTTCCAGGACACGTCTTATTAGACGTTTTAATTATATGCACTTCTCCTCAATTGGAGATTTGGTATACGCGTCAATATAGTACAGCGTATATGATACGGCTCAATATGGTACACCGTTTAATTATATACTATTTCTCCTTATGGGGATATTCAGGAATACGCCTCAATAAAGTACAACGTATATGATACAGCTCAATAAAGTACACTGTATACGGTACGTTTCAATAAAGTACACCTTTTATAAATATACCCTTTCTCCTTATGGGGAGATTCGGGAATGAGCCTCAATAAAGTACAGCGTGTATGATACAGCTCAATAAAGTACACTGTATACGGTACGGCTCAATAAAGTACACCGTTTATATATGTGCCCCCTCCTTGTCTGGAGAATTGAGGATACGCCTCAATAAAGTACAACGTATATAATACAGCTCAATAAAGTACATTGTATGATACGGCTCAATAAAGTACACCGTTTAAATATGTTCCCCTCTCCTTTTATCAGGAGAATTGGGGATACGCCTCAATAAAGTACAACGTATATAATACAGCTCAATAAAGTACACTGTATGATACGGCTCAATAAAGTACACCATTCAAATATATTCCCCTCTCCTTATCAGGAGTATTGGGGATATGTTATCTCATATTTGGATGAACCTTTGGCACTTTTTCAACCACTCATTTTGGGAACATGTGCTTTTGGCCTTCGTCTAACACGCAATCAAGAGATCTGTTTGATAAGGTAGGAGCAATAAATGTGACCTTCATATTATTAGAAGGAATCATCATAAAATGAGCTCCATAAAATCAATGATTCTTGTTATGGCAGTAATATCGGGAAAATATATTAGATGCTTACTATTAGCCGATATCAGTACAATATGACCATTGGGAGATCTTAGTGGTTCCATGCATTAAACCGTCATACTGGCCAGGCATGAAAGCAATCTATGGGACACACTAAGATACTGCCAATTATCATATGGGCACTTTTATCAAACTAAGTTTGGCATTCGTAGTTGCTAAAAATCAATGAAATAAAAATCATTGTCGTACTCCAGTTGAAGAAATTTGCTGGCAAGATTTGCCGAGTTTTACATATAATATAATATATACCCAGATGGGTTTGGATTAATCGAGTTCGAAGAGTTGAAATTATATACTTTAAGCATGAATCAGAAAAAGTGATTCCTTTTTTTGCTTATTCTCTAGAATGAGAGAACATTTGAATCAAAGAATAGAAATTTGGTGCTAAGTGCACATATATTCTTGCCATGATACAACTTTTCATATTTGTTGTTGTTTCAATCAGCTGGTGAGATATCACTGGAACGTCTATCGAATATGATAGACTTAGGATAAATGATATTAGGATATCATAGGAATATCAAAAGATATATCATCAGGAGACGAGGTTTATCATCCTCGTATCGGAGTCATTGTCTCCAAAAACATAGGTAGGTCACCGCATGGAACTTCAAGATACTCAATGGTAGAGATCCTTGAGTCCGCAACTCATTATAGTTTCTTCATCTGGTTCGCGATAGCTTGGCGGTATAAAATCAATAACTACTATATAGATTAAGAGTAGTCTTATATTCAGGTCTAGACTCGGAGCTTTTAAAGGAATCTGCATTTATGATATTTGAGATTAGACACTAAAGGTTAGTGTCTAATTCACTCAAACTGTAGCTATGATACCAACCTGTCACACCCCGATCTCCGGTGGGCCTGGATGGGTACAGTCGTGACGGTCGGATAACAGTTATCACAATTTAATAATATGCAGCGGAAGTATTGGATTAAAATTAATAAAATAAAGCTTGAATGTATAAAAGTATTACAAGCGTTCGATACAAGCCCACATGAAGGATCCAAATAAACAGAGCTTTAGACATCATAGGCCTTAAGCATCAGGATGTGCAAATTCCTTAGCCTTCATTCTAGCCGACCCGTATTCCCAGCCTATCATAAGGTTCGGTTCCTGCTGTTCAATCTTTTGAAAATACGTCAGCCAAAGCTGGTAAATACAATTAACTGACTCTTTGGAAAATAGTTTTTCAAAAAGAGTTTTATACATATAGAAAACCCGTAAGTGATCTTTTAAACATATCTTGGAATTTATTCTTGTTACGAGATTATATACTTGATTAACCCATTTGGTTGTCCAGACATGGTATCATTAACCCCCAATTATGATAATTATCAAGTAAACGGATTAAATCGTATTCTTACATTTTTGCGCAATCATAGGCGACTTACTTGTGTAATAACCGTCCCAAGAGACATATTTGCCATTCCCAAGTTTACACTAAAATAAGTCAAGAGTATTTACCTTTTTGCTAGCTTCCAATCAACAAGACTATATTTCGCAAAAGCCGCAAGTTTAAGTATTATTGACCCAAGTTCAATTATCTGGGGGTACTATAGTCTGGAATGAACAGATTTATTATCTGTTAGAATGTATATGGGCCAAAGGTAGTTCCTTTAGTCATGACCCGATACTTAAAAATAGGTTCGCTAGATTAAGCGTATGCTGAATAGAATGTGATTTAAACCCAAACAGTACTAGGAATTGTTTAATATGGGTAACCATTGTACATTCTCGATTTTGAGATCAAAATGGTAAGGTTAAACCATTTTTCGGTAAACCTATGTAAACTAGTTACGTAAGTCTAACTGTACGTGTATAAGCGATAACGGGTAACCAAATGAGTCATGAACAAGTTCCATATGCCAATACACTTGTATGCCCATTGAGGTTTTAAAATCAAATTATGCCTCATAAGGGCGTTTTGGTAATTTTACAACTTATAAAAGGAGTTTGCAAGTAAACTGATGTCATGGTCATAAACAATCTGTAAAAATGGTTAAATTATGATATCATATCATTAGGATATCAAATATATGTGTGGTTTATGTTTATGACCAAACTATGCACCGTAGGGGCATTTTGGTCATTTCACACATAGTTTTGAGAATTTATTTGGGATTCTGATTTCATGACTTATACCTACTGTAAAAAAATTTAAAATGGTTTGTAAATTCAGTGGGTAACAAGTCTTGGCTCATACATATGGTTTAAAACCATACTACGCGCCTAAACGATGTTAATGTCGTTAAATGACGATTTATGCGAAGATTTATGAAATCTGATGTTATGACCAGCTTTGATTAGTTAAAAATATATTATTTGTCATAACAAATCGGGTAAACTAATGGTGGAAGTTTGATCGGATGGGCCCATGATCTTGATAAAAGAAGATCTTGAATTGGAACAATCTGCAAGTACTGCTCAGTCAGTCATGGTTAGGCCAGCCTCACCAAATACCTCTGCAAATAAACATCTCCCAAGAAACCCACCAGGCTCAAAAATACAAAAGTGGGAAACTGACAAACAGACCTGCGTATTGACTTTGCTCAGGTCTGGTGGAGAAGTGAAGAAAATATCAAGGGAACAAGCTCTTGGCCTGAGTCTTGAAGATTTGCAGGATCTCCTTGATCTTCCACTTAGCAGGGATGATGAAGACACAGATGCCCTGGACTTTGAATTACAATTTAAAGGACAGACAAGGGAACTGTTGATGAGGCAATAAAGAATTCCACAATAATGAAGAGTTTTGGCATTATCTGTTCCAGGGGGAGATTGTTGGGATTGAACCCTATCAGAGGAACAGATAATTAAAGCCAAAACTGGATCAGAACAGTGGATCCAGAATAAGCAGATGTTTATATACAAATCTCTCCCCTTGAAAGTAATTTCATATCTGCTGACCTTCTATCTGCTGATCTTACAAAGTGTTGACCTACAACTGCTGCTCAAGTAAAAGACCTGATGAAAGACTAAAGCCCTGCTAATTCTATCTACTGCCTTGAGTCAAGTACTGCTGATCCGGACAAGTACTGCTGGGTTCACAGCAGTGGAAAGTTGCAGCAGCTGATCTATAGTTTGTCTTGTAAAGTAATGTAATAGTAGTAGCTAACATAGCAGTGTTTGTATAGATCAGAGGTTAGAGTTTGTTAGGAGGTTAGATGTCACTTTCATGGTGACGTCAGCTAAGATGCTCAGTGGTTTGCAAGTGCCTATAAATAGATCAGTACTTTGTACTGTTCTATCAGCTCTTTTGCATCATTGTCTTCTTTGCACGAACAAACAACTGAGCTCTGGCTGAGGGGGAGTTTGCATTCATTCATCAATCATTGTAATCGTTACACAATGACCATTATGAGGAGTAGAGATACGAAAATCTACTCAGTAAATGTGAAAGTCGAAATTTCAATAAAAGAAATTTAAGGACTTTACCTGGGGTTGCATGTGATAACCAGTTGTTAGGTGACATTACCATGAAATGTCAAACATAGTGTATTCGTCGTTAATGCGATAGGGGGGATACGGTGACTTGCGTCTTTTCCTTAGCATGACTCGTGTCGTTTGCAGGACCGCGTGCCAAACCGCCGCTTCCTGATCGATAGTTTTCGTGCTGATAGGATCTAGCGTCGTTGTTGAATCGCGCCATCGCGTCTTTTCAAAGGCATCGCCTCGATAGTCGTATGTGACATACTTCAATATCTGTTGATCGAGTTCTCTGGTACTTTTGCACGCTCGTGCTTCGTCTTGCGTAGGTTACCTACTCGGCTAAATAGCATAGATGACATCAAAATGGCATTTGTCCGAGTTAATACACGTGGTACCTACGTGATGACCTTTAATGAACTTCAACATGAGTTTCCGAAGGTCTTAAATGCATGTTTCCTAAATTCTCAGAGTTTTGTGCACTGTATGCGACCGTTTTGTGTACCGTGTATAAAACACCACTATAGCGTATGTTTGAAAACAAAAAATTTTGACTGTTTGTTTTTCGGCAACGGTTGGAGACCATATTCGAGTACTAGGCGTTCTGTATGTATTTAGCTTTTAATATTCTAAGTTCCCAGAGGAAAATGAGGTTAGAGCCTAGGTGTCTCTACAGAAACCTTATTCGCTGTAACCTATAGCTCTGATACCAATCTGTCACACCCCGAAATATCATAGCATTGGCGTGACCGGACTGGTATCTTCATTGCACAGCGGAAGCAAATAAGCTAAGACTTTTAGTATTTGAACGCCCACTAAGTACTCGACTCCCGATGGTTCTCCTATTCCAACCGTGCCTTGTCTTAGAACTGGAACCTGAGAAAGAAACATGCGAAAAAGTCAACATAAAGTTGAGCGAGTTCATAGTTTGTTTGTAAAAGATTTGAACTAAATCATTTTGAATAACCGGTTTTTGATGTTTTGTTGAGAAAATGTATTTATAACGCATGTATCAGATGCATAATTACATGAACTTTTAAAGCCATACCTGATGCATGAATCATGGTTTTAACATGTACATATTCACGAAGATGAAACTTGGCAACATAAATACGACTGTGATTACGACATATTCAGGTGTGCAATCAGCTACAAAAATACTTATACGTCTTGCATAAGAAAAAGATGTGTTACATATATTTTGTCAATCCGTAAAGTATGAGAATGTTTTATTTTGAATAATATCTTGCCAATATAATTGTTCACATTTCTAAACCTTGTATGTTCAAGTTTCCGTAGAGATATGAATGGTGAAAATATTTTATTTTATATAGACAGTAAAATAATGCTAAGATACCACAGACAAATGATAAAAAAGTTTCACCTTCAACGTAAGAAACTAGTTATTAAAGTCATTAATACAAAACCAAATAAAAAGTACGAAAAGATTAAAAATCAAAAGTATTACACTAAATGCTTGTCTTCACCAAGTGATGTAAGAGACTTAGGCAAACATGGCCTTTGATTGTCAAGAACTCTTACTATCAATCTTGGATCTCGAGACTACTACACACACTCTAGATGGATGATGGATGATGGATGATGGTGGTGGATGTGGGTGTTGTGATGGTGATGAAGTGTGGGTGAAGTGGTAGAGATGCGGTTTGCCAAGGGATGCCTTTGAAGTGAGTCAAGCAACCCTATTTATAGCCTTCACAGAAGCCCGGACACGGCCCCGTGCACAGCCCGTGTCCATCCTTATTCTCTTTCTTCATTAATTGCAATTTGTTTGCATTAGCTCCACACGCCCCCGTGTTCGCTGGGCACGGCCCTGTGTGCAGAAGCGTATCTTTACTATCAAGATTTGCTTGGATTCTGCGAATCTTAGCGTTGACCACGGCCGTGTTGAGCTGGGCACACCCCCGTGTCGGGAATAAAAGCTTTTAAAGCTTTGTCCTTTCTGCAGACAACTGGCCACGCCCCCGTGTCCGCTGGGCATGGGGCGTGTTCAGCTTTCTGTTTGCTTGTCGAGGTATTAATTAGTCCTATGACCATTTCAATCACAAAACCTGTAAACAAAACAGTTGTTATCTTAAGATGCCAACTGTTAACTTATAAATTAAGTTAACAGAGTATTATACTTATGGTTTAAACCGAATGGTGAAAATATTTTATTTTACCTGTAAACAAGGTAAAATCACAAGGTTAACACCAATAAAAGACTATGGGCCATGTTATATCCCACCTTGTATTTCAATCTTGACGATACAACAAAATCTTCTCAATCCACAGATAGCGTACAAAACTTTGTTTGACAAGGTTACTCAATATGAAGAACATCAAGATATGACCGCATCCAAAGTGAGGGACATTACCAACTTCTGGTCAAATATCGTGTCAAAACTCGTTGACCGGTTTTATTCGGTTACACTTCATGTTGACATTTGCATTTGCATTTGCATTTGCATTTGTTCGACTTAATTGTGACTTTCCAAGTTTATACAAAACTTTGTTTGACAAGGTTACTCAATATAAAAGTAAAGCCAAGGCACGTGGAAAGTCTACTTTTCATGTTTGGGTTTCATAGATTCTATGTCGATCGAATTGATAGTTACTCAATATGAAGTTTTAAAGTGAGTAGTTTGAAGTCGACAAAGCCTCTAAGTGGGAGATTATTGGGTTATGGGGGATTTGACTCGAGCAGAGGATTATTCCTCTGGGCTGATGATTATTCCTCTAGGCAGAGGATTGTTCCTTTTGGAAGAAGATTAGTCCTTTTGTTTGTCTAATGAAGATATTATTATTATTATTATTATTATTATTATTATTATTATTATTATTATTATTATTACTATTATTATTATATTCAGTAACCTAATTTTATACCCTATAAATACTTCTTATTCTTATACTTGTACACTTTGAGCACCTAATACAGAAGGAAGAACTAGTTGTGGAGTGGATGTAGGTCAGATTAGACCGAACCACTATAAATCTTGTGTTCTTGTTCTTGAGATTAGAGTGTGTGAGTGTGTGAGCTTTCTGCATATTGTTCTAGTGTTCATGTGACTCGTGTTCTGGACCTAACATGCTTAAGTAAATCACAACAACAATTCCTCAATGATCAAATGACTGGACTCAACAGATGAAACTAGCGTCATCCATCAAAATGACGAATATGTGACAAAGAGTAAACCTAAAAGATGATTCGTGTTATTAATGAAGATTAAAGATAAAAGGTGTAAGTTTTGTCAGGACCGTTTTGGTGCTCCCGAATGCTTCGACCAGCTAATACATGTCCATATCTCGTGCGGAATATGAGTATGAAGATGACATGCACAAGAACAAGCTAATTAAACTAGTTTCTATTGATTAGTTGACTTAAAATTTAATATTGATTTGAACGACACTGTTACTTGTCATAGACATTTGCATTTGCATTTGCATTTGCATTTGTCTGACTTAATTGTTGATCGTCGAACGTATAGAGTTCAATTAGTTTACGCGGCCACAATTCCAACAAAACAGACGAAGTAATAAAGGAACCTTGTTCTTGTAGCGTTTCCTAAAAAATATATATTATAGAAATATGAAAAGTATCGGTTCAAAAAGGAAGAAAAACCATTGTATGAAATGGTATTTGCATGAGTGATTTATAAGAATTGTCTATGGTGTAAATATATTAAAATTTTTGAAAATAACATCAAAAAGTTATTGCAAATATTAGAATTTTTGAAAATGTTAGACCATGTTAATCTTAGCAATAATATAAAACGGGATTTCTATATTTGAAATAGTTTTCAAATGAACAATCCGGTTTTACTTATTAGGTTACTTTTATTCATTATTTATACAAATATATCGATAAAAAAATTGGTTGACTTAAAATTTATTTCGCACTTCTTAAGATAAATTTGGAAAATTTCCAAATGTCAATTAACGTTTTTATTGGTTATAATATTCCTTAAATAACAAATCAATTCTTAAAAATAAAATATCATTTCCATTCATAATTTAAAATTTTCGATTGACTAATATAAGTAGGGTTGTTCAAATAAACCCAAAAAATCCGCCAAAAAATATGAACTTTTATTACATTACATAGATATATAATTAAATTTGAATTATAATTATAATAAAAACAATAAACAGAATCAACATTTAGATTTATAAATCGACTTACCATTTTGAATTATAAATCGTTTTTATTTTGTTTATTCAATTAGGCCCAATTTAATCTACTATATAAAGGATATACATAGCATTTTCAATTGTAGGTTTTGAAGTTTTTAATAATGGTTTATATTCCTTTCGATATTATACTCTTTGAAATCTTAATTAGGCTCAATGGTAGATCCATTGACCAGTGCAAATGTGTGTGTAAACAATGGAATGAAGCGCTATCGTCATGGCCGTTTGAGTGGTTATACGTCAACTACGCTAAAGAATATCTTGTAATATATTATAGTTGTCTTTTACTTACTTACAAAATTTAAATTATTATTCTCAACATTCTTACTTTTTACATCAAAATAATTTGCAATTTATGGACGCAGGAAAGTTTTTGGGAAGACTGCCCATCACTATATGGTGTACTTTATAAAGAATTCTTTCCTCCAGAATGGAAACGCAAGAACATAGAAGAATATGAGGCAATGGAAGAAGATAACACGATTGGTGAAAAAAAGAATTAGTCTTTTGGAACATTTGAGTTATGGGTTGTTTGTTCGTTATAATAAGTGTTTCCTATGTTTAAATAATATTTTCAGTTTTAATTTTTCTTGGATTAAAAAAAAATTGTGATATGCAAGACAATGGTTTTTGGTTATTATAATGTGTTATATAATATATGTAATATCCATTTTTGAATTATGTGATTTATAAGAAAAACATCAAAAAAAGAATTCATTAACACAATCAAAGTAAAAAATAAAAAAAATAAACAAAAACATCGGGAAATACATTATGACGAAAATAGTTACTATAGTATCTATCACCATCATCCCATCATTTCAACCTATACTTACCCTAACCTTGAGCTCTCAACATTCACATTGTTCAAGAAATCTCAAAATCGCCGGATTAAGCTTTGGTAAAGGTACTTTTCCGGCAATAACTCCGATCACCTGTAAAACGATGTATTCTTTGATTTACAAATTAAAATTGTCTTTAGAACTACAAATAAGTCATCGGAAGTTTGTTTTCACCGATTAATTGCTACATAGACGTGAAATTTTGTGTTTAGGTATTCCTTGAGTTGAGATTTAGTATGTTATGCATACATAAAATGGATTATATGTATTGCATGTGTTTGTAAATATAGATTTCTGGCTTAATTTTGTGTTTTTGTTGATATTCTTATGAAATTATAATATTCTTGGATAGTAGATTGATTTGGAAACATATGATAATTAAACACATATCATTGTGACTTACAAACCCTAATGAAGAATGAAATCACACATTATCACGTTTGCAAACTAAAGAACAGAACAACACCATATTAAGAAAGTTCAATAGCCAGACTAAGAACAGAATTCAAATGCAGTTCCGTTTGAAAATTGTATGCATAACCTTAGGAATGATCCCGTTGCATTCCCCATTGTAGTTTGTGCCCATTGTATAAATTTTACCGGATCAAGTATATAAAAATAAATAAACAGTAGAACTACAATATAGTTATAGTTTAAAATACCTATAAAACCCATATATGTCGGTATAAATCTATTTGACAAAAATGAATCTTTCTTTAGTTGTAAATAAATATGATGATGAGATAATACTTCCTTTAGTATTGTGTATATGTCAATTCTACATTGAAATCTTGAAATCCTTCATAAAAGGATATTAATAACATCAATTTGTCTAATATTGCTTAACAAGTAGTTTTAATATCATTGAATGACTTAAAGTTCAATAGTAAATGTTTCTAATATATGTTGTTACATTACAGGTATCTAAAAATGAGTAGATCATGTGTGGCTTTGTTAGAAGAGACTTCATCGTTAAAACTGGCATGCTTCAATTGTTACAAATAATTTTATATACATTCTATTAACTAACATTTACAACATAAATTAAAACGCAGGTGCTACCAATTGACTTTGTTAAGAACGTATACAGAAATTATTGGCAAAGAACAAAAATAATGATACATCATATAAGTGGAAAAAGTTGGCCAGTTTCTTTAAGAAGTGTAAGTGGTGAATGCGTTATCACAGACGGATGGAGTAATGTCATAAGGGACCTTCAGTTGCCAAAGAGGATGTTATTGCGCTTAAGGATAATCGATGAC
This sequence comes from Helianthus tuberosus, assembly GCA_030545235.1. Lineage (NCBI taxonomy): Eukaryota > Viridiplantae > Streptophyta > Magnoliopsida > Asterales > Asteraceae > Helianthus > Helianthus tuberosus. Next base: position 106,186,922 of record CM060430.1, on the reverse strand, counting down.
AACAACATTGACATCGATTGTTTCATCGAAAACATATGTGGTGAATCTTTTGTGACAGTAAACCGTTACGGAGTTTTAAAGATTATAGTAAGCGCACTAACATGTGTGAATTCATATTTGTTCTATTATAGTTTTAAAATAATTGTTACTAAATTTTTCAGGTGATTCCGGATGTTTATATAACAACATGTTACTCTTACTCGCCAGTGAACGATTATTATAACATTTATGCATCAGGCCAGATTTGGAAAGTTGAGACCGAAAGAATCAATGATAATTATGTTCTTACAAAAGGTTCTCCAAAGCTATTTGATGATCTTGCAATCGAAGACGATGATATACTCCTCTTGATGAAGATGGATAACGTCACATTTGAGTTGAAAATTTATCGTAGAGGAGTTGAGATAGCCCGTAACAACAAAAAGAAAGTGAAAATGACTCTGTGCTGGAAATACCTAGGGATACATACTACAAGAACGTTGACTTCGTAAGTATTTTGAACTAACGTATAACAGTAATTAATGTGTCAAAACTACTATATTTGTTAAATTACATATGATATAATAATTTTTTTGAAACTTAATATAGTAGTTTTGACTATATTCAACCTTGTTGGCAAACAAACCTACGACCTTCAAGTGGACAAAGTCAATTAATCAAGTTGGAATAGAATTATAATGAGGGTACATGAGATATGTATAAGAATATTAAATAATATAAAGATTTCATATAAGTTATGAGGTTTTATTATGAAAACAAAAATAACTTAAATAACAATATCAAATCCATGAAAATGAAATACACGATTAAATCATAGGTTACGAAAAATCTCCTTGTACACTACATTAGATGTCTTCGCTGTGGGTTTACCATCGGCATGAAATGATAAAATTTTAACACCTTCCCTGCTCTTGACTCTTGATAAAGCCACGTACAATTGACCGTGAGTAAAAACAGGATCTTTTAAATATAAACCAACTCTAGATAGCGACTGCCCTTGACTCTTGTTAATTGTCATAGCAAAACAAACTGATAAAGGAAATTGCCTTCTTTGAAATTGAAAAGGTATTTTCTTGTCTGAAGGAACCATACTAATCCTTGGAATAAAAACTCTTGTGCCGATATTTCTGCCAGATATTACTTCCGCTTCGATTACTCGTTTACCAAGAAAGGTTACTTGAAGTCTAGTTCCATTACATAATCCGTTCTGTTGATCAATGTTTCGAAGAAGCATCACAGGAACACCAACTTTAAGAACCAACCTATGGTTAGGTAAACCGGAAATTTTCAGAGCATTCAAATTATCAGGAGAGTATAGACCTTGTTGAAAAGAATCAAGAACTTGCTCAGTTTGACATATATTGTCACAGCTCAAATACTCTTTTTCTTCACCTGGAAATAATGGAAGTAATCGATCATTAATCTCATGAACTACTTCATTCTTTGGTGCTAAAATTGCTCTCTCTGAAAAGAATCCAGGATTTTTATACTGATGTAAAATTGAAGGATAAACAAAGTCGATTAAACTTTGAATTGGGTCATCTGAGTCGGTAATTACTAAATCGTCAGGTATCTCGATAAGTGCCTCACCATCGTTTTCTGAACCAATGTTTCCTTCACCAATATCAAGTAGCCATTTTGCAAACTTTTGAATAGAATCGCTGTTAGATGATTCAGCACCAATTCTCAACCTCATGTTTTTTGTTAACTTTAAAACCTTGCATTCTGACCATATATATGAAGAACTCAAAGATGCATTAACAATCTGCTGTCTAGTACCATTAGGAATAACCGGGAGTATCTGTCTAAAGTCACCACCGAAAACAATAACTTTACCTCCAAATGGTAGTTCCGAATGGTTATTCGTAGAAGACGATAGAATGTCCTTCATTGTTCGATCTAGTGCCTCAAAAGCATGCTTGTGGACCATAGGGGCTTCATCCCATATAATCAACTTTGCCTCTTTTAAAAGATTAGCAACGTCATCGTTTGGCTTTATGAAGCACATGGAATCTTCTGTCAAGTTTATGGGAATTTTAAACCTAGAATGTGCTGTCCTTCCTCTAGATAATAATAATGATGCAATACCACTGGAAGCAACGTTCAAAACTATGTGACCTTTAGATCTGATTGCAGAAGCCAAGGTCTTCCACAAAAAAGTCTCACCTGTTCCACCGTAACCATATACGAAAAACAACCCTCCACTTTGGCATTCGACTGCATTGACAATTTGGTTAAAAACGTTTAACTGCTCCTCAGTTAGAGATTCTTTCAATCGACTAAACTCACTTTTCAACTCATGTGTGTCATGCGATAATTCCTCATTGATTAGATGATTAGTACCTTGACGTAACGAATCGTCGTCTGGAAAGGGCATCGTTGAAAAATTACTTAAGGTTGACCCATTGGAAATTAAATAATTCTCAATTTCCACCAAAATAAGATTCTTCAACTGATGTTCAGGAATCATTAGATCTACACATGGTATAAACTAAAAATAAACATATGTTGAAAGAAAATAGATTAAAAAAAATATATAATAGGTACTTCGTATGAAAATAAAATACTAACTTACGAGGGATATGTGTCTCTTTGCGACGCTTGTATAGAATATCGTCTCCTAGTAAATGCCAAGTTTTTTCCCACACAAATTCAGGTCGTGATAGTGTATTTGTTAAAAGCAATGTCGCAAATAATGATCTTAAATAGCGACAGTGAGCTTCAAAACTTGCTTCTTTAATGGCTTCAACATATTCGTTGTCATCGTCTAAAAGACCCATCGCATAACATGCATCTTCAAATGTCGGAAATACTTGTCCGTTAACTGTTCGAATCTCTTCAAATGATTTAGGACCTTTAACTTTATTTAGAAGAATCCTTAAATAATAAGGTTCTCCTGAAGCAATCGAAACAGAATGAACTCTACCAACAGTTTTATACCTTTTTCGTACTTGCCAACATCTATCTTTTAAGTTCCAAACAAACTTTGATGGGAACTCCACATAAGTCAGTTTACGTGCTTCCTCACTATGTTGATTTAAACGCATCCATTGCAAAAAAATAGATGAAGCAACAGATGGTTTATTCAAGACATCTTCAATATCATCATCTTCACCATATACTACGTTGTGTTGACCAGGTAAATGAAAAGGTAGCCTCATTACAGCAGGAAATCTATAATGAACTTCGTTTGCGAAAATTATCCAAGACGCTTCACAGGCTGATATGTATCTACAGTCGTAGTATTCTTTGATCTCATCTTTTACTTTCTGATTGCTAGTACCGGTTGCATCAGTATATAAAACTGTCGTAGCACGATCAGGTCCTTTGTTAATGTACTTGAACAGATACTTTATCGAACCTGCTTGGTTACACCATTCAACATTAATATGTGCTTGATTTCTTTTCAATAGACCTTTGTTGTAAGGTACGACACTTCGGTTGTCTAATTGAACACCTTTTTTCATAACAGTATGCCCAGAATTTCGTCTTCGATATACCGGAAAACCACTTGAGTCAATAATTGTATGATCCGAAATTTTTTTCGGAAATCGTTTAGAACATTTGTTGTCAACCATGCAAGGACAACTCATGTTAGCAATCCCACAAGGACCATGAATCATATACTCAGACACAAGATAATGTAATTGAGGATCTTCAGATTTATCAGGAATTTCAGCAGAAATAAAAGGATCTATATGATCTACAGTCGGAAGTTTATGATCCACCTTCATGAATAAACAAATGTGTGCATGCGGTAGGCCACGTTTTTGAAATTCAACGGTATAAACAACTACAAAAAAAAAACTTTATGTGTTAGTAATATACTAAATAAAATGTCATATAAAATATAAGAAAAATTTTAGATGAAGTAAAATTAAAACAAAAGCATACCGGCATTTATTTCCCCAAAAAATTTATTATCCTTTATATCTTTAATCATTGAATCCAGCTTCATCTTGAACAATCGACATAATATATCAGGCCTGTCTTCTGCTTTAATGGAAGTATCTTTAAGAAATCTTGAAACTTCCGGCCATTTGGGATTGCATGTAACGATTATGAAAAAATCTGGGTATCCAAACCACTTACATAACGCCATAGCATCCAGGTAGTTTTGTTGCATGAACCGAGTCCCTCCAGTAAAAGATGAAGGTAAAATTACCTTTTGACCAGTGTTAGATAAATTTTGTTTACCAGTGTCCTTATACTTTTGAAGATTTTCAAATGACTCTGAACGTAGATTCTTCTGCTTACCACGTATGAAATTGAGTCTTTCACTTTCAATCATAGTGTAAGCATCAACCAAAAACTGTTGCAACAGTCTTCTAGCGTTTAAAACCAACGAATAACCAAAACTTCGATCCTGTATTCTATATGCAAAGAACTCCCGCATTGTGCATTTTGGTCATATTTTTTTTTTGGTTGTTACACCTTCTCTATGAGGAATGTCGATCCTATATCCATCATCACCAAAAGGGAAAAGAATGGGATATTGAAGAGCAAGATAGGATGGGTGTAACTCACTAATACGTTTAAGCATACCAGATTCAGTTTCAACTAAAATGTCTCGACGATCAATAGATGGATCTAAATCATCAACAATAAGGGCAGCAACCTCAGTAGTGGACGGTAGATTATAAGTCCTACCATCTTTGTCTCTCTTGTAAATGAGACGGAGCTTTAAGTTTGCTTGAGGATTCTCATGAAAGTGGTTTCTTACCATTCTGTACGATTTAACCAACTCGTTATGAGAATCTAAAAAATCTCTGAGGTATTCAATTATTTCAACGTCCAACTCCTTTTCATGTGAAGATAGTTGATTCCTAATATGAGAAAAAAAAAATTTAATAACAAACAATAATTATATTTGAATAACAATTATAAGTTGTTAAAAATATAAATCAACCAAATAATATGCTTACCCCAATACACTCTGTCTGTTAGAAATCTCGTTCTCAGTATCATATATGTATAGCTGAGAAAACTTAGCTTGCTTCCCATTAGGCGGTCTTAGGCTACCTAGACTATGACAATTTTGACCACTAATACGGTATATGAATGGGGCATTACCCTTGTTGATCTTCGAATCAACCTTCCCACCCATAAATGTAAAAGAGAACATAGAATTATAACGTCGGATATTCTTCAAGAAAAATTTGCTTTTCGTATCGGACATGTGAAACAACTGTTGATACTCCGAATTAGCATCTTTTAAGACTGGTAGCTCTACTTTCCCATATCCACAACACACACCATAACATAGTTTATCCATTGTTATACGACCTTTGCCACCTTCGGAAGTCCACAACTTTGCATGACAAATCTCACATATAAGAACCTGGTCACCATGATCTAAATAGTCTACATAAAAAATAAATTTCTATTAATGAAATTTATTGATTTTATAAAAAAACTATTGTCTATTAAATAATATAAATTGCACACCTGTTGAAATTCCTTTATAAGGATCAAAAACAAAAAGTTCTTCGTTGGGTTCGTCAACAGAATCCAAATCTACCATAACTACTGGCGTTATATCACGTGCCTTGTGCTTCAATTTGCGCTTACCAGCTGATAACTTACTAAGTGATGATGTGTTAGTGTTAGATGTTGTAGACGGATTTGTAGGTGTCACGATAGTTGAAGTAAATGAATATAGACCAGGTGTAGATGACGCCCCATGATTATTATCTATATTATTATTTGCTGAAAATAAAATCAAATAAAAATTGGAATTATAACATAATTATATATGAATAAAATATATATAAAAACTTAAATATTTAAATAATCTACTTTATAGATTATAATACAATATATTGAGATGTTTCACTTACCCGAAGTAATATCAACTAAGGAGGCCGTAGAATTTATACTTCTATGAAACTGGATGGGAACATTTAACTGATTTGTAACAGTCGACACCTGAGATAAGTTTTCTTTGTCACGTAAGGTGACACCAACCTTCCTATTTGAAGATTTTCTCTTTGCCTTCTTACTATCAATTATTGCTTTTCGAACCCTACGCCTTTCTCCAGTATCAATTACTTAATAATGAACATAAAAAAAATATATACTATTAATCTAAACGAAACAGTAAATAACTATATGAACTAATTGGGATCTAATAAAAAGTAATACTTACCATTAGAAATGTTTGAAAGAGGAGTTCTGTCCAAAATACCTACATGTATACATGTATTATAAAAGGTACAAGTAAACTATTGTCGGTTTAAAGATAAATTGTTAGAAATTTAAAACTTACGGTTAACATCTACTGCTACTGATCTACCGGGTGTTGATGTTGATGAAGGAAAATTATAGGTTCTCTTTGACATATTCTATACAAATTAAGATCCACCAAAACGAAATACATAACATATAAACATGGCATCAAACGACTTGCAAAAATGAATTTGATAAAAAAATAATTTCTTATAATAATAAAACCAACTAACCTTGAATAAAATTATTGATATGTTCTGAAGTGTTAAAAAAAAAAACTAACCTTGAATAAAATATTGAGATGTTTTCAAGTGCCAAAGAATGAAATTTGAAGTGAAGAAATGAGATATGTTTTCAATTTCGTATATGTATGGCATATATATAATAGATTTAATACATAATTTATTTTTTAAAGTTTATCTTCATATGGAATGTATGTAATTACATTAATTAGCAATAATCACAATTTCAATCGTATATCCTTTTAAAAATTTGAAACATAATAATTATTAACCATAATTAATAATAACCATAATAATTAACAAACGGTATTAATTAAAAATAATGTATTATAATATTGTTAACATGATGCTTCCATGAATAAAAAAAAACGATAATGTTTAATAGCAATAACATAATATAGGAAACTTATAATGTTCCAACTTTCACAATTACATAATATAGGAAACTTATAATGTTCCAAAAAACGGAAATAAACAGAAATGACAAATAATATTGAAATATGTTGATAACTTAAACTCAATAGTTCTTCACTTGGCCGGTATTCTCAATCGATGGTCTTGCGTTTTGTGGAAGAACAATGCTGACTTTGCTGAATGTCATAAACTTCATTAACACCGCGTTTACCATTTATCGACTTGCGATCCTGCATAAAAGAATAACAGAAAATATTGCCATATACTTTAAGCATTGATGCAAAAAACAATAAATTTTGATTATAATACCTGTCCACTCACAAACTTGTCCTTAATCTCACAAATGAGAGTTTCATCATCACTTATATGGGTGATTCCATAAACCTCATCATAATGTACAAGATTGTACTCAGTGATCTCTATCTTGAATGCAAATAGCTTCCCAACCAGTGACCTTATCTCTTGTGGAACAACAACAATATCATCACACTGAAAGTATTGAAAACTGTTTGTGTAAATTTTTTATATTTTAAACTTTTTATAAAACGAATAACTTTTAAAAATATAAATATATAAATAACCGTGGTGTTCTCGTGAATCAATTGTTTAGGAGACTTATTAATAAGCTCAGCAGCCTGGTTGTGAAATAAGACCAGTTCAACGGAATCAGAGTCATCAACAACTTCAAGATTAATTTTAAAATTAGGAACAGGTTGGACTGTAGTCTCAGAACAATCGTAATTCGAACAGTGATAAACTTCGAATTGCTTTAAGTCATCAAAAGACTCAGGTGAAAAAAATTCTTCGACCTCCAAAGTGGCTTCGTTAGAACAGGTAGGACACATCATACAGTACCAAGAATTGTTGATAATATTTTTGACCTTAGCCAAAATAAGAACATGCTTTGGCTGAAAAAATATCAAACACATCTTCATTTAGTTGTTGAGTGTAAAACGTCCTAAATCTAATATATATAACAAATAAATTATACCTTTGATATCTCCCAAATGGCACCAACGTTAGAAAAAGTTGAATCCTTCATAAATAAAGATGATAAAACATCTCCCTTGGCAGACATCACAACTGATACACATTAAAAGATAAGCATTATATTTTATAAAATGAAGTTACTAACAATCAAAAACCCTATAATATAACTAAAACCTTATATATAAACAGAATTTAAAAAAAATAAAGAACCTTGATGAAGAAGAATACAAGAAAACGAATAAAAGTTTGTTGCAAATTGAGAATATTCTCAACGTTTATTTATAGGCTCAAGTATATGTATTTTAGGATATAAGGTCAAAATAATTGAAGATATATGAGATCCATATCCATAGTTTTTATAAATATAATTTTGATTGTAATAAAATAAATTATCAATTATCTATTATGTACGAATAGAAATTTAGTAAATAATAATTCAAACAATTTTCCCAAAATCATGAGTGATTAATTTTTGAATTTTTAATACATTTTGTTTGCCAATAAAGTATTTTTGGTTTGGTTTAATGATATATTACGACTAATTTAGGAATTTATGATGTTCCATGAAATAAACGATACAGGATTTATTTTAAGAAACCATATTAAATTTGAAAAACGTAATCACTTACTTATAATACATGTTAAAACCTCTTAATTTTTTTAATACACTTTTAGAAAATCAAATTTTCACATATAAGTAATTCTACAAAAAAATAGAAAATATGAATTAATAACACCTAAAACAGATTTTACAAAATTTATTTAATTTAAAAAGCTTAATTTTTTAGTAATTAATTAAATCTTACAGTTATCTAATGTAAACTAATTATAGACTCAACTTTATGTATTTTAGGATATAAGATCAAAATAATGGAATATATATCAAATCAGTAGTTTCTCTAAATGAAATTTTAATGGTAGTATAATAACTTATCGTTTTTAAATAATAATAATGTAATCAACTTTGAAAGTAACCTACTTACTTATTGAAGTTTATGAGGTAGAAAAGGTTGAAGGGCCTTTTGTGCAATATTATCAAAACATATAAATATGAAAGTACAAAATAAAGGGCACAGCTGGGTATCAAACCATCACCAAACATGGTTAAGTTTTGAAATTATATAAATTAAAATAATTAAGTAATCAGGTTGTCCTAACTACCCTACTTAATTGTCGATTTAAATGTGGTAGTTATAGTTCAAGGGCCTCTTGTGACATTTTTAAAAACTTATAATGATACATGATAATTGAAACAAACGAAAAATATGGATTTAAAAAAATAACACCTGTAATCAAAACCATAAGCATATTATTCAAATGAATATTGTCTTAAAACCATATTAAAGCAACAACCAAGTTTCAAAAAAAAAAATGTTCCCACGCGAAATCAAACCATAGCAAATTGTCTTTAACTCAACAAAACCAAACTAATAACCCAAATGACACAAACTACTTCTCAATTTTAGGAATCAGAAGTTTTGAAGATTCGAAATTTTGGGCTTCCTCATTCTCATCACCAATACGCCTTTTTGTTGAAGAACATCCAAGCATGTCATCAACATCATACACTTCATGGAGATTACGCTTCACTTCCCCTGAAGAAGATGATTTCTGAACATTATGCAATAGGTTCGACATTGGCGTTTCATTATCTCCACTGAAAGATACCTCATCCTGAAAATAAAAAGGGAATGCATCAATTGAGTATGTCTATCTTATTTTTTATGGATATCATATAATTGAATAAATACACCTACAATAATATATAAAAAATAGGATTATTTATAAAAAAAAATACCTTGGAAACATCACAAGGAATAGATTGAATGTCTGACACTTGCACACTGGATGATTCAGATTTCTCATACTAAGAAAATACAAAAAATAATTTAATTAGACTTGTAATACATTATAGGTAAACTAAAAAAAAAAGACTTGACGTGAAGATAACATTTTTTATACCTCATGAATTTTGAATTTCTCGTACAAAGCAGAAAGAATCTTTGGATCAGATGTAAGCATGGAAATTCCATAATTTTCGACATGATACTTAAGGTTAAAATCTGAAACAGTGATGATAAAAGCCATTTTTTGACCGATCAAAATGTTAAAAACATCTGGATATCCCTTGGAAAAATCACCAGAAGACAACTCCTACAAAGTTATTATAATATATAATGATTAACATGTATTTAGTATAAAAAAATAGTAAGAACAAAAAAATTAGAATTTAAAATTACCTCGTCCTGCACCTCAACCAATTCTTTAGCCGTTTTCTTAAAAATCTTGTACGCTTCGTAATCAAAGAGCGTCAAAGTAACAGTACCGGATGAGTCTTGTACGCGAAGAGGAATTTTGAAACTGATAATAATTTTAAAAAAAATGTAAATTTTTTACTGTAATAATAATATATTTCGTATATAGGTATCGTGATTGTAAGGTGAATTAACAAACCGAGGGAGAGACACAATATCAACTCCTTTACACTTAGTGTTGGTGCATAATACAGTCTTTCTATCTTCTACATCACTGAACCATCGTCTTTAGCAACTGTAATAAACGATTCTTCAACTCCGGACTTGCAATAGTTGCAAGCATTGTAGTACCAGTTTTTTTCTGAGCAAATAGCAATTATGGTGCCAACCAAAATAACTTTCTTCTTCTAATTAAATAAAAAACATTAATCAACAATTGCACAAACATCAATCTTTTATCATAGTAATGTATAAATAATTACAAATACGGACATAAATAAAAGTTGGTACCTTCTCGATGGTACTAAGAAAAGCAGTAAGAACAAACCCAGAGTTGTTCATAAATGAATCCTCAACACTTGATATAATATAAGATCCCACGTTGTCACTGGATGACGGTGTGGATGCAAACTTCTCTATAAAATTATATTAATTCGAATATTCATATAGTTTTCCAAAAATTAGATAAAAATATATATAAGATTGTGTCTTTACACATTGTTGTGATCTATGATTTGATCATATCATATATAAATATTGTAAGTTTACCATATTGAGTAAAGACTTATTTTTATAGTCTTGCATCGAGAATGTATAAGTCCACATTAATTGGCAATTTTTGGTAGCTAAGGATATTCAACCTGAGTTTGATTATAATTGTACACTAAAGGTTACGTATTAGTTACTCTACCCGAAAAGGAATTGCCAATGCAAATGTCAACATGAAGATAAAATCTTCATTCGAGTAGAAGGTATCCTGTTCGTGTAAGAATATATCGCCTCAGATCTTCTTGAAACACACTTATTTCATATCTACATAATAGCCAACTTGATATTATCACCATCCATGCCTAATATTTGATTTCGTGATGGACGATTTTAACCTTGGCGGTTTCATTTATTTATTTTAATTTATTAATTTCATAGTTAAACACGCGGGTTAAATGAGATGATCTGACGGCTGTGGGCATCGCGTACATAATGTACGATAACTGGATTTGTATCCTACACTTTACCTATATATATATATATATATATCAATTTGTACTTTGATATAACAATTACTTTTAGCCAAGAACCCAAATTGAAGCTTGTATTTCTTGCAGCATTAAGGAAGCAAGATTGCGTTGTGGGGAATGTTTGTTATCTTACAATTTTTATGGGTTATTCTACTGAAAATAATACAGCTAAAATAATATCCAATTAATAGTTGGATTAAATATAGTTTTGTTTTAATGTATAAATGATCTTAATATAACATTTTTAATACTTTTTATTAGCGACGACCCACTCCCTCTAAAATCTACTCCTAAAATCTACTTATTGTTGTTAATAGATTAGTGCTGATGCCGCATTCCCATATACAGTGAATGACTTATCAATCTAATAGCCAATTTGTTATATGTCTGCAAATCTTTTAATTCTGGGCTAAAGCTAAATTGTTATATTTTAACGAAAGATTTAATCTATTAAAATAATATGAGATTCCCAGAATTCCCCCACCAAACCCCATAGCTCAGTACACTGACCTTAACCCTTTAGACCCCTTTTGGAGCAGCGACTGGTGGACACAGAGTGTGATACACAATCCATACCCTTATGGACAACTTATCACTCGACACCCTGATCCAGTACCAGCACCCATGCCACCTATGAGCCAGGAAAATTTGGAAGAACTTCGCTTGTATGGTGACGAATTAGTGGAGGAAGGAGATAGAATTCGTCAAATAGGAGAGAAACTTATGTGGAAACATGTCGAGCGCGATATACATAATTGGATACATGATACCTAGAAAATGCCTAGATATATGTGTCATTTTGTATTTTGATAAAAAAAAATTATAATCTATAGATAGACTAAATAGATACGGATGTATAACTACTAGTATATATGATTTCCCCCGTTGTAGTTTGTAATTGACATATATATATATATATATATATATATGTATATATATATATATATATACATATATATATATATGTATGCATAGAAAAGAGTAGAAGTCCCAATGATCGACGTTTTTGCTTAAATTGTTTGTATGATTGTGTATAAATATTTGTACTACATTTATTTTGTGATAATTAATAATTGATAAATGTTCACAATTCAGATGGACAATGAAGTAAATCAGGAAAACCAGAATAATGAGAATAACGGAAACCAAATAGATAACAGTGCCATCCAACATATAGTAGCACAAGGAATTATAGATGCTATGCCTTATATTATCAAGACTATTAAGGAAGCAGAAAATCATAAATCTGCAAATGGAAGTAAATGCCAACACACTGAGCCAAGTCACAGTGTGAACGATAATAATGGACCTATAATCCAAGCTCTAATTCCTAAAAGAAGAAGAACTGCTTCTTACGGTTGTTCTTAAAAAGAATTCTTGACCTGCAAACCAATAGAATTCACAGGCAATGAAGGAGCCATTGCAGCCTTTCGTTGGATAGAAAAGACAGAAGCAGTCATAAAAATAAGTAAATGTGCAGATGAAGATAAGATTCTGTTTGCTTCTAATCTTTTCAAAAATGCAGCCTTAGAATGGTGGAATACTATTCTCTAGTCTAGGGGAAGTGACAGAGTTCATAATATGCAATGGACCAACTTTAAGGAAATGGTTAAAAGAAAATTATGTCCTCCTAATGAGAAGGAACAAATCGCCAATAAGTTCCTAAATCTTAGAATGACTGGAATAGACTGCAAATGTTACACTACCATATTCTTCGAATATGCTAGGATAGTGCCAACCTTAGCCTCACCTGAACCAGTGTTAATCTCCTGTTATATTTAGGGATTAATTAGCAAGATTAGACACGTAATCAAGGCAGCTATACTGCAAACCATAGAAGAAGCAGTAGAACTAGCCAATACCCTGACTGATCAATCGGTACACACATAATAGGAAAACCAGAAAAAGAACCTAGCTCAAAAGCTCACCCATGAATTTCGTTTTAGTAATTCCTACCATGGAAAAGGAACAGGTTCTTCTGCACCCCACTGTAAGTTTTGTAAAAAGAAGCACTCAGGAAAGTGTGTTGTGTCCTGCAACTTTTGCAAGTACTAGGACATAAGGAAGAAGATTGTAGGAGAAAGGCTAGTGCCAGGATATACTACAATGTGGAGAGGCTGGTCATATCAAACCGAACTGTCCGAAACTAGCTCTAGCCACAACCAACAAAGCTAAGACAACCGAGGCACCTAAGAAAAACGCCAGAGCATTTGTTCTGACAGCTAAGGAAGCCAAGATGATTCCAGATGCGATTGCCCGTACATTCTTAGTTAATAATATATTTGCCAAAGTATTATTTAACTCTTGTGCAAACCAAAGTTTTATCAATGCTTCTTTCTACAAACTTCTTGACCAACCCTTAGCCAAATTTCAACAAGATTGCCTGGTAGAGACAGCAAATGGAGAATCCGTTAAAATAAGTGAAATCTTGCAGGGAGCAAGAATAGAAATCATGAACCATCGTTTCTTTGCTAACCTTTATCCAATGAATCTAGCCAAATTCGATGTTGTATTAGGAATGGATTGGTTGGTAGCCAATCATGCCAGTATTCTATGTCATCAAAAGTGTCACACCCCCAAATTTCACAAGCGGTGTATCACCGCAGGGAGCGTGACATGACCAGGATCAAGCCACCAATCATATTGAACAATATATTAAAGTAAATATAAAACCAACCACAATATAATTGGTGTCCAAAACAAATTAACTAAGTTCAAGTTATCAGCGGAAGCATAAAGTTTAAAACCAAAACATAAGTTATAAGTTCATAAAGTTTAACATGGAAATCAACAGTCCATGTCCCATAACGACCTCTCCTTCCTGTGCAAGCTCCATCTAAGCACCTAACGACCTGCAAGGCATATAGTAACGAATCAACAACAAAGTTGAGCGAGTTCACAGTTGGTTGTCCATTTTAAGGTTGTTCCAAAAACCATAAGTTCTCTCGAAAACCATGAGTAAATCAGTTCCTTGTTTCCCAAACCATAACCAGTGGGGGCTACCCCATGTTAACCACTAGACCCGCTACCATATCGACTACTAACTGAAGACATGTTTATGTGCCCTGCGTCAATGTCTATCATCATTGACTAAGTGCCCAGATCCATTAGTCCACTCCCGTCCTCTGCGGCACGGTGTGAGGCTTGTCAAACCTAATAGCTCTATTTAACAAATGACCCGTTCACCATTGGCCCGGCGATTAAGTTGATATAAAAATGAGGGACTTCATGATAGAGTTTTTTCTAGTAAGTTATATGTTGTCATCCTTCCCATGGAGGATGGAGGTACATATCCTACCCAAGGAGAATACGCAGGTTTCATTTTAGTTCCTTAACCCATTCCCAAACCACCGGGAATCCCATGCCTTATAGAAAGTGTGAACTCACCTTAGGTTAGCTCGGCAGATAAACGAAAAGGTCACTTGAGCTATATATGGTCAACCACGTCCTAACATGGTTACCATACAAGTCAGGTCTAGGTTCAAGTAGTGCACGTAAGTTTAAACATAAGCTAACAAGTTACAACACATAACGATCATGGCAAACATGTAGAACATGCTAACACATTAACAGTAGCAGTCATGTACACAAAACGTCCAACTTGTGCAACTAAGATGATTGGGCCATTGAGCTTGTATGAGCCCAATTATCTTGTGCGATTCAATAATTAAAGCCCAGTAACATTTGGCCCAACCTGTTGTGCATTCAGCACAATCTTGTACGACTCACAATGGGTTGTGCGATCCAAACAAACCCGGCCCAATAACAAAAGCAATCCAAAACCTATATGGCCCAAACATATAAATAGACAATCAACTTATGCGGTCCAATTACACTTGTGTGATCCAGTATAACTTGTGCGATTGGGTTTTGGGCTATTCGGCCCAACAGCATATCATAACTGAATGTATTGTGCGGCCCAACATCTTGTGCCATCAGCACAACCTTGTGCGATCCACAAGACGTTGTGCGACTGAGCTTAAAGAGGCTATACATTGTGCTTTAACTGTTGTACCCTACCTACCCTAGCTTGTGCGGCTGGCTTGTGCGACTGGCCTTGTGCGATCGGTTATAACATTCCATAATTCATGCAATTTAGTTATCCAGTTTCCATTTATTTTGCAAACTAATTCTAACAGTTTCTATCTTTACATTAGTCGATCAAATCATGGTTTTTATCAATTAATTCATATGAACCCTAATCACATTCATAGCATAAACAACATCCATAACATAAATCACATTAACAGGCTCATGATCATGATTACTAACATGTACCCTAACATCTTCAACACAACTAATCGTCCTAATATACTCTCATAACAGCTGATTAACATGCATTCGGTTCTGGATCATCATTAACATCATACGGTTATCAAACCCTATGTTGATCTAAACATATTACACATGTGAGCCGATTATATAAACACCAATCTCATCAATTTGCATTATATTCAAAATCACATATCATCCCTAAAATCGTTATGTAGAAACATATATACTACAACATCATCTAACATACTATCCATAGTGAGATAATAACTGGTTAGGGGGTAGAACGAGGGTTGATCCGAACAAGAAAGCTTCGAGGAAGAGGAGATGTTGCTGCCGTCGAGTTTGAGAGAGAGAGGGAGAGAGATTTAGGGTTTGCTAAACTTTGTGTGTTTTGTTAAAGTGTAAGATTTATACTAACACCCTTGGTGTTATACGAAATAAGGGAGTGGGCCGAACCCTGCATGGGCTGCCCTTGGGTTCGAGTGCAAGGAGTGTGGACCAAGTATGGTGTGGGACAAAAGCCCAAAGGCTTGTGCGATCGGACATGCTTTGCGCGCTAATCATACATACACACATAATAGTTTCATTAAATCACATAACACAACATTCCATTCAAATCACGTATCACATAATCACATAACATTCAAGCATGATACATCAAAGTACAACGAAAGGTTTGAAATACGAGTTGTCACATCATCCCCAAGTTGAAAGAAATTTCGTCCCAAAATTTAGCACGTAGTTACTAAGGAAGCTAGTTAGGTTGTGTGGTTTCCTTGTTTTCCTGGGGTGTCACATCCTTCCCCCATTGGTTTGGAATTTCGTCCCGAAATTCTGCAGTAGCTTCAGCCTCAGTAGTGGTTTCACTTTTCTCGAACAACTGGGGATACTTGTGTTTCATTTGATATTCTCGTTCCCAGGTGAACTCTGGGCCACGACGGGAGTTCCAACGAACTCGAACAATGGGTATCCTGGTAGGCTTGAGAACCTTAATGTCTCGATCTGTAATCTCCACTGGTTCCTCGACGAATCGCAACTGATCGTCAATAGTGAGTTCCTTGAGAGGAACTATGAGAGTCTCATCTGATAGACACTTCTTCAGATTTGAAACGTGGAATACATTGTGAACCACTGAGTTCTTCAGGTAGATTCAATCTATAGGCCACCTTGCCAATTCTCTCAGTGATTTCGAAAGGTCTAACATAACGTGGATTTAGCTTGCCTCGTTTACCAAAATGAATCACAGCTTTCCAAGGTGAAACTTTAAGTAGCACTCGATCCCTAACCTGGAACTCGAGTGGTTTCCTACGCTTATCAGCAAAGCTTTTCTGATGGTCACGAGCTGCCACCATTCGTTGTCGTATTTGGGCAATCTTTTCTGTCATGTTGACGATGAGTTCTGGGCCAGTGATTTGGCTGTCACCAACTTCTGCCCAAAATAAGGGTGATCGGCATTTCCGTCCATACAACGCCTCGACCGGAGCAGCCTGCATGCTAGTGTGGTAACTGTTGTTATATGAAAACTCCACTAATGGTAGATGCCTTTCCCAGCCGTTACCAAAGTCGATTACACATGCCCGAAGCATGTCTTCAAGAGTTTTGATTGGTGCGTTCAGACTGCCCATCCGTCTGTGGATGATATGCTGTGCTCATGTCTAGACGCGAGCCAAAGGATTTGTGTATCGCTTGCCATAAATCGGAGATAAAACGTGGATCACGATCAGAAATGATGGAAGTTGGCACCCCGTGCCTCGAAACTACTTCCTTCAGGTAGATGTCTGCCAAAGTGGAGAACTTATCTGTTTCCTTGATAGCCAGGAAGTGTGCAGACTTGGTTAGTTAATCCACTATCACCCAAATGGTATCGTTTCCTCATTGAGATCTAGGTAAGCCAGTGACAAAGTCCATGGAAATTTGCTCCCATTTCCATGTCGGGATCTCTGGTAGCTGAAGTAGGCCTGATGGCTTCTGATAGTCAACCTTGACTCTTGCACAAGTCAAACATTTACTAAACTAGGTCGCTATGTTAGCTTTCACGTGGGGCGACCAGTACGTAGTTTTGAGATCGTGGTACATCTTATCAGAACCAGGATGTACTGAGTAACGAGACTTGTGTACTTCATGCATCAGAAGCTCACGTAGATTACCCTAAATTAGATCCCAGATGCGCCCTGCCAGGTAGTAAGCACCGTCTTCCTTAAGTTCTAACCGTTTCTCCAATCCTCGCAGGGACTCAGCCCTGATGTTCTCTTCTTTCAATGCTTCAATCTGAGCATCACGAATTTGGGCAGAAAGGCTGGAGTGAATAGTAAGCTGTAACGCACGTACACGCTTAGGTTTGGTTTCCTATCGGCTAAGGGCGTTGAAGGGGTATGGTCCCAAATATCACGTCAGCACGACCGCGAATGACCATTACCCTCATTAAAAACCCCCAACAGCAATTAACTATCCAGTGTCCGCGTAGACAACACGCGAACACTGCGGTCCAATCCGTCCATTGATGAGAAGACTTACCTTAAGGACGGAAACTAATGTTACGCATAGAGATGCGGCCTCGCACCGCATCCTATGAACATTTTCGTCACGACAAGGGATCTGGACAACAGTAACAGTCACTCAACAGACGATGCGGCACAACACCGCATCCCTCGCAAATCATGGATGGAACAACCAATGCGGGAACAACATCAGTGACCGCAAGCAGCGATGCGGCCTGGCACCGCATCCTGCCTACAAGGCAAGTGGGTCTGACACCACAGTGCAAGTGGCACTGGGAACAGTCGCCTACCTGCCCACGTACGAACAACAGTCCGACACCACAGCAGGACGTGGCATCACCACAACATCCGACAGGTCTGGCACGCCTGCAAATAGCTGTGCGATGTCGGACTAGCTACTCAACTACCCTCCTTCACTCCTCGGCTATAAATACTCACCCCAAACCAGGTTTGAGGTATCACTTTCTAACTCTCTCAATACTACTACTATCATACTTTGCTTCCCAAGCAAATTACTGATTCTCACACCGGAGAGTGGTAACAAGGAGCACCCCCCACACCATCCTCCTTGTTACGAGTCACGGTTTGTTTCCTTGTGCAGGAAACCCACCACCAGACGATCCAGCCAACCATCTCGGAAAGAAGGGATTAACCCTCTTGACGAGACCAGTGAGTTAACCCCACCCGGTTAACCATTGTTTCATCAGGCGTCAGCCACAACATTGGCCTTTCTCGGATGATACTTGATGGCACATTCGTAGTCGTTAAGGAGTTCGACCCAGTGACGCTGTCGCATGTTCAACTCCTTCTGATCGAAGATATGCTGGAGACTCTTGTGATCGGTGTAAATGTGCACTTGGTACTGTACAAGTAATGTCTCCATATCTTAAGAGCAAACACCACTGCTCCCAACTCCAAGTCATGAGTAGTATAGTTCTTTTCATGAACTTTAAGTTGGCGTGATGCGTAAGCAATGACTTTTTCACGTTGCATCAACACACAACTAAGTCCTTGGATTGACGCGTCACAATAAACTACAAAATCGCCTGTGCCCTCAGGCAACGAGAGAATAGGTGTGCTACAAAATTTCAACTTCAGCTGCTGAAATGCGGATTCCTGAGCATCACCCCAACGGTAGGTGACACCCTTCTGAGTAAGAACAGTAAGAGGCTGCGTAATCTTTGAGAAATCCTTGATAAACCTTCTGTAGTATCTTGCCAAACCCAAGAATTGACAGATTTCAGTTGGTGTTCGAGGTGCAGGCCAATTCCTGATTGAGTCAACCTTGGATGGATCAACATGAATCCCATCCTTATTAACCACGTGGCCTAGAAAATGGACTTCACGAAGCCAGAAGTCGCATTTTGAAAACTTAGCATAAAGTTGTTCCGCTCGAAGAAGTTCCAGAATGAGTCACAGATGACGCTCGTGTTCCTCCTGACTCTTGGAATAGATCAGGATGTCGTCGATAAACACAATAACGAACTTATCCAGATAAGGATTGCACACTCGGTTCATAAGATCCATGAAACCCGAAGGTGCGTTTGTCAACCCAAAAGGCATGACCAGAAACTCGTAGTGGCCGTAACGAGTCCTGAATGCTGTCTTAGAGATGTCCTCATCTCGGACTCTCAGCTGATGATAGCCCGATCTCAGGTCAATCTTAGAGTAAAATGTGTGGGTAGTGCCGAGATAGTTAAGAACAAAAAGAAGTTGTTACGAAAGGAATTTGATTTGTTTGGATGTTTGAAAACGAATCGGTGTCTAAAATGATTGAAAGATTTGGGCATTTGAAGATGGAGCTTGCAAGACACAAAATCATATACACTCGAGAAGAGTTGGTTGACAAATTATTTGATTCATTACCAAATGAGCAAGACTGGCAATACTTTGCCTTGATGCTGAAAAACACAATCAAGTCAGAAGATTTGACAGTGGATCTGCTTATCAAAAGACTGGAAAGCCATGAATTGGAGATCAGAAAATCCAATAAAGTCAACAACACATCATACCAGCAGAATGTGGAGCTGTATTACAGAGGAAGTATGCGAAACTGTTAAAGGTCGTTTGGGAAGAATTTAAGAGTCTTGTAGAAAGAAAATTCTGTCCCGAATATGAAAAAGATCAAATGGTGAATAAATTTCTAAATCATAGAATGATGGGTGTAGATTGTCGCGGTTATACTTCGACATTCTTTGAATATGCTAGAGTGGTACCAACACTGGCTTCGCCAGAACCGGTACTCATTTCTCGCTATATTTGGGGACTGATTAGTGAAATCCGTAACATCATTAAAGCTGCGAGACCTCGTACTATTGACGATGCGGTGGAATTAGCTAACACCCTAACTGATGAATTGGTACGCACCCGGGATGAAAACAGGAAGAAGGAACTGGCTCAGAAAATTACCCAAGGATTTCGTACGGGTAATAACAGCAGTTTCAGGAAAAGAGGAACAGGGCAATCTTCAGCTCCGCCATTTTGCAAAAATTGCAAAAAGAAACATTATGGAAAATGCAATATAACCTGCAACTTTTGTAAAGCTGTAGGACATCGTGAAGAAAACTGCAGAAAGAAAACCATAATCTGCTTTAACTGTGGCGAAGCAGGACATTTCAAAACAGAATGTCCTAAATTGGTCAAACCAGTAGACAACAAAACCAAGACGGCCGACGGAGCTACTAAAAAGAATGTCAGAGCATTCCAACTGACCACTCAAGAAGCAGAACTCATTCCAGATGTGATAGCTGGTACGTTCTTAGTTCACAACGTATATGCAAAAGTATTATTTGACTCTGGTGCAAACCAAAGTTTTATCAATACTTCATTCTGCCAAGCTCTTAACTTACCTTTAACCAACCTTAGGCAGACTTTTACAGTCGAAACAGCAGACGGAAATTCTATTAACATAGATAAGGTTTTGCAAAAAGAAAATATAGAACTTTCAGGTCATAAATTTCATGCAAATCTATTGCCAATGAATTTAACTAGATTCGATGTCGTATTAGGGATGGATTGGTTAGTAGCCAACCATGCTCGAATCCTTTGTGATAAAAACTCCGTAGAGATTCAGGCACCTACTGGAGAAATAATCATGATTACAGGAGATAAACCACGTAAACCCATGAAGTTCATATCAGTAATGAAAGTTGCTAGTTATGAACGGAAACAAGGAATAGTATATATGATTTCAGTAATCATTAGTACTAAGGGTAAAGAACTTAAGGAGATTCCTATAGTCTCAAAATACCCAGATGTATTCCCAGAAGAATTACCAGGATTACCACCAGATAGGGAAGTAGAATTTAGAATTCATCTAATTCCAGGAACTACACCGATAGCCAAGGCACCTTATCGGTTAGCACCCACAGAAATGTTAGAATTGAAAAAGCAATTAGATGAATTACTAAGTAAAGGTTTCATACAACCTAGTTCATCCTCGTGGGGAGCACCAGTGCTGTTTGTGAAAAAGAAGGATGGTTCAATGAGAATGTGTATTGATTATAGAGAACTGAATAAAGTTACAATTAAGAATCGATACCCATTACCTAGGATTGATGATCTTTTCGATCAACTTCAAGGAGCTAGATATTTTTCTAAGATCGACTTACGCTCCGGATATCATCAATTGAAGGTACAAGAAGAAGACATACCTAAAACTGCTTTCAGAACTAGGTATGGTCATTACGAGTTTACGGTCATGCCTTTCGGATTAACGAATGCACCTACTGCATTCATGGACATGATGAATACTATCTGTAAACCGTATTTAGATAAATTTGTAATTGTCTTCATAGACGATATACTTATTTATTCCAAAAGCCAGGACGAGCATTGTGAGTACTTGCATGCACTCTTAACTTTGTTAAGAAAAGAAAAGCTTTATGCCAAATTCTCGAAATGTGAATTTTGGTTAAAAGAAGTGCAATTCCTAGGACACATGGTGAATCACGAAGGTATTCACGTAGATCCTGCTAAGATAGAAGCAATTACCAATTGGAAGGTTCCGCAATCCGGAATGGAAATTAGAAGTTTTATAGGTTTAGCTGAATATTATAGACGGTTTATTAAGGATTTTTCCAAGATAGCTGTACCATTAACTAAGCTAACCTGTAAAGCAGTTAAGTTTGAATGGGGACCTAAGCAAGAAGAAGCTTTTAGGATATTAAAGCAAAAGTTAACGAATGCCCCAATCCTAGCTTTGCCAGAAGGAACTGAAGATTTTGAAGTTTACTGTGATGCTTCAAAACTAGGATTAGGATGTGTGTTAATGCAACGCAAGAAGGTAATTGCGTATGCTTCAAGACAATTGAAAAAGCATGAGGAAAACTATACAACTCATGACTTAGAATTAGGGCCATAATTTTTGCTCTTAAGATTTGGAGACATTATCTGTATGGAAGTAAATTTACTGTCTATACAGATCATAAAAGTTTAAGATATATATTTGGGCAAAAAGAATTAAACATGAGGCAAAGGAGATGGATGGAAATTCTAAGTGACTACGACTGTGATATTCAGTATCACGAAGGAAAGGGAAATGTAGTTGCAGATGCCTTAAGTCGTAAGTACCATGAGAAACAACGACGGGTTCGTGCTCTTAGATTAAATCTACAGCTAGATTTAATGGAACAACTAAAGCATTTTCAAGAAACAGCAATCAAGGATGATGATGAAGGAATGAAAGGACGAATAAAAGAATTAGAACAAGGAGTTGATGGAATTTGGAGATTCCACAAAAGAAGAATTTGGGTACCGAAGCAGGGAGAATTAAGAAATAAGATTTTAGAAGAAGCCCATAAATCTAGGTATACTATGCACCCTGGAAACAATAAGATGTACCAAGATTTAATAAATAACTTTTGGTGGATAGGAATGAAAAAGGATATAACTCGATATGTTTCTAAGTGTCTTACTTGTTCACAAGTTAAGGCAGAACATCAGAAACCTTCAGGTCTACTACAACAACTGGAAATGCCTGTATGGAAATGGGAACTCATAACAATGGATTTTGTTACTAAGTTACCCAAAACCCAAAAAGGTAATGATGCGATTTGGGTAATTGTGGATCGATTAACCAAATCAGCTCACTTTCTACCTATGAAAGAAACCTTTAGCATGGAAAGGTTGGCTAAGATGTATGTAGATGAAGTCCTATCTTTACATGGAGTTCCACTCTCCATTGTTTCCGATAGGGATAGTCGTTTCACTTCCCATTTCTGGACAAGTTTCCAAGAAGCCATGGGTACTTGACTAAATTTAAGTACGGCATATCATCCTCAGACAGACGGACAAAGTGTAAGGACAATCCAAACTCTAGAAGATATGCTCAGAGCATGTGTGATAGATTTTGGTGGAAATTGGGATGACCATTTACCTTTAATCGAATTCTCCTATAACAATAGTTATCATTCAAGTATTGAAACTGCCCCATTCGAGGCACTGTATGGAGGAAAGTGCAGAACTCCAGTTTGTTGGGCAGAAATAGGAGAAAGTCAATTGTCAGGTCCTGAAATAGTGCAAGAGACGACCGACAAGATTACACAAATCAAGGAAAGACTGAAGACGGCTCGAGATCGCCAGAAAAGTTATGCTGATAATAGACGAAAACCGTTGGAATTCCAAGTGGGAGATAAAGTACTATTGAAAGTTTCACCTTGGAAAGGGGTTGTTCGATTCGGTAAGAAAGGAAAGCTAAGTCCAAGATACGTAGGACCATTTCCGGTGATCCAACGTATAGGACCAGTTGCTTATCGTTTACAACTACCAGAAGAGTTAGCTGGAGTACATGATGTATTTCATGTATCCAATCTCAAGAATTGCCTATCAGACGAATCTTTGGTAGTACCTCTTCAAGATATAGAGGTAAACGAAAAGTTGAAATTTGTTGAAAAACCTCTTCAGATAGAAGACAGAAAGGTGAAATTTCTCAAGCACAAACGACTAGTGCTAGTTAAAGTCAAGTAGGATTCAAAGAGAGGAGCTGAATACACTTGGGAACTGGAATCAGAAATGAAGAGAAAGTATCCCTACTTATTCCAGTAAATCTCGAGGACGAGATTTTTATTAAGGTGGGGAGGATGTAATAACTCTCATCAAAAGTCCTATTTATTAAATTAATTTGTCCAATAGGAAACCCTAATTAAGACACCCAAGTGATTCTGCGTAAACCCTAAAATTTTCAGAACAATCGGAATCAGGATCAGGGCCCCTAAAACTCACGGGGGGTAAACCCTAGTCGGTAATATCCAAACAGTTTTACGTGTATACTGAATTTTAACGCGAGACCAACTCACCTGAGCTACTGTGACACGAAGCTACCCTATGGTAGACCAGTGTCTCTCGCGCCACGCGAGGGAGCCGTTTTTCATGTATAAATAGTAGAGCCTGTTACATGCAATTGTGCGTTAGTTCGACGTTCAAAGTCATTTCGTACACTGAGTTATCGTAGAAATAGTTCCAAAACACACACAAATCACGAAGTGCTGCCGCAATACAGGGTAATAACTCGATCGCTGCTACGATTCAATGTCTGATCGATTAAACTATCCAATGGATGTTTAAGTGATGCCCACATTAGGGTTTATGCTTTGTCATTCGTCGTTAATTCGATGGATGTTTAAGTATCGTACTTTGTCATTCGTTGTGAAGGTTTTAATCTCGTGAGTTATCGTAAATGCTGTATTAGTTACTAACCTAGTTTGTGTGCATTGTTATTTAAACTAGGTTAAAAGGCTAATTAATAGGCTAGGCTCTGCTCAAATAAATCTACAATGTGAGTCATTCTCTTTTTATCAAATTTGTTTAAAAAAGCATGTTTATTTTCAAAGTTATAATTACAGTGATTAAGTTTATGTAATCACCAAATTACAGTCGGTATGTGGGGTATTGTGCACATTACTGCTGTTTTTATCACTTTAGGTGGGCGAGCCTAATTAGTGATATACGTCACTATTGGGTGACAGGACTCAATAGTGATATGACCATAGTCACATAAACGAGTCGAGTGACAAATACCGTGGGTAGTTGGTTGATATCAGGAAACATTGTAATCTCTCTTAATACTGTAAATTATAACAAACGTGTCATTTCAATAAATAGAATGATTCACCAGTATTTCCCGCTGACAAAACCTTTTTCAAACATGTTTCAGGTGATCTATTGTGATCCAGGAAAAGTGCCGTGAAGCACTACTAGCTTAAGGAAGTGGCTCAATATAAAATAAAGAAACATGTTTTGTAAAAATAAAGATTTCTCCGTGAAGTCATGTGATTGTAAATTACCAGGGTTTTATCCCGAGTTGTGAAATAAAATAATCGGGAAATCATAGTTTTAAAAAGATCCTGAAGAAAATCTTCCACTGTTAAATAAATACCACGGGATTTTCTATCCCGCGGCTCCTGAAACAGGTCAAACTGGGTTAGGGGCTGTGACAGAAAAAGGTGGTATCAGAGCCACTGATTTAAGCCAATTAAGTATTTAGAAAATACTTAATTTTACTAATTGCTATTCTGTGATTATGTGATTTTCTATTTGACTAATTGTTAATTACAGTATGGGTAAGCAAAAGCTTTCAAATATCTATCTTAAATTAGATAGATCATCCAACGAGAAGGGAAGTTCATCCCAAACTAAATCCTCAAATGACTTTGCAATTCCTGAAGAAGGAATATTTGTGCGAAAGGCACAATATGAGGAATCGCTTTCTCCTAATAAAAGAAGTTTGATTATTAGGAAAAGTCAAGATAAACTAAAGAAATCCAAAGAAAAGAGAGTTAATCAGAAAACCCAAGAACTAGGAAGTAACCCACCATGGGAAGACAAGTTAGATGAAAAATGGGCAGATCTTTACATTGTAGCCACTGTAGCAGTAAATGCAAATCTTTAAATATTTTGTTTCAGTTTTAGAACCTTTACCATCTACAAACTTTACCCATTAAATAAATAAGTTTGCAATAAAACTTAGTATGTTTTAAATTATCAGTTGTTCTTTGTAATTTCATGGTATGCAATAATATTTATGAAATTTTGTTATAAAATTGTAATAATTTTTGTATTTTGCATATGTGCTAAACAGCATGAATGACTTGTCTGAAGCCCTTCAAAACCTAAATCTCTATCCGGTAAAAATAGAGGTTTCCAGAGATTTCAATAGATATATACCAGACATAGAAGAACCTATGGAATTCAATGCTCCACCTCCAGAGAAACCCAAGACCAAGAAGAGGAGGAGATTTATGGGATGGAGGCGTGTGCGCAGAAGAAAACCCGCAACCAGGAAAATTCCTAAAATAGAAAATCCCTTAGACAAAGGAAAAGGGATTGAAGTTAAGGAAGATTCTAGGCCACTGGAAATGGAAGTCAGTGAAGGTTTTAGACAGGTGGAAATGGAATTTGGAGAAGGTTCTAGGCAGGTGGAAATGGAGTTTGGGGAAGGTTCTAAGCAGACCCAGAGGGAAATTGGGGAAAGCTCTAGACAGATTGAGGAGTTACCATTTCAGGAGGAATTAGATCGTGCATTGGCGAGCTGTGATGTCGTCAGGCCTATTAATAATAATCTATACCCTTATCCTGCTAAAACACAACTTCCAATGAACTTAGACCCAGCAATCCCAGAACCTATAATCCAGACCCAGCCTCTAGGAATGGATGAATGGTGGACCAATGATTGGCAGTTCCAAAACCTGCTCAACAGTCCTTATTCATTTCTTCCTCAGTTCGACCCAGAACCTATGCCAAATCCACCCATGAGCACTGAAAACTTAGCTGAACTCCGCTACTTTGGTGAAGAGCTGATGGATGCAGGAAATAGGATCAGGGAGGTAGGAGAACATATCTCCTAGAAATACGACGAGAGGGAACGTCGTTACTAAAATATCAACTGACGAGGGGTAGTAGGATTATGAAAAATGTGGTTGTATAATAATCTAAGTAAACTATAATCTTGTAAAATAACCTAAAATAAAACTTTGTAAGATAAAGGTGTGTATGGACGCATATTATAAAATATATATATATATATAAATGGAATCGAGAAATCGATAGTTTTGACTATATGTGTGTTATGAACCTTATATGATTGTTTTGTATGATTATTATTTATCGGATACTAATAAATTATATATTAAATTATCAGATGGAAAACGCTAATAATGAACCAGTTAATGAGGTTAACCAATCTGAGCAACACCCGGGGGATCAATATATGACTAGGCAAGATATAGAAAATATCGTTGCTCAGGGGATAGCCAATGCTATTCCAGCAATACTTGCTGCTGCACAGAAATCTGTTGAACCTCAACAAATCATTCCTAGCAAACGTATTTCTGAAGATAACTTCAGTAATAGCGTAAACGGAGGTGATAATCATATTAATCACAATAATGATCCACTGCAAGCTCCGCTCCCTAAGAAAATGAAAGCTGCAACGCCTGGTTGCACTTACAAAGAATTTCTTGCTTGTAAACCCGCAGAATTTGCATCTGGTACATGCCAAAGGTTCAACTATTAGATTGCTTATTAACTCTCATTACCATCATATCAAGGAAGGCTTGATAATAGCCTACATCAACTCATGATCTTGATAAAAGACAGAGTTTAACACAAAGGTTGGTATTGGCCAATAAAACATTAAAGACTCCTATGCCTCTTTTGTACCCCCTATAGCGCTAACTAGGTGGACATATATTAAGTATTATGTGCATAGCCTGGAGTAAATAACTTGTATTTTTCCGAAAGATTTGTATATATGTACTGACATATATATAGATCTCTTTTTCATTTATTTCAGTGGCACAGAAGGAGCGGTAGGCCTCCTACACCGGGTCCATTTGGAACGTTTAAACAAGAGACTGGACTACTCCAGGTACACTGGATATCATGTCCTTCAACTTTTGAAGCTCCCTGGAAAGTGCTGATGTCATACCTGCATCCTGCAAAGGCCCAATACCATTAGTAGCAAGAGCATTATTATTATTATTAGATACGTTACCAGTCTGAGGATTCTGTCCATATCCTGAAGCATATCCTGAGCTTCTCACAGTTGACACCCTAACCGAAGAGGGTATCTCAGGAATATGACTTTGGGAATGGCTAGGCACAATATTCCCCTTATTATCCTCAGTATATACTGCAGAACTGAAGTTTAAAGCCCTGGGTTGCAAGGGAGTGACAGTATCCTCAGCGGGTCTACTTGAACTGGACTTCAAGAGTTGTATCTCTCTCATCAGCATTTGGTTGGTCTCCTGATGTTGCTTCATCTGTTCCTGTATACCACCAAATAAAGTTAGAATTTCATCATTAGAGGCTAAAACAGGAGCAGATACCTGAAGACTCCGAGTAGGTATAATATCCTGAGGCTGTGAGGAGGCTTGCGTCCTTAGAGGAGGTGGTGGAAGCACTGAACCAATTGTAGCAGAGGTTGCAACAGACACGGTGGAAGAGCTCATGTTTGATCTCGAGGCCATTGAAAATAATGTGGTAAAAAATTTTGAAAATTGAAAACCAAGTAATGATTTTGCAAAAGCTTTTAGAAGAAATAGCACCACTTGCCCCACGGTGGGCACCAAATTGTTTTGGTCAAAAATTACCGAAGCAATTAAGTGATCAAATTAGTTTTGTGAGGTAGTGTGCTAGTAATGCTTCGTGAAAAATATGTTGGCTTGTTAGTTTGCAAAAACAGTTTTAGGATATAGCTCAGGATATTGAGCTATATCTATAATCAAACAATGAGCAGAAAGTAAAGGGGTAACACGAGATATACGAGGAAAGCCCTTGATCAATCTAGATCGCCGGCACAAAACCTCGGGAGCTGACAATCACAGCTGCCTTGTTCTTCTTATTACTTCAAACGTCAGGATACAGTGCAGGATATTGATCAGATCGCTAAGTGTTACAATGTTTTTTTAGAAAGTGTGAGTTGCGAGAGAGTAGAAGTGTTTGAGAGTAGTGAGTGTTATGTCCTATTTGATCTGATATATCCATCTATTTATAGCTAAGAAATGAAACAAAATCTCCTACAAATGGGGGATGCCATCGAATACTCCTTAGTTAACGTTGGAGACCAAGTAAAGCGGCTTTAATGTCTTTCTTCGAACAACTTGGACCGAGTCTTCCGGGGAAAAGGTCTTCATTAACGTTGCAAGCTTGGACTCGTACTCCTGCACATAATCCGTTAGTGATCCTCAGGATACCATCCAGGATGTTACCAATATCCTGAGTCAGCATCCTGAGAATGAACATTTACCATATAGCCAAGATATAATTCAAGATATTATCCAGGATACGGTCTCATAATTCCACCCATAACAAACATGATTTTGTCTTCCTCTGCGCACTTGCTTATTTTTAAGACGCCTCTGTCTTTTCTATCTAGCGTAGAGCTGCAATGGCTCCTGTATTGCCAGAGAACTCTATTGGTTTGCAAGACCAGAATTCTTTGTAAGAACAACCATGAGACATGGTTCTTCTTCTTTTTGGAATAGGCAATTGAAGTAACGGTCCATTGTTTACGCTGTGACTGGGTTCAGTAGGTGGTCGTTTACTTCCACTATTACTTTTATTATTTTCCGCTTCCTTAACCGTTTTAATAATATATGGCATATCGTCTATAATCCATTGTGCCACTATGTGTTGGATGACACTGTTATCTATTTGGTTGCCGTTATTATCGTTATTCGGGTTTTCTTGATTCACTTCGTTGTCCATCTGGATTATAAACATTTACCAAATATTAATATCATAAAACAATATTTAATGTGAGCAACCACAAACAAACACATTGATCAAAATCCTCGTGCAATGCGACATTTACTCTATTTTATATATATATGCATCTATTACAAACTGTAACTGAAATACAATACTAGTTATGTATTAGTAGCTATTGGATTATCTATTTTAGTGGATATATTATTGTTAGGGGTCATTTTCTTAACGTATATATCCTGACCAATATCCTTCCTATGTTTGTTCATTTGTGACCAGGATGCTGGAAGAGGATATTGCTAACATCTTGGGCGATATCCTGAGGCTTATTGAATTAACCACGTACAGGTTAAGGGCTGAGACTTGCTAACGGTCAAGAGGACTTCTTCTCCTCAAGACTCGGACGAATTCGTTGAAAGAGAGACGTTGAGCCCGAAAGACCAGGTCTACAACGTTCGAAGAAGGAATATTCGGTGGATCCCGCAAGTTTAGGATAGTTTGTTATTTTATCTTAACTATAAATAGATGGGGACGGATCAGCTTAGAACACACAATTTTTCACTAACACTCTCATACACTTACACTCTCTAGCTCATTGCAAACACCACACTTGTATTCAAGTTTCGTTGTAACACTTAGTCGATCCATACCACATCCTGCACTGTATCCTGATTTTTGAAGCAATTGAAGAACAAGGCAGCTGCGATTGTCAGCTCCCGAGGTTTTATGCCGGCGATCTAGATTGATCAAGGGCTTTCCTCATACATCTCGTGTCGTTTACTTTATTTTTGCTCATTGTTTGATCATAGATACAACTCTACATCTTGAGCTGTATCCTGAAACTGTTTTTACAAATCAACTTGATTAACATATTTTCGACACTCATTTCTAGCACACTACCTCACTTAACTAATTTGATCACTTAATTACGTCGGTAATTTTTGACCAAATCAATTTGGCGCCCACCGTGGGGCAAGTGGTGCTCTCTTTACTAAATTTTTTTTCAAATCGCTAATCGGTTTTCTATTTTCAAAACTTTTTGCCACATTGTCCATAATGGCCTCAAGATCAAACATGAGTTCCTCTACTGTGTCTGCTATGACTTCTGCGACTACCGGTTCGGTGCTTCCACCACCTCCTCCAAGGATGCCAGCCTCTACACAATCTCAAGATGTTATCCCTACTCGGAGTGTTCAGGGATCTGCTCCCGTTTTAGCTTCTAATAATGAAATTTTAACCTTATTTGGAAGTGTGCAGGAATAAATGAGGCAGCAACAGGAAACAAACCAGATGCTTTTAAGGGAAATACAACTCCTGAAGTCTGGCTCGAGCAGATCTGCTGAGGATATTGTCACTCCATTACATCCCAGAACGTTGAACTTCAGCTCAGCTGTGTATACTGAGGATAACAGGGGGAATATTGTGCCCAGTCTTCCTCAGAATCATACTCCTGAAATACCCTCCTTGGTCAGGATGTCAACCATAAGGAGCTCAGAATATGCTTCAGGATATGGGCAAAATCCTCCAACTGGTAACGTGTCTAATAATAATAATACTCATGCTACTAACAGTGGTGGATCTTTGCAGGATACAGGTGTAACATCAACACTTACCAGGGAACTTCAGAAGTTAAAGGACATGATATCTAGTGTACCTGGGGTGGTCCAGCCGATCCCGGAAGTGTCTCAAGACAGCCACAAGATATCTCGTTTCGCGTATCGTATCTGTGATGCTGAGATCCCAAAGAGATTCCAAACCCCCAACATGAAGCTTTATGATGGGACTACGGATCCTGAGGAGCATATTGCTCAGTATAGGGAAAGAATGGAGATTAACCCCATCCCTCCGGAGCTCAAGGAAGCGTGCTTGTGCAAGGGATTTGGTTCTACTCTAACAGGATCAGCCTTAAAATGGCTGTTAAACGTTCCTCCTCACTCAATTACTTCATTTGCTCATTTGGTCAATTTATTTAACAGTCAATTTTCTTGTAGTCGGAGTTTTGAGAAACTAACCAGTGATCTTTACAGGATAACTCAAGGGCCTCAGGAATCCTTGAGGGATTATGTGAACAAATTTAGTCGAGAATCCTTGGATATCCCACATCTTGATGTTGCAACAGCTGTGCAAGCTTTTAAGATGGGATTACAAAAGGATTCTCAGTTTTATCAGGATCTTGTAATGAATCCCTGCAGGAATCTCGATGAAGCTCGTAACAGGGCTTTGAGATATATCCGTCTGGAAGATGACAGGAAGATGCAAGAAAGGATGAACTCATCCAACACTTATGAATCAACCAATAGGAAGTCAGAATCCTCGTTCAAGTCATATCGGCCTAAGCCGTATAGTAGAAATGAAAACAAAAGAGTGAACGCTGTCGAAGATGAGGATCCTGAAGAGTATCCTGAGTTGTCTGAATATTGCTTTTCTGTTAATATTCCTGAATTGATGTATGCTATGCAGGGTCTAGGAGACAAAGCTAGGTGGCCTCGAAAGAATCAACAAAAGGCTGACTGGAAAGATAAGTCAAAATGGTGTGCTTTCCACGAAGATTTCGGACATGTGACAGAGGATTGCATTGCTCTAAGGAAAGAAATAAGCTATCTTCTAAGCAAGGGATATCTGAAAGATCTCTTAGGAAAAAAGAAGAATAAGGGTCAGGATACTGAGAAGGATCCTGAACGAGCAGGATCACCTCCCGCGGATGCCAAGATAATCAACTTCATTTCGGGGGGATCCGACATTTGTGGAACTTCGTATTCGGCAGCAAAGAAACATGTAAAGGAAGCCAAGGCCGAAAGGGGAGACAGACCTGTCAGGATGACTACCCCCACAACTGACAAAGTGATCACTTTTGATGCAGATGACAGGGATACTGTCCAGGATCCTCACCATGATGCTCTGGTAATAACGTTATATGTGGCTAACCATTTTGTGCGCAGGATACTGGTTGATAATGGTAGCTCCGTCAACATAATCCAACTAGAAACTCTGAACAGAATGAATGTATCTCCAATGGATATCACTTCAAAGTCTACCGTGCTTGTTGGATTTAGTGGAGAGGCTAGAAACACAGTGGGAGAGATAAAGTTGCCAGTATACGTTGAAGGAGTCAATTCGATACAACGTTTCTGTGTGATGGATTCTCTATCCTGCTATAACATCATACTGGGAAGACCGTGGATTCACGATATGAAGGCCGTGCCATCAACATATCACCATTGCATCAATATACCTACCCCCTGGGGAGTGGTCAAAGTTGATAGTGATCAGCAGGAGGCGAAAGAGTGCTACTCATCCTCGATGAAGTCCTCAGCCAAACCTAGTGCAGCATAGCAATTAAAGATGCGGGCCCAGGATATCGTGAGGGATACGGAGCAGGATGTGAAGAAAATTATCCTGGACCAGGATAATCCCGATATTTCGGTGCTCGTAGGGACCAATATCCCTCGGGATATTGAAGAACAATTAATTAACTTTTTGAAATGCAGGATGTCTACATTTGCATGGAAGCATGAGGATATGACAGGCATATCCAAATCACTCACAAGCTTGGAATTGATAAATCATTCAAGCCTGTGCAACAAAAAAGAAGGAAGTTTGCTCCTGAGCGGAACGCGATTATCAAGGAGGAAGTTGAAAGATTATTAAAGTCCAGAATGATCAGAGAGGTTAAGTTCCCAAGGTGGCTAGCAAACGTGGTTGTAGTACAGAAGAAGAATGGGAAATGGAGAGTTTGTGTGGACTACACAGATTTGAACAAAGCTTGTCCTAAAGACCCATTTCCTCTTCCCCACATTGATGCAATGGTAGATGCCACTACCGGGCATGAAATGCTGACCTTCATGGACGCATCTTCAGGATTTCAACAGATCCAAATGGAACCTTCTGACCAGGAGGATACTGCCTTCATGACACCAACAGGTATTTATTGTTATACAGCTATGCCTTTTGGTTTGAAAAACGCAGGTGCAACATACCAAAGATTGGTAAACATGATGTTCAAAGACAAACTGGGGGACACCATGGAAGTATATATCGATGATATGGTGGTGAAATCTAAAAAGGCTGAGGATCACCTCCAGGATATCAAGGGAGCATTTGATATCCTGGATCAATACAACATGAAGCTAAATCCTGCTAAATGCCATTTCGGAGTGGGGGCAGGAAAGTTTCTTGGGTATATGGTGACGAAAAGGGGGATAGAGGCAAACCCGGAGCAGATTAAAGCTATCCTGGATATAAAATCACCCTCGAATATGAAGGACGTACAAAGATTAACAAGCCGAGTAGCAGCTCTAAACAGATTTATCTCAAGATCCTCAGAGAAATGCAAAGACTTCTATGATATCCTAAAGAAGAACAAAAGATTCGAATTTACACTAGAACTCTATAATATACGGATTAATTCATTTGTCAAGGTGTTTGCTAGTTCTACAGCTTTTTCTATAGTTTGGGGTCTAGCTGCCTTGACTACATGTCTAATCTCCCCAATTAATCCCCAGATGTAACGGGAGATTAATACCGGTTCAGGTGATGCAAGGGTTGGTACTATTCTAGCATATCCAGGAATGAGGTCGATACGAAAGTCGATATCACGACTTGGCGGTAGTCCGAGAAGATCCTCTGGAAAAACATTAGGAAATTCTCGAACCACAGGAACATCTTTCACTTCCTTCTTCTCTTTCTTTTCCTTCTCCGCTACTACAATGTTAGCCAAGAAAGCCCTGTATTCCTTGCGGAGATATTTGCTGGCTTGAACGCATGACATAAGCTTGAGACTCTTCGAAGTAGTATTGCCATATACACAACATAAGTCACCATTTGCGAGCGAAAATCGAATCATCTTGTCGAAGCACACAACTTCAGCATGGTTTTCTCAAAGAAGTCTACTTAATTAATATTGCGTATTAAACGGTATGAAGTGACCCTCTCGGACTACCGCCAAGTCGTGATATGCTACTGTATATCATGTGGTGTTGGGTTTATCAACTGCCTCATCTCTGACTAAAGCTCTATCATCTATTTTCAAATTACGTGCACGGAGAGAAAATCTCGACCCGAGATTTACTGGAAATCGTAGTCCTAATACATTAATAAGTGGCATCCTGGTTATTATCTATTAAAATTAATATGAGATTCCCTTTGTGAAATTAATACGATAACTCACGAGATTAAAACCTTCACAACGAATGACAAAGTACGATACTTAAACATCCATCGAATTAACGACGAATGACAAAGCATAAACCCTAATGTGGGCAGCACTTAAACATCCATTGGATAGTTTAATCGATCAGACATTGAATCGTAGCAGCGATCGAGTTATTACCCTGTATTGCGGCAGCACTTCGTGATTTGTGTGTGTTTTGGAACTATTTCTACGATAACTCAGTGTACGAAATGACTTTGAACGTCGAACTAACGCACAATTGCATGTAACAGGCTCTACTATTTATACATGAAAAACGGCTCCCTCGCGTGGCGCGAGAGACACTGGTCTACCATAGGGTAGCTTCGTGTCACAGTAGCTCAGGTGAGTTGGTCTCGCGTTAAAATTCAGTATACACGTAAAACTGTTTGGATATTACCGACTAGGGTTTACCCCCCGTGAGTTTTAGGGGCCCTGATCCTGATTCCGATTGTTCTGAAAATTTTAGGGTTTACGCAGAATCACTTGGGTGTCTTAATTAGGGTTTCCTATTGGACAAATTAATTTAATAAATAGGACTTTTGATGAGAGTTATTACATCCTCCCCACCTTAATAAAAATCTCGTCCTCGAGATTTACTGGAATAAGTAGGGATACTTTCTCTTCATTTCTGATTCCAGTTCCCAAGTGTATTCAGCTCCTCTCTTTGAATCCTACTTGACTTTAACTAGCACTAGTCGTTTGTGCTTGAGAAATTTCACCTTTCTGTCTTCTATCTGAAGAGGTTTTTCAACAAATTTCAACTTTTCGTTTACCTCTATATCTTGAAGAGGTACTACCAAAGATTCGTCTGATAGGCAATTCTTGAGATTGGATACATGAAATACATCATGTACTCCAGCTAACTCTTCTGGTAGTTGTAAACGATAAGCAACTGGTCCTATACGTTGGATCACCGGAAATGGTCCTACGTATCTTGGACTTAGCTTTCCTTTCTTACCGAATCGAACAACCCCTTTCCAAGGTGAAACTTTCAATAGTACTTTATCTCCCACTTGGAATTCCAACGGTTTTCGTCTATTATCAGCATAACTTTTCTGGCGATCTCGAGCCGTCTTCAGTCTTTCCTTGATTTGTGTAATCTTGTCGGTCGTCTCTTGCACTATTTCAGGACCTGACAATTGACTTTCTCCTATTTCTGCCCAACAAACTGGAGTTCTGCACTTTCCTCCATACAGTGCCTCGAATGGGGCAGTTTCAATACTTGAATGATAACTATTGTTATAGGAGAATTCGATTAAAGGTAAATGGTCATCCCAATTTCCACCAAAATCTATCACACATGCTCTGAGCATATCTTCTAGAGTTTGGATTGTCCTTACACTTTGTCCGTCTGTTTGAGGATGATATGCCGTACTTAAATTTAGTCAAGTACCCATGGCTTCTTGGAAACTTGTCCAGAAATGGGAAGTGAAACGACTATCCCTATCGGAAACAATGGAGAGTGGAACTCCATGTAAAGAT